>VWZV01005415.1:324321-372581 GCA_013397155.1 Irena cyanogastra | reverse complement strand
AAAATATAGACACATTTTAAGGATTATATGTAGAATCTGATGTAAAATATATATGGAATAAAATTTAATATAAGATTATTATATTCACACACACACACATATATAGATATATATAAATATACTGCTAATGTATATATACACTCATATTCTTTATATTTTTTTAGTATATAAATATATAAATATCTTTTGATCTAAAATATAGACACATTTTAAGGATTATATGTAGAATCTGATGTAAAATATATATGGAATAAAATTTAATATAAGATTATTATATTCACACACACACACATATATAGATATATATTTGTCGAGAGTATTGGTCTAATATAGTTACATGAGGATAAAAATGTCGAAGATACTTACCTAAGGAAACTTTCAGTTCTAAACTCCTATGTGAGTATATTGAAATATCACTGAGTAGGAATGTAATGTATTACAGTGATTGAATAAATACTGTGTCTGTGTCCTAATAATGTAACTTCTTGTACAGTGCTGTGAACAAAGCAGCACATTAGTAAAAATATAACCTTTGCTGGCAGTAGCTTTACAGGAACAAAATACGGTCCACTGAGTCTGTTGAGAAAGAGCTAACATAGTAAAATCAACCTTTTCTTGTCTCTCCTTGTAAGGATGAGAGATGAAGGAAGATGAGCAAAGGTCATTTCACTTCTCATAAATTTACTACTAATTTGGGATTTACCTGTTCTTAGTGTTTTCCTTTTGCATCTGTTCATGCAATTGTTCAAATTTTCATGGTCACTGAGGAAAGGCCCTGTGGAATGTGTTCAGTACTTGTTGTGCTCATCTGTACTCTTGATTTGATTCTGTATTCTTAAACCCGTGAGGATGACCATCTCTCTGGAGAACAAATGGTCTCATTATCAGGTCACTACTTATTTCATCCACTAAACGGTAGGCTTATCTAATTTCTGTGGGGTTTATTTGGTTGGTATGTTAGTTGGCTGGTTGTGGTTTTTTGAGTTTTCTTGTAACCCATTTCACAACCTTGCTCCACTGTCAACTACCTACCTGTGCTGATGTGGGTGGGGAGAAGAGGAGGTGAAGATTACACTGCTTTAGCTACCAGCAAAAATTGCCCCTTGGAAACAAAGCTAAAGCCACCTCCTCAAGTATCCCACTTCTCTTTCTTACATAGAGAGGAGTACAAAAGCGTCAAAGGTTCTAGCCTAAGCACCTTAGTTAGGTGGAAGACGACAGGCTTGTACACTTACAGGTAGTTATATATAGATTTTAGCTGTGCTGATTGACCCTTCAGAATGTCCACCACTGCTGTGACTGTGGAATGATACTTCGGTGAGGTGCCTGATGCACTGGTGATACCGCAGTGGAGGCTCCCAGCAGTCATTGTGTCAGAGCCAGGACTGCTGCTACAGACACTGAATTCAGTGAAATCTTCACAAAATCCCAGACTGATCTCTTCCTGCTTCCTAGCCACATGCTGCAGACATGGAACTGCATTTTCTTCCATTCTTTATTTTCCTTACTTTCTCTTTGCAATGCAGAGTGTCAGTCTAAGACGATTATTTCGTTTTTTGTTTNAAAATATAAAATAAAAACATATCACTCCCAGAGCTCTCTCAAACTGCCTGTGCTGTGGACTTTGCAGAGTGCCCACACGACCTTGAATTCCCAGGCAAGTTTTGAGCTGGTTCTGGAGCAGGATCCCTTCCCACAGCCCTGCAGGCCCCACCCTCCTGTCCGTTCCCTCCGCCTGTGCTCAGTGTCATGTCCTTGCTATGCAGCAGCGTCACTGCTGCCACGCCTGGGGCTCCAGGACAAATATTTCCACTGGGAAATGCAGGAGTGGGAGAGAAGGAGCCTTGCTGAGGAGACTCAGCCCTGCTCTGGGGACAGCTGGGATGTTCTACACGTTCTTCTTGACTGAAGGGACCCACCTTTAGTCCCACCTTGATGATAAAAATCAACTCACCCTGGGCTGGGAAGGGTTTCCTTTTCCTGGGGGATTTGGGTCACAATGGATGTGCCAATGCACTCTCCCTGTCCTCCCAGGGAGCACAGGCAGGAGCACCTCTGTGGGTAAGGAGAAAGACAGAGCAAACGACAAGGTAGTTTTGAGGTTTCCCTCTAAATGTGGATGGGATTTTGGAAGAGAGATCTCCAAGAGGCAGGGGCTCTGAAGAAAATGCCAGGTGCATGAGTTGCTGGATGGAAATGCCACCAGGAAGAAATGGAATGTTTCACTGTGTTCTTGCTCCACATTTCAGTGAGAAATTTTCACAGAATCACAGAATGGTTTGGGTTGGAAAGGACCTTAAAGCCCATCCAGTGCCACCCCCTGCCACGGACAGGGACACCTTCCACCAGCCCAGCTTGCTCCAAGCCCTGTCCAACCTGGCTTTGGACACTTCCAGGGATCCAGGGGCAGCCACAGCTTCTCTGGGTACCCTGTGCCAGGGCCTGCCCACTCTCACAGGAAACAATTTCTTCTTAATACCCAATTTAATTCTCTCCTCTTTTAGTTTTAAACCATCCCCGTTGTCCTATCACTATCTGTCTCTTTAAAAAACTTTTTTTCACAAGCTCCCTTTAACTACTTTCACTAATGCAGCACCTCCTGGGCCATGGAATGACAGCCCCTGCTCCCACTGTCAAAAAGAATGTTTTTCTTTTTTTAATTTCACATCCCTTCCTGCCAGTGCTGTCATCTCTAAATGCCAGGGGGACGTGGGTGGTGGCAGCCCCTCTGGAGCCCTGTGCCTGCCTGGTACAGGCTGTTGGCTTTTGAGAGCCACAAGTGCTGCTGCTCTGACCAAACACGAGTTTTAGATGCCTGATCATAGCACTGGCCCTTTTCCAGGCAGTCAAAACCCCTGGTAGCATCAGCCATATGAAAAATTTGGCAGCTTCTCTGCATAGTTTGAATCATTCATGGAAGGGCAAAGATATTCTTTGCTGGATTTTTTTCCTTTTTTAAAAATTTTTCTTTTTTTTCCTGACATAGGCACTTGCTGGTGAATCTGCTCTCAATTTTATCCCTTCACAAGTGATTATTCAGCTTTCTTCCCTGATGGGCTTGGGCAGGGAGCTGGACTCGATGATCCTTCTGGATCCCTTCCAGACTGAGATATTCTGTGATTCTCTGTGGGATGCAATCAAAATGTTGAAATCCCTCTCATGTACCTGGCAGGGATCTGGCCGCTCTGGGCTGTCTCTGGTTTAATCTGGTGGGATTTTGTGATGTCCATGTCACATCCAGCAGGTCTTTCAGTGCCAGGATACACAAGATATCTTTCCAACTCCTGGCTCTGCTTTATCCTCTGGCCTCATTCCACCTCAGTGCCAGGGCAAGAGCAGAGGTGCTCGTGGATTTCTGGGTGCAAGGAGACCACAAATCATGCACATTTTAATGATTTCCGGGTTGTTAGTGTAGGAGGGATGGTGGCCTGGAACAGATCTTGTTATTATGGAGGTGAGAGATAAATTGGATACTGGGAAAAAAATTTGGGAGTGGGAGATTTTCCCAACCCTGCATGAATGGAAAGTATTCTGAGCACCACTAAGGTTTTGGAGGAGGTAGAGAGAGAAGGAAAGGTGCTGGTGCAGCTCAAAACTCCTAATTAGAGAGAGATCTGAGCCAGCCACAACTGAGAGACACAAAACATTGGGGGAGATCAGGATCAGTGGGCTCTGATATGGGAATGCTCACAGCCAGCCCTCCCAGAGATCAGAACAACTCTCAGATTTTTGTTTATTTCCTTAGGAGCTGATTTTTCCAGAGATGAGTGCTGCATTTTGAGCCTCTGTTGAACTGCAACTCTCTTAGATCAGAGCCCTGCAGGAATTGGAACCACTTTCTTCTCAGCTCAGAGTCATTAGGGAGGAGGATAAAGAGGAGGAAAAGGACATGAAAAATGAAATTGTGCACCTCATCAGTGAGAGTCAATCAGTGCCACATCACCAGCCACAGGTGACCAAGGACAGGGGTGATGGAACTGTGGTCCCTGTGTGAGCCAGCCTCTGTCTTCACACACCTGAGCAGATATCGCTGCTTGCTTTGCATGAAAACCACACGTTCCAAAGAGAAAACAAGGAGGAATTTATGGAAAACAAAAGAGGAGAGAAAAATAAGTTTTCTTTCTGACTAACTGTGTATGTACACAGAGAATATGGAAGTGCTTTTACCATAAACATCAATTACAATAAATAAGAGCATTTTTCCTATCCACTGGGGAGGCAGCGAGGATATATTAGCATAAAAGTGACTCAGTCTCTAAGTCTAGATGCTTCTGAGTGCACCACATTTATTTTTCACTTTCAATGGAAAATTTCACTTCCAGTCATCAGCATTTTTTTTCCTAGCTGATGATACTTACACACTTTTTTGTTGTTGTTGTTTTTTTGGAGAGAGTGATGAAAATCCAGCCGAGGGTGGCATTTTTGGTTAACTTTCTCCATTTCCTGGGTAAATGCTGTTTGTGCCCTCAGATGGCTCCCAGATCCGGCTGAGGCTGGAAGTGTGAGCTTGATGTCACCCATGTGGTGACACCAGCTCCTGCTCCATGGACTCCCCTCCTCTCTCCTGGCACCCACCTTGGTGAGACTCAAACATAAATGCTGGGATTTCAGGGTGGGAGGCTCTTTCCCTTGGAAACGCACCACTTGACCTCGGTGCCCTTTCATTTGCTGACCCTTTTGATGGTAGGAAAGACGTAACAAAAAGCTCTGAGCAGCCAGAACAAATTTGGGTGATGAAAACTTAGGTCATCCCTGATTTACGAGCACTGCCGGGGTGCAGGGTGTGCCGACCTCCAGAGCGCATCTGAAACGAAACAACAGGCACTGTGTTCTCCCCCTGATTGTAAACAAATCAAAACCAGCACAGGAGAAGAGCACTTTTACTTCTTTTTATTTTAATTATCTTTTTAATATCCTGGATGGCAGCCACAGTTTCTCAATGAGGTGCTTTTAAAATTGTGCCCAGCCAAGTCTGGCTGTGTGAGGAGCGCATGAACAGCTGCTCTGAGGCCTGATAAGAGCTGCTGCTCTTCAGAGCCTCTAATCTGCTTGTTTCTCTCCAGGAGAAAATGTAAAGCTCTGCCCTCTGCACGTCATGCAAGAAGGGATGGCATTTCTCACCCTAGCCTCAGAGGAATTTCACCCAAGACAAGTGGTGGCCTGCAGAAAAACCCATCTCCTAGAGCTGGAGGCCTCACACAGTGGGGTCTCTTTTCCAAAGGATCTCAGGACTGAGGAATTAATGATGTTGGAGGTCTCTAATTCAGTCCTTTGCTCAACACTGGGCCAATATCAAGGGTCTTGGTCTGGGTAGTTTCAGGTGTCTCCAAGGTGTAGCTGCACAGCCCTTCTGGTTCCCTGCTCCGGGGCTGCACTGGACTCAGAGGAAATACTTTTTATTTCTTTCTAGTGGGAATTCCCCGTGTTGGATGTTGATCCCATCACCTCAGAGGAGAGCCTGGCTCTGTCTTTTCTGCACCCCCACCTAAACCCTTCTGTTCTGTGGAGTGGAGGAACCCAGCTGCCTCAGCCTCTCCCTGAGTGCATCCTCCAAACCCATAACCCAAATTCCAGGCCATTCCTGTGGCCTCCCTCGTCCAGGTCGCTTTGCACGGCAGCCTGGCCCCTCAGCCAAGTGCATCCTTATCCAAACTGTCCTTACCCCAGGGAAAGCTCCTGGAGATCTGCTGACCTCCAGGGTGGAAGCCCAGATGTCTCCCCTGGATGGGGAAGCATAATACTGCTTTAACTTTTCATTGATTAATTATTTATGGCCTATGCAAATGCTCAGGTCCTCTTTCTTTCTCTTTCCTTTTTTGTTCCCTTTTCTTTTCAACTTGTGCTGATGTTCTGGTTGCTCTGTTTGATCTGAGACTCTCAAAGCAAGAGTTTCACCCAGATCCTCTTTCAACCTGCCCCAGAATGAACTCCAGAGCTGGGAGCCTTTTCCTCCTTTTGTTCTGCACTTGGCCAAGAGATTCCAATTTCATTTGAAGATATTTCAAAATTCTTTTCTGGTTATTTGGTACTTTATCCCTCCATTAGATATTACCTCTTGAAGAAACCTAAGGTTTGGGATATTTTTAAGCTCTGTATGATATCTCTAACCTAATGCAATTACAGATTTTTTTTTTCCTATTTACTTAAATTATTAAAAGATATAAACTAATTCTGATTTGTGTCTGCCCATGACATTTTTTTTCCTGTGTTGCTAGTGGTATTTTCAGGAATACATTGACACAAACACAATTTTCTTGTTTAAAATACATAAATAAACAAACAAACTCTTTTACTTTGCACTTGCCTGTCACATTGGATTTTGCTATTAAACTTCCCTTTGCACCCATGGAATAAAATATTGGATTTAGAGAAGTTGGAATGTGAGATATAATGTACACAGTATCCATATGTTGATGGCCTTTGAAATTCCTCCCTGTGATATTTTTTCCTCTCTATTACCCACTCCTCTTCCAATTTTCTTTCCCATATAGTCAATATTGACTTCCATATAAAGGTTTATTTGGGTTTACAGCCTTGTTTCTACGTTCAGCAGTTCATCCTGAAAAAGTGCTCCTCCCTCTAAGCTGTCACAGGATAAGGTAAAAGGTGGAATAAAAGTTTGATAACAGGTGGAATGAACAGAGAAGAAGCAAAAAAAAAAGTATGATTAAAGTAATTTCTGACACTGGACAAAGTTTATTAGATCCCACAATCGTCACTGTATTCCAGACCTGGGGAAAAGTGTGAATGGGCTGGTGACACTTTGGTGACAATCCTTCGTTATTCAGGGCAGTCTCAGCTAATGCTAATTGTGAATAATTGAGTAAGAAATGTCTCCATGTTGGATCAGCAGGTGGTGAATTTAATGCTGAGGTGGTTATGCACTCAGGAGAAGGCAGCAGCATCCAGGGAAGGGCTGCTGGAATTTCAGCTGGAATGGGAAGCTCAGCTCTGTGCTCAGAAAGACCAAAAAAAAAAATGGTAGGGATTGCTTGGAAAGGAATTGTGGATAAAGAAAAATCTCATTATTCCATGTGCATGATGGTGTGATGAATGTAGTAACATCCCTGGAGGAGCTGCTGCTGGAATAGTCAGGTTATCCTTGGCCACGTGTTCCTGAAAAGGAGGGAACAGACCTGGAAAAGGTCAAGGGAAGGAGGAAATGGAGAGGTCTGGAAAAACCTCCTGCTCAGATAGGCGAGGGTATGCATCCCTGGAAGTGTTCCAGGCCAGGCTGGACAGGCCTTGGAGCATCCTGGGACAGGGAAAGGTGTCCCTGCCCATGGTGGAATGAAATGATTGTAAAGGTCCCTCCCAATACAAACAATTCTGGGATTCTGGGACGGGATTCCTTCATTGGAAAAGAGTTGGTGAGGCTGGGCATGATGGTTCATAATTTGTGAATTAATTACACNAGAGGAGAGGAGAGGAGAGGTTTTTAACTTTCTCTTCAGGTTCCTTTGGGTCAGTGGCAGATGCCTCAGCACATCATTTTCTCCTTTGCAAAGCAGGTGCAATCTCTGGACAACACTTTAAGCTCAGCAGGACTTGCCAAGTCAGGCAGAAAAACTTTTATTTTTAAGGGCAGATAGCGTATTTTGATAATTGAGCCTGACCTCCTGTATAAGCAGGGCAGGAGAACAAATTTTTACATTAAACCCATTACTTTTCCCTCAGCCAGACCATGCACTGCAAAATAATTCTCTCTTTTCTCCCAAGCTTTGCATTTCAACCCTCCCTTGCCCTCACATTTTTGAGAAAATTTGCTCTGTTTGTTAATAACTCCCTGTGCCCATTTTGCTTTTAATTTTANTCAGCTGGAATGGGAAGCTCAGCTCTGTGCTCAGAAAGACCAAAAAAAAAAATGGTAGGGATTGCTTGGAAAGGAATTGTGGATAAAGAAAAATCTCATTATTCCATGTGCATGATGGTGTGATGAATGTAGTAACATCCCTGGAGGAGCTGCTGCTGGAATAGTCAGGTTATCCTTGGCCACGTGTTCCTGAAAAGGAGGGAACAGACCTGGAAAAGGTCAAGGGAAGGAGGAAATGGAGAGGTCTGGAAAAACCTCCTGCTCAGATAGGCGAGGGTATGCATCCCTGGAAGTGTTCCAGGCCAGGCTGGACAGGCCTTGGAGCATCCTGGGACAGGGAAAGGTGTCCCTGCCCATGGTGGAATGAAATGATTGTAAAGGTCCCTCCCAATACAAACAATTCTGGGATTCTGGGACGGGATTCCTTCATTGGAAAAGAGTTGGTGAGGCTGGGCATGATGGTTCATAATTTGTGAATTAATTACACACATCCATGGACAGCAGATGGGAAGCAGTTATTGCCACAGGATAACTTGGATCCTGAAAGTAGATGTGGGATGAAAAAGGAATTAGAAATATGCAGTGATTTGAGGCCCATTAGTGACCCCTTCTTTGCATGCCCTGAGTGTCAAAATCCAGTTTAAAGAGAGGTTGGAGTGAGAGAGAAACCTCTGAGGCTGTCAGTCAGGTTCTCCTCTCTGCTAATAAATCCCTCCAAAATAAATACCTAAGTGAAAAGGTTAAAAAAAAAAAACTGACCTGGCCAATGTCCAGCAGCAAAAATAGCTGAGGGGCCTTGGTAGAAAAATGTAATGCAAAGAGAATGGGTGCTAAAAATAAAGCAAAAATTAAATAAATTTCTGGNACATTTTTGAGAAAATTTGCTCTGTTTGTTAATAACTCCCTGTGCCCATTTTGCTTTTAATTTTAATCTTAATTTTAATTTTTTTTTAAATTTTCATCTCCCTGCCAGTGGATTTTCTATTCCTTTGCCTGCTGAATGACAGATCCTGCTTCCCAGATCCTGAGAGGCTGGGATCAGTTGGAGACTCTCGGGAGCAGCACTGTGCCAGAGCAAAGATGATCATTTAGAGCTGATTGGAGAAAGTGGAGACTGGAAATGAAAGTTAAATCACATCTCCTGGTACATTAATCAGCAGGGGTGTGTTTATTCCTTTTCACAGGCAGTTTGTTGGCACAATTATTCATCTTTGCTCAGTTTGAAAAGCTGGAGGTGGGATAAATACCTGTTGTGCAACCAGAAATAGATGGCCAAGTCACAAAACAGGAAAAAAACCCCCAGTTTCTAATTCCTTGAGAGGGTGTTGTGAAGAATAAAGCCCTGTCCAGCCTGGCCTTGGGCACTGCCAGGGATCCAGGGGCAGCCTCAGCTTCTCTGGGCACCCTGTGCCAGGGCTCAGCACCCTCCCAGGGAACAATAAATTCCTAATATTCAATCTAAACCTGCCCTCTTTCAGCTTAATGCCATTTCCCTTCATCCTGTCAATACATCTACACATCTAAAAAGCTGCTCTCCCTCTTTTTAACAAGCTCCTTAAAAAAAAAAAAAGGTGAGAGCAAACACGTGGAACAGTACAGAACATGGAATTGTGCAGCTCACAGGAGCCTGGAAAACTCCATCCTGTTTGGATGCCACCTGTGAGAAATATTTGCCAGGACTCCAGTGGTGGAGAATCCACATCCCAGCTGGGCAAGGGATTTCAGTAATGGGAAATTAGAACACTCATTATTGGTTTCTGCACTGTTCATGTGGTGATTCAGCAGCTGCACTGGACACATGGAATTTTGGGCAGTCTGAGGGACACGGGCCCATGAGTGCTTTGGCAAAGAGAGCACAGAGAGAGTGTTGGAAGGATAAATCCTACACATATTTATCTGTGTTTATGTGCAGATCTGAATAGACACATCTATTAATACAATTATATGAATATACACCTATATAAAACCACATTTCTACCCTGCCAACCCCCTTCCCCTGTCCCCTAAAGCTTTAAGAAGCAGCATTTAAGCTTGAAACTCTGAAACAGCTGAGAAATGAGAGCCCCACAGCAATCCTAGTGAAATTGGATTTGCACCGTGAATCATCTGCTGAGGACTGCAGTAATAAACATAAAACAATGGCAATTTACTCACATATTAACAACGGTGCTGTCAAGGCAGCAAACCTTTTAAACCCATGAAACCACCCTGCTGTGAGAAAAACAGGGCTACCCAAGGGCGTTCTCTTCTCCCAAGGATGTGTGGAGAAATTCCAGTTTCCAGCTTGCAAATGAGGAAGAGCTTTGGGGGTACCTCGGCCTGAGTGGAGTTTGGGTTTTTGTTCCTGTGGGATTTGGGTTTTTTTGGGGTCTTTTCTTGTGCTCCTGTCAGTTTTGTGAGTTTCAGACACCTCCTGCAGACTTGGGGAATGGGAAGTCTCCAGTGACAAGGAGAAAGGGAGCATGGTGTTCCTGTCCTGATGATCCCAGCTGAAGCCTCCTGGCCACGGGTGGGGCTAAGATTTGGGACCTTAGCTTTCCAAAAACACTCTCCTGCCACAGCTGAACTCAAACTCCTCATCCATCCTTTGTTCTGCCAGGTTTTAAATCAGCCATGGATCTGCCAGGGGAGAGCAGAGGGGTCTGAACAGGCAGTGCTGTGCCTCTCAGCGGGGCTGCTGCCACTTAATTATGGGCACATTTCAGTGAGATTTATGAATCATCTACAGCCCTTAGGGATTTTTAAAAATTTATTTATTTATTTATTTGATTTATTTTTTTTCATCCAGAAAGCTGCAGCTGTGAAGGAAAGAAGAGGGGTAGAAGAAAAAAAGAAGAAAGAAGAGTAAATTTTCAGCACAGGAGGTGGATCAGGCCTTGATTTTTTGTGAAAGTCAGAAATGCTGTCTTTTAGTGAGATTTTTAGCCATGGTGAGCTGGACTAAAACGGGCTGAGTCCCTCCTTGCCTCAGTCTTTTTGAAGGCAAAGGAGAGGAGTGAAGAAAGTCCAGCAACCTCCAAACTGTGTGAAATGTCCTGCTCAAAGCTGTGTTATAAAAGTTAAATTGGAGATCTGGGCACAATAAATGCCAGATAAAGTTCTCAGAAAGTGCATAAAACCTATTTTTGATGCCTACACCCTTCCCTCAAACCCCGAGACATCTGTCATCCGCCAGCATTGCATGCAGGAAACCTTTAAATTTGGGCAAGTTTGGTTTATTGAACTGAACAGAACTGAACACTTTTGCTACAAACCTTTATTTTTAATAAAAGCCTCCTGGGACCTCAGTGTCATTTACACTCTCTGATTTGTCCTTCCTGGCCTCTTGGCAGGACTCTGTGTCCTGGGATGTCACAGGGGCTGGGTGGTGTGGCCCATCCTGCTCTGACTTTTGGTGATGAGTTCAGCCACAGTAAATATCCTGTGTCCTCTGTTCCCAAGAGGAAAGGAGGGCTCAGATTTTCAGTTTCTCTGTGTTCTTTGCCCAACATTTACTTACCCAACTCCCAGCCCAGGTCCTTCTGCCATGATCCTGAGCCAGTTTTGCACAGCAGGTTTTCTGTCCTATTTCCTGACATGTGCAGATGTCTTGGACAGCCCAGAATGGCTCCAAGGCATGAAATGCCCATATTCAACCCAGAATTAATTATTTTTTTCTCTAATGGAATTTGAGCATGTCTCATTCATGGACACCTCATTGGAATGGAGAAGTTTTAATCCATGAGCTGAATCCCACAGAAGATACCAAAAAAATCCCAAAATCTTCTTGTCAGTGACCTTAGTGTCACTCTGTGTTGTGAGGCTCCGGGGAGGGACCCTTCGAGGTCTGAAAGTGGAATAAAAAAAATAGAAACTTTCATTTCCATTGCATCCACAGGATGGCTGAAGTTTCTTGGGAAACCTCTGGGGCAATTCCCAGTCCCAGCTACAATCCCTGTCCTACAAAAAGATTGTAAAAGTCTGTTTATTGAAGAGATGATTTTCAATTTCTGAGTGGCAAAAGAAA
Source organism: Irena cyanogastra (assembly GCA_013397155.1). NCBI lineage: Eukaryota > Metazoa > Chordata > Aves > Passeriformes > Irenidae > Irena > Irena cyanogastra. The sequence goes on along the minus strand of VWZV01005415.1, from coordinate 360,762 downwards.
TTTCACAGTAGGATCTGGCACACAGGGGTGGCAAAATCTTTTCACCTTGATGACTTGATGTCCATTTGGGACTAAACTTGAGTTTTCCATTTTTTTCCTCATTTTTGCCTATGGGCAGGGCAACGCAGGGTGCAATTTTGGCATGGATAGGCTGCCAGTGGGCAGAGGGAAGGGACACAGAGAGGGCTGGACCTTCCCAGAGAGTCATTCTAACTGAGTTCCCTCTGTGACCACGGGAAATTCAGAAGGAATAGAGGGAAAGAAAAAACCAACAGTGAAACATCCCTTGAAATATCCTCCCAGCTGACAGCAATTGCTGCCTCGGGGATTTCTCAGCTCAGAGGTTGTATAAATGTTTCCAACTGCCCTGGATGGGTTTATCTGTCACCAAGGCACCTAATTGCTGTCCTAACCCCTACAGACAGATTCAGTCTCTCGTGGTGATGAGTTCCACCCTTCAAAAATGAGCCATGTGAAGAATTACCTGGCTCAGGTCGTTTTGATAATTGGGTTTGATGTCACTTAGTTCTTGTACCATGAGAGGCAGGGAACACTCAATCCCTGCTTGTCTTCTCCCCAGCACTCCTGGTTTTACAGACCCGAATTCTCAGCCATCACAGTGCCATTTCATTTAAATGTTCCTTGGATGGAAACGATCCTCTAACTTTGGTCCATTCTAAGTCCATTCTACCCTTTTTGAACTGACTAATCACAAAAGCACACAGGAGTCAAATTTCGCATATTCAGAGGTGCAAAGATATTTTCAAGGTCATTTTCAATCTCTTCCATTCTCCATTTCTTTCCCTGAATTCCCCAAAATAATTTTCACCTCTGACTGTTACCAAATATTGATCCTGTGTTTTCATGTTAGATCTCCATTTGATTTTCTCTTTTGCCTTTCCCTTTCCAGTCTCAGATATGCACCATTTAAATTGGAGAATCCCAGAATGGTAAATTCCACCCCCTGCCATGGGCAGGGACACCTTCCACTATCCCAAGTTGCTCCAAACCCCAATGTCCAGCCTGGCCTTGGACACTTCCAGAGATCCAGGGGCAGCTACAGCTTCCCTGGGCACCTTGTGCCAGGGCCTCACCAGAAAGCCTGGGAAGAATTTTTTCCTAATATCTGATCTAAACCTGCTCTCTAGATGTGGCTGGTGCAATCCCTTCATGCCTGTGTGCCAAGAAACTGAGAGTGTCCACTCCCAACTAGCTTTTATCATTAATTCTTCCAAGTGGGCAAGATTATCCTTGTGAAATTGTAAAAAAAAAAAGTCTTAGAGAAATAAGCAAGAGTGCATAATTTTCAGGTTTTCTTCCTCCCTCCTTCATCCCCTATAACCCTTGTTTTAAAAATCAGACACAGCAACAATTTACAGCAACGTTTTAGACAGGTTTGTGCATGTATTTGGTACAAACAAACAAAAATATGTGCATTCTGTTTCATAGAGCTTACATCAATCTGGCAGAACCTGAAACACAAAACAGAAATACTCTGGCTAATAAATACATCTGGGGATGAAAAATAAAAATCTATACATAAAAAATTCCCATGTTCTGCTAAAGAAAATGTACACTTATATACACACTGTAAACAATAGTAATGCAACCCAGCTGCAGCCCAGCTCAGGCTGACAGGGACCTTCCTTCCTTCCCTCATGGACCTGGGAGAGTCCAGTGACACAAAAACTCATTTTCCACCCTCAACTCTTGGTTCCTTGAAGCAGCCAGGTCTGACAATGCAATTGTGACACGGAGCCAGTGCAATGAGGTGGGATCTGATGGATAACTGAGGTGCAGGTGCTTTGGGAAATGGCCTGCCCGGAAAATTTGCTGGAACAGGGCCATTCCCTCAGCTGGTCACACCCTTGTGGATCCAGGCAAATCTGTGGGATCAGACTGAATTTACCTCCTGAAAGTCTGAGCCCATTTTTCCAAACTTGGAGAGCTTGGAAATCAAGGGATTCAAGGAGAAACGCTCAGTTCCAGACACTCAGGTCGTATTTCATACAAGATTTTCCCTCCTCCCTGCCAGCAAAGACAGCCCTTCTCCTCTAAGTGAAGCTCTGCATCAGCAGCCTCAGAGTCCAGTCCTGGCACTGCTTTTAATGCAGGATGCCAAATGAAATGGGGTGAAAACCAAGTATTTTGCCTGAATGCAGCACAGCAGAGCTCAAGGCTTTCCTACAGCACCTCCCAGGGCATCTCCTGGGGCCAGATCAAGTACAGTGAGTAACTGAGCCAGAATTTGGCCATTTATGTGTGTGTGTGTGCCATGTGTGTGCTTAAAAACCAGACTTTATTTTCTCCTTTGTAGGTCTGTAAAGACTTGGGATGGAAAGGCAGCAAACCTCCAGGCTAATCCTTTTTTTCCTTCTCAAAAATCTTTCAAGGGGCTGGAGGCTGTAAATATAAATATTTCAATACTGGGGAAAAAAAAGTATATTGAAAAGATCAGGGAGAAGTATAAGCAGTAATACCAGCTCATTTATGAGAATGGGAATGCACTGCTTGCCAGCATTTGCTAAATCTTCATTTATAAAGGGATGTTTGCCCATTTGTAGGGGAATGCCTGGTATTTTGGGAATGACACATTTATATAAACACAGTGAAGTATGTATGTCTGTCTGTCTGTCTGTCTGGTCATGGATATACTCATGGACTGTTCTCTCCCTGATCCCTTCTTTGCCACATCCCCAGTGCCTCCCATCAGGATCCCAAAACCACCCAGGAAACCAGTGGCAGCTGCAGTCCTTACACTAAAAAATGACTTTTTGTGTCACCCCATCATCACTCTAAGGTCTCACTTCCCTTCAAAGCCAAATAAACAGGGGGAAAAAATGTATTTCCCCACAGAAGTTCCCATGGGGTGTTGGGAAGTCCCCTGCTTTGGTAGGACAGAGCTGGCAACCTCAGGCTGGTTTTGCAGAGCTGGAGAACATGCGGGTAGTTGTGAGTCTGAATTCAGTGTAAGTACTGGGATTTGCTGCTGGGAGGAAAATATCTGGACAAAATCTGCTGGTATTTGTGCAATAATTGGTCCCGTCAGTCCTGCATCAAGTAAAGGGTGCTGAGACAGGGCCAACTCCAGATATCTCAATATGCGCTGCACAAAAGAGTAAAAAAAAAAAAAGGTCCAACTTCCCTCCTGTTTTGTTTTCCTTCAGAGCAAATCAGAGCATCAGAAAGAATGGTGACATCCTCCTTGCTGTGCCTGGGAGCCTTTCATCTTCCCTTGGCAGCCACCCTGAGTGAGATGAGCTGGATGTGCTGCAGGCACTTCCATGAAAGGCTCCTCATGGGTTCGAGGGTCAGGGCTGATGTGGAGCAGGTTCCACCCAGGACACATTCAGTGCCGTGCTTCCACCCCTCAGCACTTCACATTCCTGTTCTTTAGTTCCCTGGCTTGAGGCTCTTCACCTCAGATCTACCCTCTGCCTCCATCACTTATGTGTCTCCTGCTCATGGCTTGACCTGATGGTCGCTCCTTGGGGCTCATGATCTGAAATTTGATTCAACCACTCTGAATTTTGAAACCAGTGCCTGCAATCCATGGCCAAGTAGAGTTTGGAGTGACAATTTCCTGAGCTGCCTGGTCAAGGTGGGCTTGCCATGGCTTCAGCTCCTTGAGTTTCCTGAAGGAGGCCGTGGTGCCCTCCCGAGGGGTGCTCACACTCTGGGACTGTGAGCAGGGAAAAACCCACTTTAATTGTCACTACTTTTGACACACCCAAGGCAATTGCTGGCAGCCACCAGAAGTTTGATGTACCAAGCACGTGGGAAGTCCCCTGGGAGAAGGATCAGGAGTGTCACCCTGGCTTGAGGGAGCTCCACCTGCACTTCAGCTCCACTTCAGCTTGGACTCTATGGGCAGTAGAAATGCAAACTTCCAACCTCAGCCATCCCACCTTTCCTGAGGCACAGCACAGGCTGGCTGAGGGCCCACATTACAGAATCACAGAATCATTACAGTTGGAAAAGACCTCTTGGATTGTGGAATCCACCCATTAACCCAGCACCACCCCATTCACCCTTAAACCATCTCCTCCAGGGCCACATTCACATGTCACTTGAACACTTCCAGGGGTGGTGACTCCGCCACTGCCCTGGGAAGCCTGGTCCAGTGCCTGACCACCCTCTGAGTGAAGAAATTCTTCCTAATATCCAGCCTAAATCTTCCCTGGCACAACTTGAAGCCATTTCCTGTTGTCCTGAGTGAAGCCCCTGGGATGCATTTTTATCCTGCATTTTTTGAGAAAAACAAGAGCAAAGAAGGGGACAGGAAGGTTTGGGGATGGCTGACACCAAAAGGAGCTGGTTTCTCTGTGTGTCACAGATGGATGTTCACTAAAGCAAGGTGGGTTGCAAGTGCTTCACTGGAAAGTGAAATGCGAAATGCTTCACAGGATGGAATTAGAGGAGAGAGACCTGCGCACCCCCTGGCAATGGTGCACACATCTGGAATACTCCTCTGGCCTAAAACCAGGTGATGTGGGAGGGCCAAAGCTGTGGCCACTGCAGAGATGATGACTGAGAGCCGGGATCCCTCCACCTTGCTTGGGAATACCCCAGCCTGCTCTCCCTCCAAAGCCAAGGCCTCTGGATGTCCTGTTCAGGACCTACAAGCTCCCAGCCCATGCATATAAAGGCTCAGCTGCCAGCTATGGCCTGGCACTGTCCTTCCTGGGTGCTGCCTCTGGATGGAGACGTGACCACGTGTACTAAGGCAGGGTTGGCAACTTTTGGGATTCAATCTTTCCATTAGATTTCACTGTGGTGTTTTTAAGGCAAAGGAGACGTCCTGGTTTCCCTTAAATGCACAGCTTCTTCCAAAGCCAAAGACAACCATCCACCAGAGGAGACAGCTCTTGCCCTAAGGTCATATCCACACCTTCTCCTCCTGCTGTGGCTTGTTAGAATGGGATATGCCATTGGCTCTAACTTGAGGAACCCATAATCCCACAGAAGGGGCTGAGCTCCACGTGGGGGATGCTTGGACAACCTTTGGGCAACTGCATTTAATACCTGATCGCTGCTTCCAGCCTGCCTGACAGACCCACAGGTGGTATCCCTCCATGTTTCTGCTGGATACCTCTAAAGAAACCATTGACAGCTGCCCCAGAGGCCTCAGATATCTGTTTCCCTCAGCCCACAGCAGTCTGTTAAGTCATGGGTTTGGTAGTCGATGGTTTCCGTGAAATCATGAGGGATTCCAATCGAGACAGACTCCACCTCTGTCTTGTAGGTGGCCGTGGCCCCCCCTTTGCTGGAGCCACCTCGGATTTTGTTAGAAAGGCTGTTCATCTTCTCCTTCAGCTGGGTGGACGCTGGTTTCTGGAAAGGGGTGAGCATTTTCCAGCCCTTGAAGCTGAGCGTTCGCCTCTTACCGGCTCTCTCCTGGAAGGAGGAGTTAAATATGAAGGAGCTGTTCAGGGTGTTAATCCTGGGCCTCAGGTCCGTCTCTGAGTCCTGCACGGAGCTGTTGATGGAGGCCCCTCTCCAGTGGTGGTCGTAGACCCTCCAGAGGGGCCGGCGCCGCCGGCGGCACTGGCACTTGAGCAGCCGGATGAACGCGCGCTTGAACTCCTTGCTGGAGCAGGGGTAGATGATGGGGTTCACGCAGCTGTTGAAGTACCCCAGCCAGAAGATGATCTTGAAGACGATTTCCGAGGGCTTCAGGGACGGGAAGAAGGAACCTTGGGAGAGATTGAAAGGAATCTAGTTAGGGGAAGTGGAGGGATGCGGCAGAGTGAGGTGATAAGGGTGGTGGTCAGTCCGGTCTGTGAGAGGTGAGATGTGTTAAAAAGGCTGATGGTGTGGAGCATGGTTCCCTGGAGACATGTTTTCCAGAGAAATTGTGTCTCCTCACCCCTGGAACCGTCCAAGGCCAGGCTGGATGGGGTTTGGAGCAACCCGGCCTAGTGGTACTGCTAGGTACTTCCCAGGCCTACTGGTACTTCCAGGTAATTTACTGCCTCCAGACTTACAGACTTCAGCATAAAAGTGTGGCCACAGCCCTGTCACCTGCACTGAGAGAAGAGCAACACCCCTTCACCTCCTCCTCTCACATATTTTGGGTCCTCAGTGTCACACACCCTCTGTTCAGATTCTGTGGTGATGCTAAGGGGGGCTGTTAAACTGGGCTCAGATAATACCCACTGCCCCAAAGCTTGTCCTTGATGCTTTAAAACACTTTCGTCCACCCAGTCCCTCCTTAGGTTTTTGCAGAGTTTCTCAGTGGTTTTCTCGGTGAAAAAAAGCAGGAGATATATTTTTTTTTTGAGCCAGAAGATGTCAGTGTTGCTCCCACATGGCCTCAAAACAGCATTCCCCACTTGGATCTGAAATAACTTTCTGACTCAGCCTTAATTTCTTTTAATTTTAGCTCCAGATGACAAATCATGCCACCATGTGACTGAGCGTTAATTTGTATTTTAGTAAATAACATTAAATCCAGATATCATTATTATTTTCCCCTGCGCTCCTAAGCCTGGTGTCAAAACAGTAAAACAAGTGCCAGGAGCCAGAAATTCGTGACTGATACTACAAAAAAGCTCCCCGGGCTGTTTGCTGGAGGAAAACCATCCTCCAGGAAACTCAGAGAACTGGTTCCAGCAAAGCTTTCATACACCCATCCCCAAAAAGTGGAGAAATTTCAGCCAGACTCAACATTAGGTACGTGGGCAGCTCCATCATGGTGTGTGGGAGAAGACAGGCAGATCCCAGCATTTTATGGTGGTTGGGCAGGCAAAGCTGCTTAAATACCTGCTGAGGGCTCACCCAAAGCAGGCAGGAGCTGAGGCTGGCTGTCAGTGTGTGCTGGAGGGGGCACAGGACAAGGACAGTGAGCAGGACTGACACCTCTGTGCTGGGAAGACTCAGGGCCTTCCTGGAAATGAAGGCATTTGCCTTGAAATGAATGAGCAGCTGCTGCTGGTGGCTTTGAATGGAGCAATAATCATGGAATGGTTTGGGTTGGAAGGGACCTCAAAGATCATCCTGTCCCAAAACCCCTGCCATGATCAGGGACACCTTCCACTGTCCCAGGTGGCTCCAAGCCCTGTCCAGCCTGGCCTTGGACACTTCCAGGGATCCAGGGGCAGCCACAGCTTCTCTGGGCACCCTGTGCCAGGGCCTGCCCACCCTCACAGGGACCAATTCCTTCCCAATATCCCACCTAACCCTGTTCTCTGGCAGTCTGAAGCCATTCCCCCTTGTCCTGTCACCCCATGCCCTCACAGTCTCTCTCCATCCTCCATCAGCTCCCTTAACACAGGGCTCAGTTCTGTAGAGGCAATGACCCCACCTTGCTTGTTTCAGATTAAAGGAGTTTGTTCTCTTGGTGGCAGTGCTGACATTTCCAGGTTGGCTCTGGGCTGCTGGAATGACCAGTTTTGATTTTAACCCCTCCCTGAGTGACAGCCAGGAGCTTTGAACCACCCCAGTGGTTCTGGGGCCATCCCCCTTTGCTTTCCATACAACATCTCCAGTCTTCATCCCACCATGGCTTTGACCATCCCCCCTTTTCATCGTGCCCCCAGCCCACCCCCCTGGACCTACAGGAACCGTGGATGTGTCAGGAAATGGGACCCAGGAAGATGAAGGACTTCATTGAACACACAATCCTTCTAAATCCCTTGTCAGGGAGAGGTTTCCTGCCTCAGTTTCCCCACAGAGAAAGGGTTAATTCCCATGAACTCTCCACAGTGTTGCTGTGAACCCTGTTTGCAGCGTGCTCTGGGCTCTCAGAGGAGCTGCAGCTCTGTGCAGCATTTTTTCAGCTACAAGAGAGAGGAAGAGAAAACAAAAAACTATGGTAACAAAGCAAATAAAAGAAGGGTCTCTTTTTAAATTCAGCTGGTAATTACTGCTTGAGCCAGGCTACTTAAGAGATGGGTGCTTGCCGAAACAGCCTGATGGTTGCTAAAATAATAACTTTTATCTGGTGTTTAGCAGTTCAGGGCACAAAGCAGTACTACGTGCTTTGTCTTTTGCATCCAGATAGAAAACACAAATTGAAAAGGAAAAGAAGCTATGAATTCTCTGAATTTCAGCTCTGGCTGGTTTTCACCCGGCGAGAACCTTGTGTACATATGAAGACAAGGGGCCCATTACCATCCTCATTACCATACTCATTACCATGCAAATAAGCGTGCCCCTTGCAAGGGACGTGTCCTGAGTGCATCCACAGTTTCCTCATTTCCTCGCCCTGGGGTGAACAGAACTGGGCAGGGAATCCCCAGAACAGCTCCTCTGCACATGCTGGAGCATCAGAATCTTCTGATGGGCACTGGGAAGCTGCACATACGAGGATTTGAGGGTTTTTTTAGAGAATGTGTAAAAAAATTTAAGAAGTCAGCTCTTGCTTTCACATACTCGAATATGCAACAACTCGTTGAGGGTTTTTGGGCTGGGCTTTGTGACTTTTCCCATGTAAGTAAGTGAAAGTCAGTACTGACGCTTGAAGAGCTCAGGAAACACAGAAGGATGTGTCCAAGGTCCAGAAACGTGAATAAAAGATCAGGAATAGCAACACAGAGTGAAGCACCAGCACTTCATTCTGTTATCTCGGTGTAAGAGCAGTTTTTGGTGATCTGGCCCCAAAAGCACCAAGGCCAGCACAGGGCAACATCAAAGAGCAGGAAACACGATTTCTGTAGGATCTGTGTCACAATCCAACAGGAAACCTGGTCTTGTTTAAAGAGGAGCTTTTGCTGAGCACTCAAAATCAGTCCCTGGGCACCTCTCCTGGGCACTCAGCTCAACACCTCATGGGGTGGGGAGGAGGAGTTAATAATAATAATAATAATAATAATAATAATAATAATAATAATAATAGTGCTGGGGTCTTAAAGTCCATTTGGGGACTTTATTCCTTCCATTTGGGGACTTTATTCCTTCCATCATTTTATAAAAAGATCATCCCACATCTTACAAGGTCTGAATCTGACGGAGCTGGGTCAGGGCAAGAGCTGTATGTCCTGTTGTAACCCTAAATAAGTATCTTCAGGACCAGTCAGAAATTAAGAAAGCTGCAGGTGAGCTCAGGAAAAGCCTGCTTGCACCTTGCAAAGTGACTGAAGTTACAGACTAAACATGATCTGAAGACTGAACTTCATTTTTTGGTGATGCAGAAGTCGAGCCAATAAGTATGTGCTCATACCTTTTTTTTTAAAAAAATTATTATTATTACTATTACTATTACTACATCAAAACATCTTTGATGAGCACCTTGAGCAACAAATGTATAAAACTTTTAACCCCCTTGTTAATAAAAGCTTTAAAAACAGAGAAACATGGATGGAATATGTGTAACATGAGGCTAAAACAAATGAATATCACATTTAATAAAGTGTCTGCACAAATAATCATCAATTTCTTGTTGGAAACGTGTAAAATTCTATGTATGAGAAGGAAATATGGGTTGCAGAGGCATCAAAGACTATTGAAAAAAAATACGTTGGTGACCATTATTTAAGTCTGAGGGATCTGATGAGATTTGTGAGGATTGGTTCTCCTCCCTCTAACTCACGCAAGATAATTGGAAGGACTGGAAGGAATTCCTTCAGCTGGAATTGGGAGATGGAGGAGGTTCTTTTCTGTTTAAAAGNAACCCTGTTCTCTGGCAGTCTGAAGCCATTCCCCCTTGTCCTGTCACCCCATGCCCTCACAGTCTCTCTCCATCCTCCATCAGCTCCCTTAACACAGGGCTCAGTTCTGTAGAGGCAATGACCCCACCTTGCTTGTTTCAGATTAAAGGAGTTTGTTCTCTTGGTGGCAGTGCTGACATTTCCAGGTTGGCTCTGGGCTGCTGGAATGACCAGTTTTGATTTTAACCCCTCCCTGAGTGACAGCCAGGAGCTTTGAACCACCCCAGTGGTTCTGGGGCCATCCCCCTTTGCTTTCCATACAACATCTCCAGTCTTCATCCCACCATGGCTTTGACCATCCCCCCTTTTCATCGTGCCCCCAGCCCACCCCCCTGGACCTACAGGAACCGTGGATGTGTCAGGAAATGGGACCCAGGAAGATGAAGGACTTCATTGAACACACAATCCTTCTAAATCCCTTGTCAGGGAGAGGTTTCCTGCCTCAGTTTCCCCACAGAGAAAGGGTTAATTCCCATGAACTCTCCACAGTGTTGCTGTGAACCCTGTTTGCAGCGTGCTCTGGGCTCTCAGAGGAGCTGCAGCTCTGTGCAGCATTTTTTCAGCTACAAGAGAGAGGAAGAGAAAACAAAAAACTATGGTAACAAAGCAAATAAAAGAAGGGTCTCTTTTTAAATTCAGCTGGTAATTACTGCTTGAGCCAGGCTACTTAAGAGATGGGTGCTTGCCGAAACAGCCTGATGGTTGCTAAAATAATAACTTTTATCTGGTGTTTAGCAGTTCAGGGCACAAAGCAGTACTACGTGCTTTGTCTTTTGCATCCAGATAGAAAACACAAATTGAAAAGGAAAAGAAGCTATGAATTCTCTGAATTTCAGCTCTGGCTGGTTTTCACCCGGCGAGAACCTTGTGTACATATGAAGACAAGGGGCCCATTACCATCCTCATTACCATACTCATTACCATGCAAATAAGCGTGCCCCTTGCAAGGGACGTGTCCTGAGTGCATCCACAGTTTCCTCATTTCCTCGCCCTGGGGTGAACAGAACTGGGCAGGGAATCCCCAGAACAGCTCCTCTGCACATGCTGGAGCATCAGAATCTTCTGATGGGCACTGGGAAGCTGCACATACGAGGATTTGAGGGTTTTTTTAGAGAATGTGTAAAAAAATTTAAGAAGTCAGCTCTTGCTTTCACATACTCGAATATGCAACAACTCGTTGAGGGTTTTTGGGCTGGGCTTTGTGACTTTTCCCATGTAAGTAAGTGAAAGTCAGTACTGACGCTTGAAGAGCTCAGGAAACACAGAAGGATGTGTCCAAGGTCCAGAAACGTGAATAAAAGATCAGGAATAGCAACACAGAGTGAAGCACCAGCACTTCATTCTGTTATCTCGGTGTAAGAGCAGTTTTTGGTGATCTGGCCCCAAAAGCACCAAGGCCAGCACAGGGCAACATCAAAGAGCAGGAAACACGATTTCTGTAGGATCTGTGTCACAATCCAACAGGAAACCTGGTCTTGTTTAAAGAGGAGCTTTTGCTGAGCACTCAAAATCAGTCCCTGGGCACCTCTCCTGGGCACTCAGCTCAACACCTCATGGGGTGGGGAGGAGNATTATTATTACTATTACTATTACTTGTTAATGTCACCCTGCTCATATTTGGAGAAAACCAGGCAGGTAAAAATCTCTGGAGCCATGGGCATACTTCCCAAAACTGTGACGCCCTGTGGCGGGTGGCAGAGGATGCAATTTGCCCTCCATGTATCCAAACACATATCCCATTTTTTTTAGGCTGTTTGAGCTAACACAATCTCATGATCTTTCCTCGCCTGCCCCTCTCCACCCTGCCCTCCCCATGACTCACTGGAAGGTGATATCACTCGGATTGTTTGGAGAGTTGCTGGTCCCAGTGTTCAAAAAAATACAGCAAAACAAGAAAAAAAAAAAAGACAAATGCACCAATGCAAATGGAGCCAGTCCAATCTAAATTCTGGCCCTGGCTCCCAGTGTACAGCCAGAATTCATGAGCAGGCTTAGCTGGCAAGGGCATCTTTGTTCTGAAAGGTCCCTGCTTTGCAGCATGTCCTGAATAGTCCATGGAGCAGGAATGCTGCAGACATGGGAGCAGGTGGGAAAAACAAAGGGACAAACTCATGTCCCAGTGCTGCCCCAGCTTGGAAATGGAAGGACCAGCAGGTCTGTTCAACACTGGTAAAGGTGTTGCTGTTGCTTGGTGTGGGTTTGGTATCAGGAATGGGCTTGCAAAAAAAAAACTTTTGGAGAGCTGGACCTTACAAGTGTCATCACAGGAGAGGGAAGGTGAAACCTTCCACAGGAGAGCTGGACCTTACAGGTGCCATCATGGAGAGGGAAGGTGAAACCTTCCACAGGAGAGCTGGACCTTACAGGTGTCATCATGAGAGGGAAGGTAAAACCTTCCACTGGAGGTGGCAGGTGAACAGCTAAGGAGAGGACATGGCTCATCTCACAGCAGGTTGCTCAGCTGTGGATGTCCCTGCAAGCAGGAGGTAAAAATTGATTGGCCAAACTCATGGAAAATTTAAAAAAAAAATAAATAAATTAGCAATGTGTGAACTACTCTGTTTCTGAGCTAGGAAGCTCCAGAAATCCATATGTAGGATTAGGACTGTGGTGGGGACAGGTGTGCCATCACCTGAGCTTCTCCTGGATGTGGCCTCCAAGGTTCAGGAGGGGATTGAGGACTGCCTTGGGAGGTGTCAGAGCAGCGAGTCAAAAGAATTGCAGCTGGAAGAGAAAAAGCCCTGGCATAGGAGGTACCACAGCTGCTCACTGTGGGTCCTCCTGGCCAAGGGAAGTCAGAGAATCATGGAAAGGTTTGGGTTGGGAGGGATCATAAAGCCCATTTCATTCCACTCCTTCCACTGTCCCTGGGTGCTCCAAGCCCCATCCAACCTGGCCTTGGACACTTCCAGGGATCCAGGGGCAGCCACAGCTTCTCTGGGCACCCCGTGCCAGGGCCTCCCCACGCTCATACTCAAAAACCTTTTCCTTGCATCCAAGCTAAATTTACCCTCACTCTCTTCTTTTTTTTCTGACTCTCACAAAGTAAATTAAGTAAATCTGCTCCAAAATAATCATGAGCTGCTCCTTTCTGCTCAATACCCAGCTTTCATCTCTCCTTGCCAGCTCCTTCCTCGGCCCCCTTGAAGGACAACCTCCCTGATGCAGCTGCCAAGCTGTGGGAGGAGGGGCTGGATTTCAGCAAGGACTTCTCCCAGTGTGTGGGACTCAGATTCTGACTGGTCTTTCCTGACCTCCTCCTCCGTTCTCTATTAGCCACCTCCAGTGGGCATATCAGGGTCCCTAGAGGGTTAACACCTCCTCGGTGTGTCTCAGAGTGATCAGGGAGTTCACTGCCCTCCTAGGATGGATCCAAGAGCTGCTTGGCCTGGGGAGGAGGACAGCATGTTCACAGCCACTCAAGCATTTTCCCTGGAGGACGATGGCATTGGGATATCGGGTGGAATTCCTCAGGCCTGTCAGCCCTCCAGCCAACCCCATAAACAATGTCACAGATAAGCAGCAGCTTCCCAATGGAAGCCCCAGTGAGCTGCCTGCCTGTCTCTCTGCTGCCTGTGCGTCCAACTTCTGCATCCAGCTCTGGCCCAAAGAGAAGCAGGGAGAAGCCACCACTCCCCTGACCACTGCTGACCTTCCAGGCAGTGTTTTGTCCCAGGTCATGGTTGGAGAGATGCTCTTGGAGAGCCCCTGACCATGCCAAAGCCCGTGGTGGGGTGTGCAAGCCTGGTGTGTGGGTCCTAGTGGGGAGGGAGGGAAGCTTTAGGTGTGATGGAGATCAGGGAAACTTTTGTCTGGAAATAGTGGGGAGATTGCAAAGGAGGAGAAATCAGTCAAGGGCTCTGAAAACCAGCAACACTGTCAAGCAGGATCTCAAATTTGAGGTCTGAGTGTGGTTTGTGTGTCAGCAAGAGGAGGATAATGAATCAGAGCCTTGCTCTGGTCATTCACTGTCAAATTCATGGCCCCCAAACCTGTCTCCCAACATTTAGGAGTATGGTCCTAGTGATGTCCCCAAAACTTTTCTCTAAGGTTCTGCACATCAGTAGGACTTTAACCAAAATTGCCCTTTATTCCCCTCAAATATTGGAGATCTTCTCAGAGCAATCTTGGGAATTTGGACCACTGGTGGGAGTAATTGATGTGAGGGTGTTTATGAGGCATCAAATTTCCTGAAAAGTGTGGCTCTTGTGTGAATCACCTGGGTTGAGGCACTTGAGCAGGTCCTGGGGCTCCTGTTACAGTCAATGGCTTAGAGGGCAGATTTTGTGGTGAGAGTGGAGTGATCCATCTCATCCTGAGCGTGAGTCAGATGGATCACACCAGGTTTCAGATGACTGGACTCAGACTCCTGGCTCATGGGCAACCAGATCACAGGCATCCAAGGTTGTTCCTGATGGATTTCACCCTGAATTTCACTATCATCTGGTGGTCTGATGCTCTCTGAGAAGTTGCCAATGCACCAGTTTCTCCCCTGTGCAGGACAGGACTTTGATCACAGGAAGAGTTTCACCAGTGGAAGGTGAAGTGAAAAGCCACCCAGGTTCATCTACACTGTTCCCTGACAAAAACCTCACAAGTAACTTCAGGAACTGTAAATAGTGCTAATTTGCTTAGCGTGGTCCAGCCAGACCCCTCCAGATGAATTTGGTCCAGGGAACAATTTACTCCAGAGCCCATCCTTAAAAGAACATAAGGAATTGGCTTTGCAGCCCCCCAAGATTGCCCCAGCAGACTCTGCTCCCTTAACCACCTCCAGATGCCCTGGTGCCACATCACAGGGCATGGAATGCAAAGCTTCTGCTCCACACTGCAGATCCAGGCTAGTGGGCTGCCACACAGCACCCCCTGCTCTGCCAGAGACCCTGAACTTCACAGGACAGGAATTATGTGGGGGCACTGCATGGGGGACAAGACAGGCTTTGGGCAAGATCCTATGAAGTGTTTACTCTGCTCTACAGCTCTTGCTTCAGGGGCTTGAGATCATAAACTGGCTTTTTTTTCCCCTCTTCTTATTTTTTTTTCTTTTTCTTTTGACAGTGTAGCTGCTCTAAGTTAGTTTGATTCCTGAGCAAGTTGTAGCTAAACTTGTGATTTTCTGGATATTATTGGGAATGTGCTTTTGTGATATGATTAGAGACAGGTGAGGGGGACCAAAGAAGGTTCAATCATACAATCAGGGAATGGTTTGGGTTGGAAGGGACCTGAAAGATCATTTAAGTTCCACCCCCTATCATGGGGGGCTCCAAGCCCTGTCCAACCCAGCCTTGGACACTTCCAGGGATCCAGGGGCAGCCACAGCTTCTCTGGGCACCCTGTGCCAGGGCCTCACCACTCTCACAGGGAAAAATTTCTTTTTAATACCTAATTTAAATCTACTGTCTTTCAATGGAATCCATCTCCCTTTTCCTGTCATTCCATGATTCTGTAAATTGTCTCTCTCCATCTTTCTCATAGGCTCCCTTCAGGTGCTGGAAGGCCACAATCAGGTCACTCCAAAGCCTTCTCTTTTCCAGGCTAAATAATCCAAATCCTCTTTTAGACCACCTTTTTTGGGAGGGCAGTGACCCTTCACCTGGGGACTCAGAGCTGAAATCATCATCAGCAAATCCCCAGAAGGTCATTTCATCCATTGCATCCTCCTTCCAAAGAGCTGCATGTCCCATGCACAAAACCTTCTTGTCCTGCAAGGAATACACCACATTCTGTATTTCATAAAGGATCTCTAAAGGAGAAAGTAATGTTTTAAATAAAGGAATAACTCAGGAATTGTGGCCTGCTGCTGCAGAGGGGTTGATACCAAGGTCTGTAAGGAGAAACTCTACCTGCAGCCCACAGTGGATACCACCAAAAGAAGCCCTGAGCGGTGCATCTTGTCTGACTGGATTTCTCCAAGGTTTTCCATATGGTTTTCCACAGTCTCCTGGAGAAACTGATGCACTTTGGTCTGGAAAAGTGGTCTGTGCAGTGGGTGGAGAACTGGCTGCCAGGGCACACCCAGGGGGAAGTGGTAAAAAGCTCCTTCCCAAATGGGCAACCTGTCACCAGCGATATCGCTCCCAACGCTGTTTAGCATCTCCATAGGTGAGCTGGATGATGGGATCAGGTGAATCCTGATGAATTTTCCTGTTCATAACAAAAAGAATGAGGAAATGGACACTTCAGGAGCGGGGGCCACCCTGCAGGAAGAGCTTCACCAACATGAGTATCACCAGCAGAGATGAAGAAGGAATTGTGCCACTCTACTCAGTGTGTTCAGTTTTGGTCCCCACCAGGAAAAAAGAGATGTGAGCACGCTGGAGAGGGTTCAGAGAGTGGCCAGGAAGATGATCCAAGCACTGGGAAGCTGCCATGTGAGGAAAATCTGAGAGAACTGAGCTTGCTAAGTTCTTGAGAAAAGAAGGCTGAGGGAGAGGTTTTGTCACTGTGTAGCTACAAAGAAATTGTGACTCCCTTTTCACAAGGAGTCACCTGGAAAAGATGAGGGGTCATAGGTACAAGTTATTCCTGGGGATATTCCTATTGCACACAGTTTTTCACCATTACGACAATCAGCCATCAGAATAATTTACCCAGGGAAGTGATGGATTCCACTTTTAAGATTCAGCTGGATATGATCCTGGACCATCTTGTGCAGATTGTGCTTTTGCCAAGAAAAGTTGGGCCAGATGGTCCTTCAGGTCCCTTCTAACCTGATATTCTGTGATTCCATGAGTTTTTCCTGCTTCTTGATTTTTAACAGGAGCTCTGTGGACTCTACTCAGGCAGGACTAGGCAGAGGAAAGGGAGAGAAATTCTGAAACCAGACCTGGGCTTGGATACTGCAAACCAAACTCTGTAATAAATCTTTTAAATGGCTAAGGCAATGCTTTCATGACAGAATCACAGAATGGTTTGGGTTGGAAGGGACCTTGAAGGCCATCTAATTCCAAGCCATACCCTCAAATCATGCTGCTCCATCCAACTCACTTCAACTGCCCTGGAATAGCCTTTTTGGCTGCTTGTTTCATCCTCCAAGAAGAAGGCCTGGGCAGCAGATTTAGGACACAGATAGTGTTGAATAAAGCGTGGTCAACAGGAAGATGGACTTTGAAATTAATGACAAAATTAAAAGGAAGACGAAGATGTAGGTGTTTGACATCTGACTTTTAGTACAGACTCCCTTAAAGGTAATATTTTTGCAGTGTTCCTTATGCTTGGGAAAGATATATGTGTGTCCAACTGCCTGTTCCTTGATTCACAAATAATAGCCTGATTCCAGCCCCAGAGGAGAGCTTAAAACAAATCTTAGAACCATGAGACTCAGCAAAAGGACATAAATAAAATTACGGGAAAAAAAAAAAAAAAGACAAGATTGACCAGTCTGGCAAATCCAAAGGGACATGACAGGAAGGTTCTTATTTACCAGATGCAAATGAAGAAAAAAAAAAAAAAAAGAGTCTCCTGAGAAAAGGAAAAAGTCAGGGCAACCGAGCTGCATGTCAAGAGCTCTTGTCCTGCTGTCTGGGCAGGAAGGGGACTGGGATCCATGTGCTGATGTTGGAGTGAGCACGGCTGAGATCCGTGCTGAAGTGGCTCACCAGAGGAAACACGCTTGGGGCAGCCTCTAAAAAGAAAATTTCCATCTGGCTCAGGATCTGAACGAACACAATGGCCTTGTGGTGTTGCTAAGCTCCCTCCAGGGCAGTGCAGAGCTTGCTCAGAGAGGAGCATTCCCGGGGCTCTCCGTTCTCCAAACTGGAGCATCCTGAGCCTGTGCTGTGCCCGAGCCTGGGAATCTCTTCCCTGAGCACACTGTGGGGAAGCACAGCCAGCATGACAAGCTTGGAGAAGGGAAACATTTACAGACAAGCTGACTTGCTGCCATCTCAGCAGGGATAAGCCATAGGTAGAATGTCTCATGGGCAAAAATCCAACAACAGGAGTTGATTTTACAGGGGCAGTGATGAGGGGAAATGTTCTTAACTGAAAGAGGAGAGATTTAGATGAGTTACCAGGAAGAAATTCTTTGCTCAGAAGGTGGGGAGGCTCTGGAACCACTTGCTCAGAGAAGCTGTGGCTGCTCCTTCCCTGGAAGTGTCCAAGGCCAGGTTGAACAGGACTTGGAGAAACCTGGGATAGTGGAAGGTGTCCCTGCTCATGGCCAGGACTAGAACGAGATCTTTAAGGTCCCTTCCAACCCAACCCACTCCATGATTCTATGACAAACTGTTAATCCTCAAATTTTTTTGCTGGCTGGCTCCCTTGCACTCTCGTTTTCCATGAACCATTTACCAGGCCTTAATGGACTGTCAAGATCTGGAGAACACAGTTTGGGAATTACTGTTCCAGACTACTCCTTGCTTTTATTGACAGTGGTACTTTGTGGTGAGCCCTCCAGTTGCCTTCTGCTGTTCAACTCCTTTTAACACCTCCCTTAAACTTCCCTTTGCAAGGAACTGTTGTTTGGTGGCTTCTGCAAACACAAGTCTGGCTTCCACTCACCTCCAAGATAAAATGTCCCTTTCCTATCAGGCTGCCTCCTCCACTCTGTTCAGAAACATTGGGAATGTGTATTTTTTTCCCAAATGAAAAGGTAAGCTTGGGAAATCCTGTGGAAAAGGAATGGAGGGGAACGATTCTCAAGCAAGCCATCCAAGTCTTGGAAAAACCACTGTGTTTGCTGGGTTGGGCCCAAGACTACTCTTTGTTTTTCCAACTCAGAAGTTCTTTTCTCTGCACTTGGTTTTCTAAGAATGTGAACTCACCCGCCCTGTCCTGTTTACAAGCTCGTAAATATGTAGATCAGATTTGGCTTCAGGGTAGACCTTGGAAGGGCTGAATCCTGCTGGGAACACATGGCATTTTATGTACAGCAAGGCCAGATCTGCGCTGCACAGAGGAAAAAGGCAATTTTTCACTGGGACCAACCCAACTCAGGGAAAAAAAAATTGCACCCAGCGCAAAACGCACAAATCCTGACTTCAATTTGAATCTCAGGATGAGCAGAACTCACTGGGGCGGGTCAATGTTGCCAGCACCCCAACACAGGTGACACCACTGGTCTGGAAGGATCCTACAGTGAGCCAGAAGGATCCTGTGGTGAGAAAAGCCAGAAGGATTCTGTGGTGAGAAAAGCCAGAAGGATCCTGTGGTGGCTGATGGCTGAGAATGTTGGGGAGAACTGGCCAGCACTGGGATGTTGGGAAAACACAATACGAAGAGGAAGTGTGGGAGCTTCCTCAGCACATTTCCACCGTGCCAGCCCCAAGGGCTTTTCTGTTTGTGTCAGAGCTGGGCAGACAGGACGTCACTGGCTGTGGAGCCTGGCACTGCAGCCCATGTCCCCTCCCGGCACTGCCAGCTCTGATGGATGCTGGACAGCATCCTCCAGAGAGCCGCACCGTGGCGTCACGGAGGAAAGGGTGGGGGGAAAAAGGATGGGGGAGGTGGATATTTTCAGCTCTGATGAAAAATTGTGGCTGGTTTCGCAGGCTCAGGAGGGGTTATTCAAGACCAGCCAGCCAGCTTCTTATTTCTTTTCAGGCTCGGAGGGGAAAATCCTCCAACGCCTGCCTTGTTTCCGCACTCGGCTCCAAGGCACAGCCCTGTTGGCTTTAGCTTGCATGGAAAAATCTACAGTTTCTCATCGCTCACTTTTCTTTCTTTATGTTTTTTCCTGTGATAAGAAGAGAAACTTAAGACCCCAAACCATATTCCTGTCTTTTCCCCCAACCTGGAAATATTCAGGGGAGATAGCAAAGAGCTGGTCTGTCTCTCTCCAGCCCTGAAAGACTTTTCTCAGCTGATATGAAGCTCTAAACACATTGCACTTCAAAAAGAGACATTTTCCCCCCTCTCTCAGAAAACAATGGGTCAGTGGAACTGAGCTCCAAAAATATATCAGGAGTGGTGAGATAACAACATCCTCATCACTCCCAACAGTTCCTGAAGCCCTTAACTTGAAGGGATGAATTCTCCTGTTAAATTCTGCACTGATTGCCTGTGAAGGACCCCTCTTACTCTGTCCTTTCCCTCATCTCCATAGTCTGTCTGATGTGACCAGAGAATGGTGGAATGGTTTGGGTTTGAAGGGACCTTGAAGATCATCTCATTCCAACCCCCTGCCGTGGGCAGGGATGCCACCACCAGAGCAGGGTGCTCTTATCTGGTTATTCAGCAGTGATGCACTTAAGCCAGGTATTTTGACACAAGAAGCAAAAATTGGCTGCCTGGTTGTCTTTTCGACAGAGCTGAGCCTGGGATGAGCACAGAGATGATGTTGGGAAGGACCAAGAGATGTGGGAGCAGATGAACCATTACCTCACAGTGGTTTTGTACAAGCTTTACAGCCACAGGGAGTTTTAAGGAGGTATTTAGGAGAGGGAATGCAAAAACCATGCTGCATTTACTTGGTTCAAATGCCTGCACAGGGCAATGGGACCGCTGCTGAGGAGAGAAGAGTGTCTCCAAGTGTCTCATTATGGTAACGAGGCTCTCTCTCCACTGACATGCTTCCTGCTCCATCTCAGCCCTATCCCTACCTATTTTTTAATTTCTGAACCTGAAGATTTGCATTCCATTTTCATGGCACTTTGAGTACTGCCCATGAGATTCTGGCTGCTCTCTTCCACCTTTTCCTTGGATAAACAAGTCTCTTTGCTCCCATGCTCTTCAATCACTGCTCAGAAATATCAGACGTGGCACATGGGGTACTCTCCTGGCCTTGATTCCTAATTAGCTCTTGGATATGCAAATTTTGCACATTTACTTCTCATTCCAGGCAAGTGACTCTAGGTAGGCTTTCAAACTCTGCTTGAGAAAGTGCTGCTTTTGTGGACAGCCCTTATCAAGAAAGGAATCATCCCAGGAAATTATTGTCCTCTCTTTTTTCCATCATCACCAACTAGCTCCTGGCTTGCCACCTCCCTCTTTGGTCACACTTTGATGTGCTCTTATTTCAAGGGAACAAAAAACCCATGGCATATGTGACTGGCTCTGATTCTGCACTTCCACAAGCAGTGCTGTCTAAAACCTGGGGGGATCCTGGGGGACACTGGGAGGGTCTGTGGGGGTCCCAGTGGGTCCCCAGGGTGTCGTGGTCAGAAGATCTTGGAGCAGAGCTGCTCAGTCCCCTCTTTGTGCGATGAATTTAAGGCTGGGTAAGGAGACTCCACTCTTGCTGTGAGGCAGGACTGAGCTTGCCTTCAATGCAGATCTCCTAAAAATTTCCTCCAGATATCCAAAACACTGAAAAGAGCAAATTCCCTGGCAACTGGAGCCATCTGTCTCAGACAACACCACTGACCTGCTTGTTTGATATTATCAACCTGTTCATAATTAAAAATCCTGTACTACTGTGTGAAGCTGAGCTGTGTGATGATCCTGAACATAAAGGTCGTGGCACAGATTTTAGAGGTCGTTACACACTGAACTCTGATTAAACTCATGGGCATTAGGCATGAAAATATCTTCTGAACATGAGAGTTCCCAGCATCAACCCCAGTCCTGCATCTATTAGCAATAATGTCAGCTCTGGATCAGTATTTGTGCTCACCCTGAACAGCAGCACGTGCGAGTATTTTGGTTAAATGATTCATTGGAGGAATGTTTTTTCCTTCCAGGAACAAGTTGATGACTTGCTCTTACAGTCACCTCCCTCATAGAATGGCTGTCGGGGCTGTTGGCAAAAAGACAGGTGTGATTCACCTAGGAGCAACATGTCACAGAGAATTTATAATAATAACTCGGGCTCAGATTATAAAATGCCAAGAACAGGTCTGGTTTCTTGAACCAGACCAAGAAAGACTGAAAGGTGGAGGTTACTCATATGGAAAATCACGTCCCTTTTCTGTGCCCACAGAGCAGAAAAGAAGCCAAGGAGACAGAAAATGCTCTGAGGAGCTCTACAAGGCAACACAACGGTCTGGAAAATTCGACTTAGAGCATGACATTAAAGGGTCTTGATGTATTTGCATTATTCAGGAGAAACTGAAGTGATTTGCTCACACTTCATGGTGAAATACAGGAGAAGCTGTTTCTGACAGCAAACATATCTTTAATCTATCCAAGAATGGCAGAAAAATTTAATGGCTTGAGGTTCTAGCTAGATAAATTTACTCTGGGAAGAAAGCAGTCATTTGTAATAGCAAGGATATAAAACAATTGGGAAAAGCGTAACTGGAGGCAGTCCATTATGTGCAGTCCTGAGTTAATGCTGAGTGTCTCTTCAGGGAGAAAACTTTTCTTTTAGTTATGGAGGAGTTGAAAAAAATTATTGAATGAGGTGCTTAGGGCTGCAGGTGTCTGTGAACCACTGCAGACTGTCAGAGCAGTCCCTCCAAACCCTGGAACTCCAGCCCAAAATGTGGTGGGTCCTGAATATAAAAGAGTTGTAAAAATTAGCCTGACACAGAGAACTTCAGACATGATAAGGGCAAGAACTATTTAGGAAACTGCTTGTCTGCTCCAGAAACTGCTTTAATTAGAAATAGCAGTGACCTTTATTCCCTGCTGCAAGATCTTTCCCTGTGTTGCACTGTGTGCTGGGATGTCTGCATCTCTGTGCATTTGACTGCACTTGGAGGCACTGACAGGGAGTCAAGCACCTGTGTCAGGGGGTTTAATTTGAGCATAATGAAGGTTTTGCTTGTTGGGGGATCATGTCAGCATTTAATTAATTACAGTGAACTACACTGTTGATATTTGAGAGCAGGGCTCTCACGTCCCGACTTAATATCCTTTGGTGTGGCAATAATTACCCAGAGCAAACAAAGCTGAGAAGAAACAAGCACTGCAGAGGCATTTCTGGGCCCTTCCTCACAAAGAAAGCTGCTGCCACTTGCTGACACAGGTGTCAAGGTCTGCCAGGACCTTGTGAATGCTGTGAGCAGAGCCCTGAGCCAGCTGTGAGCAGTCATTCAGGTCCCAGCAACATTAAATCTCCTTTTTTTTTGTGTGCTGCTGAGGAAATCAGTGTGTGACATTCAGAGTACTGGATATTCTGGAAGAAATTCCTCTCTTTTTTGGTGGGGAGGCCCTGGCACAGGGTGCCCAGAGAAGCTGTGGCTGACCCTGGATCCCTGGAAGTGTCCAAGGGCAGGCTGGACAGGACTTGGAGCACCCTGGGCTGCTGGAAGGTGTCCCTGCCCATGGCAGGGGATGGCACTGGATGCTGTTTGAGGTCCTTTCCAGCCCATGCCCTTCTGTGGTGATGCCATGAGATGCTAAAACTGTCCTGCAGCACTGGGGACAGCTGTGGGGAGCAGCCTGGGCTGTCTCTGTGGTGTTGGATATCTGACTGCTGATACAGCCTTCTATCTGTGGGACACACAGCCCACCTGGGCGTGGTTCTAAGGACCCCCAAGGAGCTGAAAAGCAGATGTATTAATGGAAAATATAATGAAAAAGAGCTTTTCTATTAACATGCCTTTCTCCTGATATGTGAGCTTTCCCCTCTCAATCTAGCAGAACATGGATAACCAAGACCAAGAGAAGTAAAAGCCTTCAAACAACCAAAAGGCTCATTATAAATAAACAAACATCTCCCTTCTCCTTCTCACACCTAATGCTTCCCCTGGACCTCTCACTGCAAGGGGCTGAGGGAAATCCTTGAGGGATGCTTCCTTCAAAACCTGGCTGCTCTCCTTGCTCAGACTGGAGAGCTGGAGCTGCTCCACTGTCCAAAATAAAATTAATACTCAGAAAATAATAAAATACAAATATATCTCTGATGAATCGGCCAGGATGCCAATTATGAGATATAGAAGAGATGGGCTAAAAGCCTGAATGTGAAAGTGGAAAAGCAGTCCCTGGGAAGCAGGTCAGCACAAGGTTGGGAGACAAAGAGATGGCTCTTTTTCAGGAAATAACTCCACAAGCACTGCAGGCCAGCAAACACACACATTCCTCAGTGCCAGCTCTCCAGCTGGAGCTGCGGTGCCAGACTCATCCTGGAAAGGGGGTACACAAGGCACTGAGAAACCACACAGACTGCTGGAACCCTGGATGCTGGGAATTTCAGACTTTCTGTGCTGGCAGGCACTGACCCCCAGGAGAACATTGAATTTGACCTGGGGCTGTGGAGAAGCTTCCAAAATGGAATGATAGAACTGAGATTGTGTGTGTGAAGTTTGAATAGAAGTTTGCAATATCACAGGGTGGAAAACTTAGGGTTTAAGGTTTTAGAATATAGTAATATATATAAAGCAAGTTGGAAGTTTTAGGGCAGAGGCTGGTCCTTCTTTACCTTCTTCACCTTTTTTTTTTCATGAGTTTGGGTGGTTTTGTGTAATTAAATAAAAAAGTCCACATTGCGGGCCACAGGTGGTTGGGTTAAAAGTAAAAATAATTTAGGTGTCATTTCTTAATTGGACAGTTTATCCTTAAAAGGCCTTGCAGAAAGAGACACAACTCCATTTTTAGTTTGTCAGAGTGAAGTGCTGTAGAACTCAGGGTTTGTGAGACTGTAACATGGATAAGAACTAATCAACATCAGACTACTGAGCTGAGGAGCCAGCTGCAGCTCTGAGAGGCTTCTCAAAGCCTGGCCTGGCCGTGTGTCCCTGCTGCCTCCATGCCACCACTGCTGGGGATGCCCTTAATAAATGCAGTTTATTCCCAGTGCACCTGGATGTTGGGCCAAGCCTGATGGCACACAGAGTGACCTTCTGCCATCTGCCTCCAGAGGAGAGCACACAAGCCCCCTGACCCCAGCTCTTCCACTTGCCCATGCCAGTGGGTGCTACTCCCAATTCTTTCTCAGGCCACACAGCACCAGGGGATGCTGTGGTCTGAATTCCAGAGTGCACGACCCAAGGCAGCCAGGACCAGGGCAGGAATTACTGCTTGCAGACACACAATCTTCTGCTGTATAAAATCCCCATTGCTTTTCCCACTGAGCCAAGCTCTTAAAACCTGGATGTGCCTCTGTGCATGTTGGGGTGAAGGAAAAGATCTCTGGGCTCCTGTTCCTGTGTATGGCCCCAAATCAGAGAGCATTCCAGGCTTGGCACCTCTGCCTTTAACCTTGGATATCTGGAGGTGATTCTTTCCCTTGCACCCCTGAGTGTTTTTGGAGCCTCCTGTGACCCTTGGAAGGCCCAAATCACTTCACTCCAGAGA
This sequence comes from Irena cyanogastra, assembly GCA_013397155.1. Classification (NCBI taxonomy): domain Eukaryota; kingdom Metazoa; phylum Chordata; class Aves; order Passeriformes; family Irenidae; genus Irena; species Irena cyanogastra. The sequence continues at coordinate 335,992 of VWZV01005415.1, read as the reverse complement.
TGAATTTTCCATGAGCGTGGGGCTTATTTAGCTCCAAACTGCACACAGCCATGTGGCTGCCCAGTGATGAATTTCTAGGGATGAGTTTTTCCAAGTGGATTTATTTTTTTCTGCTGTCCTCCCAACTCAAAGGCTCAGATTAGCTGAGCTGTGCTTGCCCGTGTCTGATAACATCTTTAATACTTCCTAAAAGTAGCTTAAAAATATCAATACCCTGCCTAATACCATTAAACCCATGTCAATCCATGTTCAGGAACAGAGCTACCTGGAAATCTAGATGTGTGGTTTGGGGGGAATTTCAGTGTTTGATATTTGTTCTTCTTTCAAAAAAACCTCAAAAAACCCAACCTAGCAACAATAAAAAAAATCAATGAAAATTTCTGAGGAACTATGAATTAAAAAAAAAAAAATTCATAGGACTTGCCGTGCACACTGTTGTCTAAAAGGGATTCCTGGGAACCTGAGAACTACCAGCTGATATGGAAACACTTGTTAATCCATGGAAAATCATGGCAACAGTTGACCACCACTAGATGGACCTGCACTGTGGGACAGCCAGATGTCTCCTCTTTCCCAAGCTTCCACAGCCACAGAGTGCAGAAAATGCAAAGTCCTTGGCTAAGTACCTTCCCTGGGCTTTCCCTGGACTGAGCCACACAGGACTTCAGGCAATGGAAACCCTGCAATCCTTGGAATTTATCAATCTGGCTATCTGGAGTGTCCTAAAGCCCTCCAAAATAACATACTTGGAAGCAGGAAGCCTTGAAGCAGGAGAAAATCCTTTCTGGAGCCAGGATGCTGCCGGGTTACTGGCGTTGGACCCAGGAGCCAATCCCGGCTTAGCCCAGAGCTGCCAAGGTTTCACTCTGATGGCTGCATGGTACGAAATCCATGGAAACTTGGCATGGAAGGGCTGCCCTGGAGCTATGAGGAGTGATTGAAGTGGAGGCTGTGAAACCTGGGATGTTTCCTCTTGGTTTTCCAACTGGTGTTTCCCAACGAAATCCTCCTTTGCTGGCCAGCATCCAGACCAGTTACCTGGGAATCTCGTAAATTCTGCAAAAATGTTTCACTCACCTTGGGCCACTGCACCCAGGAGAGTGGCAAGTGCTCTGCAGATGTGCAGGAGGCCGAGTCCATGCCCCAGATGTTACAAGAAGAAGATCAAATGTGATCAGTTTGTGTTTATCACTGACTCTGGATTGACACTGGGGAGCCCTGGACCTTCTGGAATAACTCATCAATGAAGGAGAAAGGGAGAGGTTGCACAGATGGATCTGCTCTCCATTCCCACTTTAACCTCTGCTTAATTCCCACTTTAACTTCTGCTTAATGATCTTCTTTTCTTTTTTCTAGCTCCTTCCTCACATATATAAAGCATCGCTTCCCAGCAATTTGATGCAAGAGATGCAATCAATCACCTGCAGGCAGCTCAACTGACAATTTTGGAGCTGGAATAGCCATTTTCAGAGCTTGAAAATGCAAACAGAGGCAGGTTTGTGCTTTGCAGCAGTGTGGATGCCACCAGACATTTCAGCCCTGCACTCCTGGCTGCTGGAAAAGCCAACACTTCCCTCCCCAGCCAGGCTGGATGGGGCACCAAGCTGGCTACTGATTTGGAAGAACAGAAATGCTGCAAGCAATGGCAAATTGAATCTCTTATTCATTTGGTTTCTGATGAGAATGGAGGACAAAATGCTTCTACTCAGATGATTTCACCTTCTGTTGGAAAAAAGTTCTTTCAGTTATTGGAGATGGTCAAATCATGCCTTGGAAAATGGACACTTCCAGGGATGGGGCAGCCACAGCTTCCCTGGGCCGCCTGTGCCAGGGCCTCACCAACCTCACTATGAAAGATTTTGCCCTTAAATCCAATCTCAGCCTACTCTCTTGTAGTTTAAAACTGTTGCCCCTTGTCCTGTCATTACAGGCCCTGGTAAAGAGCCTCTCTCCCTATTTCTTAAAAGCCCCCTCTAGGCCCTGGCAGGGGCTCTGAGCTCTCCCTGGACCCTTCTCCTCTCCAGGTGAGCACCCCCAGCTCTCCTGCCCTGGCTGCAGAGCAGAGGGGCTCCAGCCCTGGAGCATCTCCTGGATTCCTCTGGATTCTCTCCAGCAGCTCCAGGTCTTTCTGCTGTTGGACCCCAGGGCTGGGGCAGCCCTGCAGGTGAGGTCTCACCTGAGCACAGGGGCAGAGGGGCAGAATCCCCCATTCCCTGCTGCTGGGGGACCAGCCCAGGATGCTGTTGGCTTTCCAGGCTGTGACACACACTGCTGGCTCGTGTCCAGCTGTTCCTCACCCCAGGGGCTGCTCTTCCCTCATCTCCCAGCCTGCACTGACATCCTGCCCTGCCCTTGCGCTGGGCTATGTAAACAAGATGAAGGAGTTGGGTGACATAAAATGTTCCCCTGGGTGACAAATCAATCCTGAGTCCATTAAAGGACTCTGCCCCCAGGGAAGGAAGAGGGGTTGGGCCAGCTGGGAGATTGCTCCCTGGAGGAGACCCTGGGGTGGAGGTGATCTCTGCCCTCCTCACACCCTGGAACATCCATGATCCTTTGTTGTTCTTTTGGACCTGCCTTGGTTCCCTCCATGTGGAATAAAGAGGCCTGCTATCAATTAGGCCTGTGAGACAGCTGGTTCTAATCTCCTCTTTGATGTCCTGGCACTGAGAAATCCCTGGATGCTCCCACTGAGGGAGAGGAAACAGCCCAAGTTAGGGGCTGGCCCTGCAGCCGGGGAATTCCCAGGTCATGAACTTGCCCTTGTTCCTGCTGTCCCAGCTCTGGCCAGCTTGAGGAGGTTTGGGTGATGCCATCCATGCCCAGAGCACCAGAGAGGGATTCGGAGGTAACACTGGGAGGGATTTGTCCCTGTGCCTGATCCTGACCCGGTGCCATAAATTTATTGGTTGTCTCTTTCATTCACATATTGGAGGAGGCAAAACCAAAACTCATCAAATTATTTTTGCCAAAGCAGATGAGAGAGAAAGAAAGAATTTGGAAAACAAAGGCGAAGTTTCAATATTGAAACTTTTCTAAGCAAAACTTTTCTTTTGGGGTAGGGAGGAACACACATGTCAAAATACTTTATATTAAAATTTGCTTACATTTAAGTTTACAAACCAAACCAAACCTAATCAAAACTCTAGAGGAAATAGGACGTTATGGGTCATTTTGAAAAAGAGAGATTGATTTTCTTTTGGCCCAACTCTTCTCTCACTGGATTCTAAATCTGTTGATAAAGGACCATTATGAGCCTTCTGGATCTCCCCTGGGTGCTTCCACATCCTCATCACCCAACTTTTCATTGAAAACATACACATTTTAATGCTTGATATTCTTCTGTGCATCTGCTGTGGGGCACTTGTGGTAGCTCCAGAACCTAATGGTACCCAGAGGTCAACGATTTGCACAGTTAAACTCACAAAAACAAAGCAATGAAGTCTTTGGAGTGAGCAATCATCATTTTACAACAGGAATTCCAGCTCCTACACTCATCTTCCTGGACACAACTGCAGTCCAAATAGATTTTATTAGTAGGAATAACAAATAACGAATTGTTCCCAAATGATCACATTCTTGCATTCTTTGTTGTTTTGCTGTTTATTTGGGTTGTTTTGTTGGGGTTTTTTTTTCCTGTTTGTTAATGACAATAAACAGCTCAATTTGCTTTTCATTTGTAAGCCTCTTCCAAGTGGTTTTGTGGACATTCCCAAATTTAATGGAAACATCTGCCTAGTGGGATTGGTTTTACCCTGTGCCAGTATTTGGGGGAATGGATGGCTTAGCACTGATGTCAGACTTGGTGGCTTCTGCTGAAACCTGCAGGGCCCAAACTCCAGTTTACCTGTCAAAACCTGCCACAGTGTTTCTGTTTCCTGCAGGGAATGAAATGGAGCAACAAGCAGCAAGGATAACCAAGGAGAGAATGAAAACAAAGGAAAACTTGCTAGTGCTGAAACTTTGCTGAGTGACCAGCCTAGCACCAGCAAAATTGGGACAAAAAAGACATTCAGAGAGGAGTGGAGACCAACAACCACTCAAGGAGGAAGGATTTAACCTTGAGAAGGAAGAAAACAATCTCTGGGTACAAAGATCTCTACAGGTACCAGGGTGACAACAGTGGTGACTCCAATGCAGACACCTAAATTCAGTGTCTTGCTTTGCAGAGCCCTGAAAAGTGCCCACAGCGTTGCCTGGGTGCCTGCCAGACCCTGAAGAGGGTTTCCCCACCTACAGCTGGCTCAGTCCCTCTGTCTCTTCACAAGCAAAATGATTTTTGTGGACTCTGACACCTTTTTCAAACGTGTGTGGTAGCGCTGCCTCCTTGATGCTGCACTTTGGAATAAAAGAAAGGTTCCTTAGTCCCCTATGAACCTGAAATGCAGTCACTCCTGGGCTGGAGAAGAGAGAGAGACAGGTGTTTAGAAGTGTCATGGAATAAATAGAGAGACAGAAAAATGGGCTTTCCCAGACCATTTTGCTGAGGTGGTTGACCCCATCCCCATGGTGACCATCAGGCAGTGTTGGAGGGGACTGACTCACATCTGGCAGGGAAGCAGCACTTTACAGAATGACTGGGTTGGAAGAGACCTTGAAGATCACTGAGTCCAACCCATGCCCTGACACCTCAACTAAACCATGGCACTGAGTGCCACATCCAGTCTGCTTTCATCATCACTTTTTCATCATCATTTCTTCATCCACATTTCAGCACTGCCAGGTGGGGACCTTAGGGCTTTGAGATGTGACTCCTCCAGTGGCCTGGGGAGACGTTTCCAGCTGAGTTTGGAAGAAGGATCCTAAGAAAAATCCCTTATGGAGCAAAACATCAGTGAAAAAGATGGGTTTATGAAATTAACCCTGTGGTACAGCCCCGAGCATGAGCTTGGGCATGGCAGGGAGCAGCCATTTGTTTTTTGGACACTTTCCCTTGGAGATCTCTGTGGCATGACCCAGAATTGTGCAAACCCAGTGCCAGCTTCACAGGCAGAGCACCAACTTGCATAGCCTGGACAGAGGCAACCACAGGGGATATTCAACACAATGCAGGTGGTTCTCTTCTCCATCTCTTCTCCAGGTGGGAGGTGTGATCTGTCAGGATCATTGCTATCAGGGGCATCAGGGTTATTACCACACTTGTCTGCTTGCCCAGACACCCATTTTTCTGCTGTATCTTCAAGAGTTTGAGTGTAAAGTACAAGACTGTTCTCCCAAAGCACCCAAACCATCAGTGAGCTACAGGGCAGTAAATCCAGATGGATCAGTGGGGGAATAGGGATGGTAAAGGCAGGAGCAATTCATTAAGTGAAATGGATTCAACAAAAAGAAGCTACAGGGGGAGAAGGCCTCTAAGAAGTTGTTTTCCAGAAGGGTGAAATCCAAGGAAAGAATCCAATTACTTAAAGAGGATGACACGGACACAAAAGAAATGAATTTGCAAGGAGACACGGATGTGTTCCCACTGCAAAGAATAAAATTTCCAAGAACTGGATGCAGTAAGATCCAGAATGGCCTCTCCCAAGGCACAGCAGCAGAGGTTCAGGGGCTGGGACACGCATGCAGCCCCAGTGATTTTGAATGGGATCACGGCTGATCCACAGGGATCTGTAGTGGCACTCAATCCTTTCTCCAGATGTGACAACTGCCCGTGGTGTTTGCCACCAGAGCCACAGAGGGGTACGGACAGGAGGAGAATCAGGAAAAGGGAGAAGAAGATGAAGAGCTACAAAGGCAGAAGGCACCTGAGGGATTGCCAATGCACTTGGTGGGGTGGCAGACGTGATCCTGTTTCTGCAGTGTTGCTCTCCAATGGCTGATCTGAATTCTGCTGTGAGTCACCCAGCTCTGCTCTGAGCAGTAAACGCTTGGTTTGGGAGCAAATTATTTTTGTTCCATACATTAGGCTGTTAATTTAATCACCTGTGGTTTCTCTGAGTGCATGCTGAGGGCTGTGCAGCGAGAGCACTAGGGAAGGAACAGACCTTTTCCAGCTGAACGTGTGGAATTCATCCTGACAGCCTGATGGCCCCATTTAATGTAAACACTCTCCACTCAGCCCCCTTCCCTCCCTGCCTCTGACAGCCACAGACACTGGGAAAGTTCTGCTCTGAATGTAAATACTTTCCCTTGCCCTGTCCTTGCAGCAGGAGAATGAAACCACCCACGTCCTCATTCCCCTGACCTTTGGGGGAAGTTCATGGATCCTTCCTGTAGGAGAGCAGCAGCCATGCTGCCCACTGGGGTCCTTAATGAATCCCAGGAAGAGTCTGAGCATCACATGTGTTATAAAATCATGAATTGCAGAGTTGGAGGGACCTTAATATCATCCAGCTCCAAGTCCCTGCCATGGACAGGGACACCTCCCAGGTTTCTCTGAGCCCCACCCAACCTGGCCTTGTGTGTTTCTGGTTCTCACATCTCAGCATCAGCAGGTGGGCAAAGACCTAAAGCTGTGATGGGACAAGCTTTGTGTGCACCACTGCCCTGTCCAACACCTTACTGTCCCTACCTGTCCCAAATGGAGAGGCCAAACTGGCAGACAAATCCACATTTTCCACCCACTGAGAAAGACAGTGGGGTCCTGCTTTCCTAGAGCACAGGCCAAGTGATGGAGACTGCAGAAGGTCAGACCAGTAAAATCACACAAATTACTTTTCTTCTCTATTTGTGCTTGTCAGCAAAAATTAAGCCCTTCCTTTAGAGACTTTTATACCTATTTCCTACATTTTCCTATTTTCTACATATTTCCTGCTCCTGCACTGAAGCAAAGGTGTGCCCTTCAATGCTTGGCAGCAGTGTGAAGGAAGCCAGGCTGGCTCCTCTCAGGCCATCTGAGCAGGCAGCAGTGACCCCTTTATTTTAATTTTCAGGACACAGGTTCAGAATCTGCCTGTGGAAAAGTTCATCTGAGGGAAAGGCGTTGACATGCCAAGGTACCAGGCTGCAGGGCTCAGCCTAAACTCCAGTTTTTGGGATAGAGAATGAAATGTTAGTGTGGGGAGGTTACTGGATGCATTTCCCAGGAGGGTGTCTGGTTTTCTTTTTAATTTTTTGGGAAAGCAATCCAGGGTGCAATCCAGCCATCTGACAGCAGACACTGAGGATGCCCATGTGTCTTGTACCACTGGAGATAAATGCCCTGGGATATCCCTCCTGGACCCTGCATGTCCTCCTAGAAGAGCACAGAACTTCTTTCCATCCTGTTTTGCAACCAAAACCCCCACATGGCTTCCTTATCTACCTCAGGGATGGCACTGGGCATGTTTCAGGGAAGTAAATTGCAATCCAAGCCTGGTGAGCAACCAAAGCTCTGCAGGCATGAACAATAGTGGGAGATGAGACATCCACCTGCTCACAGACATCTCTCCACAGAAATCTTCACCTGTGAGTCTGGTCCCAATTTCCTTGTCTACCAGGAATTGTTACATCCCTTGTCTACCAGAGCCATGGATGAGAAGGGAAGCACTGATTAAGGAGGTGTTCAGGGAAGGGGACCCAGGGAGGGAAGGAGGTGATCAGATGCAACGGGAATTGTTCCCTTCTCCTGGGTGGCTTTCCCAGGAGAGCAGGAGCTCTCTGCCAGTGCCTGCACCACTCCTTTGCCTAAATGCTGGCCAAACTGCAGCCTGCCTGCATGCAGATACTACGGGGTGCTCTCCTGCCTCCCACATCCATCTGGATCCACGAGTTTGAGCTGCTCCAGTCTAGAAATAACATTAGTGCTTGAACAGCCCCTGACAAAGAAGAGGCTGAAGCATGTGACTAATGGGCTTGTGCATCATGGAGGATCTCAGATATATCTGTCTGCAAAGAGCCCAGGGGTGCTGCAGTGGTGTGGTGTCACTGGAAGTGAAGCACAGCATGATTTAATCCCAAATAATCTGGCTTTTGCAAGGCAGAGGAGAGGGAGAGATGCTACATTTGCAAAATCCTGCACTTTGCTCCTTCTTTCTCTTTCTCATTACTGAGAAGGTGGGGAGGCCCTGGCACAGGGTGCCCAGAGAAGCTGTGGCTGTCCCTGGATCCCTGGAAGTGTCCAAGGCCAGGTTGGATGGGGCTTGGAGCAGCCTGGGACAGTGGAAGGTGTCCCTGCCCATGGCAGGGGGTGGAATTGGATGGGATTTGAGATCCAACCCAAACCATTCTGTGATTTTCTGATAATCTCTGAGTGAGGAATACACAGAAAACAAACCCTGTGATGTGAAGTCACTCTGCTTTGTTTCCCCAAATCCCCCCAAGTCCGTGGCTGGCTGCCAGCTGGACTTCACACTGCATCCTCACAGCTTTCCAGATAATTCCTATGGAAGGAACCCTGGGAACAGAAAGAGCCCATGGCTGAAAAACTTTTTTGGTGCGGTTTTGAAAGTGTCTCTGAGAGAACCTGGCTTCAAAGGCTGAGGATCAAAAGCTGGAAGCTGCTGTGAACCCGAGTCCTCTGCTCTCAAACCAGGACAAGGGGCAGCTGATGGTGCCACCACTGCTGTGTTTTCTGTGTGCCCCATGCCATTCCAAATTGCCTTTCTGAGAACACAGCCAGGGAAGGAATACAGGTGTCAGGTCCCCTGCTGGGCACTCAGGTGAGAGGGCAGGAAATAACACCATTTCCAGCTTCTTCTGCTGACCTAGGGGCTCAAAACTGAGTCCCTGGATTTTGGGGTCAGTGCCCTCCGTGATCCCTGTCATTGCTCATGAGCTCTTTCTCAGTGATTGTGGAGCTGCTCTGAGGAAACTTGAGCTGGAAAGCAGCCAGGGATGTGACACAAGCCCACTGTGCTGGTGACATCCTCCCCTCAGCCATGCCTGGCTCCACCTCATCCTCCTGCTGCAGGGGAGATTCCTGTCCCTTTCCTGGTCCTGCTGCCCTAACCCCCTCTTGCCTCACTGCCACAAAGATACCCCCATTCCTCACTGCCTCTATGCTACAAACCATCAATTTTAGGCTTAGGACATGATTTCCCCTAATTCCAAACAAGTTTATTTTTTATCTTTTCCCCACCTAAATGCCTTCACGAAGGTCTTGCCCCTGTCTCCTGGGCTGAGCTCTGGCACAGCCCTTCCAGCAAAGTCTGGGGCCAGATTCTTGTGCAGTGGGGGCTGTTCCCTGCTCAGTGTTTGCATGATTGATCCTTTAATTGGAGATCTCTTGCAGGGCTGCCTTATGGCTATTTTTTTTCCCATCATGGACTTTTTTTGAAGGTTTGCAGCTTTTTTCTTGGATTTCTCAGCACTTGCAGTCTTGCCCTTGCAGGGGGCAAGAGCCTTGCAGGGGAATACAGCCAGGAGTTCTTTAATTCAGGAGATCAGACAGGGAAGCCCCTGTGATTTGCTCCAGCCTCTGGCTCACTGGGGGAAATACAGATCCCATTAACCATGACAAATAAACAAACTCCTGGACACGAGAGGAGCGAGTTTGGTTCCAGGTCCTGAAACCAAGTGGCACCAACAATCCCATGTTCCTACAGCTCCAGGCACACTTCTTGGGCAGATTTGTGTTGGAAAGAGCTGTCTGGGGCCAGTTCTGCTGATCTTCCTTAACTGAATGCCATCAATGTGCTCACTGTGAACAAGGGGAAAGGCAGCTTGGACTTGTCTGGCGCGGGGATTTCTCCCAGCAGGAATCCCTTGTAAATGTTTCTTTTTCAATTTTTTTTCCCCAGCTACTGGAGAAGGTAAAAATAAAAGATGCATTTCAGGGGCCTTAATGACTGAGCTGTGAATTGCCTCGGGTTGGAAAGTGCCCAGGAGGAGGAAATGCCCTCTCTTGATCAAGCTGGCAGTTGGTTTTCTGCCACCAGATCTGGTGGTTCTTGGGCTTGGCTCCAAAGGCATCAGCTCTGAGCCCTCTTGGAGAAAGGCTTTTCATTAGGAGCAGCTAAAAACCATCTCCTGCTCCAGCCACTCCAGTTAATCCATCCCTGGGCTGATCTCACCCATAAATGATGGTGCAGGGAGAAGTGCAGTCCTCTGTTTCCACGTGACAGTTTCACAGAGCACCAAATCAAAGAGTGCAGGGCAGGCAGAAGTAGAATCACAGAGCCATTCAGGTTGGAAAAGCCCTCTAAGATCACAAAGTCCAACCACTCCAAGTGCCACATCCACATGGATTTTAACCCTTTCCATGAAGGAATTCTTCCTAAACATCATCCTAATCAGTGAACAAAGCTGGTTCACTAGAATCATAGAATCAATACAGCAAGTTATCCCATAAGGAATGATGGAAATAAATCTCCTGCTTTGTACCTGCAAGGACAGAGACCCCAAGAACCAAACTCTGTGTTTTGCCCCTCATCTTTCACAAGTTTTTTCGTCTCATGTTGTCTCACATTTGGCAGAACAAACTCAGCTTGTTACAGAGACACAGAATGGAAAATTTCACCTGATAAATAATGTTTGACACCAGAAACTGGGACTTTATCCCAGAAGGGTCCCATAATATTAAAAGGTGCTATCAGCCCTACCTAGAATACAGCACAGTAATCACAGCAGGTAAAACTCCTATTGATCCATCAGAAGATAATTCAGGTTGCTTTCCCAAGGAAATATACTTGTTTTGTCAAATATAATAAAGCCATCAAACCCAGCTTAATTATAGATGATTTTACTGTTATGTGGTGTATTCTGGTATTGGTGCCAAAACTCCTGTTGAGAGATTTTGTAACATTTTGCTCACTGAATCCCAGTAGTTTCAGTTTTTTCAGGGTCTATTTTTTCCCTGTTTGTGATACACTCCTTATAGCAACTGCCTCGAGATGCGTCAGGGCTCTGCCCTATAAAAATGGACTTTTGGATTCAAATAGTTTTATTTGGTGGTGTAGGGGGTGGACTGGAAGCAGAATAATCTCTTGCACAAGTCATGGAATATCTGGGTCCTGCCCCCAATCACTTCATTGCTTTGGCCAGGCAGAAGCAGAGCAGATGTTCAAATTTGGGTGTCCAAATCATTAACTGAGGTCCAGAATAAGGCATTTTACAACAGCAAAAACTGCACTGAGCCCCTCTGTCCACCTCTGGCTTCCCACACAGGTAATGGGTAGGAAACACTTGAGCTCCAAATAATTGTTTTTGGCTGATTATTTCCAAACAAACATGGGGTGTTTCCCTGTTTTCCTGCACTCTGGTGTCTTCTGCACTCGGGCACGTGGAGGGAATCAACACTGTCCAATGCCTTGGCTGCATAATTTACTCATAGGCTTGTTATCCATGTGCCTCCTGTGCCCTCCTGCAAGGATGGAAATGTGTTTTCCCTGGAGGGAAACCCAGCTCCCAGGATGTTTTTCCACAGAGTTTCTCTAGACAGACAGGATCCCTGCAGGTGAATCCACTGTTCTCCCAGTGCTGTCCCAGAGGGCTGCACATCCCCACATGTCCCTGTGCCTTTCCCACTGCACACATCCCTGCTGTCATGCCCCAGGAATGACACTCTGGCAGGCTGCTACACAGCCCTGATGCTACTGCATGGGAAAAAGAGAAGCAGAAATCACATTGGAGGGCTGCTGAAGCAAAAGCAAAATATGTCAGGGAAAGCAATGGATTTCCTCTCACTTTAATGTTTTAAGAATAGTCTTGAAATGGTTCAGGAATGGTTTGGGGACAAGTGTTCTCTTCTTGAGAAAGGGAGATGGGCTGGAAGATCCATCCATCCATCCATCCATCCATCCATCCATCCATC
>VWZV01005415.1:122870-316229 GCA_013397155.1 Irena cyanogastra | reverse complement strand
GGAGGAGGAGGAGGAGGAGGCGGCGGCAGCGCCGCTTGGCAGGACGAGGCGAGCGCGGGGCAGAGTGAAACCGGCAGCAGAGCAGGCGGGGAGAGGAGAGGTGGTGGAGGGGGTCCAGGCGAGATGATGATGGAGGGGTCCTGGCGAGATGATAATGACGGGGGTTCAGGCACGCTCTGGGAGGAGGCAATCCCCGGGAGGGTCTCGTAGCACTGGAGTGTATCCTCAGGAGGATCACTCGGTAGTGGGGTGCAGCCCCAGGAGGATCACTCAGCTCTGGGTTGCAGCCGCAGGAGGAGCGCTCAGCACAGGAGTACAGTCCTTGGAGGGTCCCTCAGCTCTGGGGTGCAGCCCCAGGAGGATCACTCAGAACTGGGGTGCAGCCCCAGGAGGATCTCTCAGCTCTGGGGTGCAGCCCCGGGGGGATCNTCACTCGGTAGTGGGGTGCAGCCCCAGGAGGATCACTCAGCTCTGGGTTGCAGCCGCAGGAGGAGCGCTCAGCACAGGAGTACAGTCCTTGGAGGGTCCCTCAGCTCTGGGGTGCAGCCCCAGGAGGATCACTCAGAACTGGGGTGCAGCCCCAGGAGGATCTCTCAGCTCTGGGGTGCAGCCCTGGGGGGATCTCTCAGAACTGGGGTGCAGCCCCGGGGGGATCTCTCAGCTCTGGGGTGCAGCCCCGGGAGGATCTCTCAGCTCTGAGGTGCAGCCCTGGGGATCTCAGCTCTGGGGTGCAGCCCGGGGCTGCCGCGCTCCCGCCCGTCACCGCCGGGGGGCAGCAGAGCGCAGGCTTTGCCCGGCGGGTCCGGGTCCCGCCCGCCCGGGGGTCCCGGGGCTCGGGGCCAGCGCGGGATGCGCCATCCCCTGGAAACCGCCCGTGCCGGGACCCCGGGACTGCATCCCAGCAAGAGAGTGCCCTGCCAGGCTGGCATGTCCCCCCTTAGCCGCAGCATCCCTCCAGGAGGATGCCCTGCCGGTCTGACAGTTCACTCCCAGCCCCAGCATCCCACCAGAAGGATGCCTGGCCAGGTTTCCTTTGTGGACCTGCATCCAGCATCCCTCCCATGCCAAACCCTGTTCTCCCAGTCCTGACGCCCCAGCCCAGGCATCCTGCTCAGGGTGCAGGCATCCCCTCATGAGCTCCTTCCCAAAGCAGAAGGGACAGTCACAGTGTTGTATTCAGGTACAGCTCCTTGCCATGACTGAACCCTGCAGCAAGGCTTGTGACTCTAACATATAACTATAACATATAGGAACGTATTTCTGGCTGATTTGAACGGAGCTGGGTTTTTTTCCCACTGATAAAAGCAGATCCTGTTTACTCTGGTTTCCTCCCGGTGACCTGCCTCCATACATTGTGGTGGGGAATGACCCTGCTGGTGAACAGGGGCTCTCCCTCAGCTTCTTTCTACTGTACACAGGAAATATTTCCTTGGAGTGTGTTTATCCATGATTTTTTAACTTTTTTTTTTTTCTTAAAAAAATAGTTGTTTTAAAGGGCAGGCCAAGTGGTCAGTGGGATGATTTAACTGGTGCTGTCAGAACATGGGAGATCTGTAGATTCACTGGGTATGAGAGTGGACAAAAAATATTATAGCTTATTTATTCCTTGATTTCCCATGATAATCATTGCAGGAAATTACACATTTTTTATTTTACTCATTTCTTTAATGCACTTTTTTTCTTCCTTACGATTTCACCCAACTTCCTTGAGCTGGGTTTTTGGCCCTGCTGAGAACAAGAAAACTTGAAAGTACGAGAAAATAGGAACAAATACTGCACAAGGAAAATGTTCATAAGGATGGTTTTGCTTAAAATAACCCACCCAACAAACACTTCACAGCTCTTTTAATGTGAATTTTTAAAAAATGCCCAAACACCCAACACTTGAGGTCAAATTCATTTTCCTGAATGTTTTGATGAAAACATGCCAGCCACCAAAATGAAGGATCGTTTCTTACTGGGATGCTAAACTCAGCATGGGAAGATCTCATCCCATGGAATTTTGCAGCCCTATCTTTGCAGCGACACAGATTGCAGTGGAGATAAATTTATCTCATCTAATCTATCCAGTGACACTCAGAGATAAAGAAAACATGTGCCTGTCTCCAAAGTGAAGGCCTGACTGAAGCTCCTCATGTACAGCGGGATTTTAACCACGTAGGAAGGAAAGAGAGGTTCCCTGGGATGAAGATTTTGTGTCTGCCCTGATGCTGCCCTCCCTGGCTGAGCTCTCCTCCTCTCCTGATGTCTCCAAACACAACATTGAGGGTTGAGCTGGTGTGGGCTGCAGGGTTGGAAACGGGCGCAGGATGGGATGGGATGGGAGAGCTGCAGGGGCAGTTTTTGGTGGGGATAAGAGCCTGGGGGCTGCCACATGTGCCCCAACCACACAGAAAACCCTTGAGGCTGCTCTGATGCCTTTGCCCTCCCCAGCAGGGCAGGGAGAGATCACGTCCTGTGCTGTCCCTGCAGCTCAGCTGGAGCACGTCAGAGCTCGCTGCCATCCTGCCACCTCCTTGCTCCTCATCTCTCTCCTCGTTTCTCTCCAAATCAGGGCCTTTATGGTTAATTTAAACTAACGAGGGACAGGTTTGTGCTGATGCACTTAAACCCAAATAAAGTGCTGGGGTGGATCTGTATTGAGAGATTTGAAGTAAACACGTGCAGAGATGTGTGAGCACCTGGGATCTTGCCAGTCTGGAGGTACAGCCCTTCCCTCTTGATGCCTTTCATCCCTTTCCTCCCCCTTTTTTTACCCTTTTGGGGCAGAGGTTATCCTGGGATTTAGGCAGTGCCATTTGGTGATGTGAGCAGGGCTCTTTAGAGAGATAAAAAGACACACACACCCCCCTGATGAGCAGTGTTTGCCACGCTGTAATTACATGTTATCCCCAAATCTTGGTAAGGAAAGGCAATTTTTTGGTTCATAGCACCAGAGCTTTAAGGATTTTGATCAACATTTGCAAACACTTTGGGGTTTACACCAAGGAGAGTGGTACTCTGGGTGGAAGGTGTCCCTGCCCATGGCAGGGGGTTGGAAATAAATGAACTTTGAGGTCCTTTCCAGCCCAAACCACGATTCTGTGAAGATTCATAGCAGCGGAAGATTATCCCTGGTGAATCTGCCTGCAGCATCTCCCAGATCCAGAGCTGGGAGAACTGGATCCTGCTCATAGCCAATGCAGAGCAGTGGCAAATTCATAATATTTAAGTGTTTGTGAAGGTGAGTTTGCCTTGCCTTGGGCAGAGCACCCGAAAATCCTCAGGAAAGCCAGGATCAGTCTTCACTGCTTGTCCCTCTGAGGTCCTGTCCAGCTCTGCTGGCTCCTGTGCTGCTCACAGGTCTTCAGAAATATTAAAAATGAGCTAAAAGTGATTGCAAGGGATGGTTCAAGCCTGTTCTGCTGCACCTTTTGTTTCCAAAAGGGAAACAAAATTGGAGAAATTGGAGATCAGGACAATAACTGGGAGATGTAATGGGCAAAACCTGGGCTGGGCAATTGCTGCAGAGCATTTGAAATGTGGGGAATTTTGATTTTAATTGTGAATGAGGGGTGGTAAATTGTCCACCTTTGGTGGTGTTGTGGTGTTATTATTTTTCAACCTAAATGATTCTAAGAAATTATTTTGACTTTGTTGGGGTGAATTATTTTTGTTGATTTAAGTGACATTTTTGGGATGAATGCATGCTTTGTTAGTATTTGTGTATTATTGCAATTTTATCTAAGTCTAGGAAAAAATCAGGCTATGCTGTGAATATTTATGGCTTAATAAATGAGGTGAGAAGGAGAAGAAAATAGAAAATAGTTAACTGAATGATAAAGATGGGGGGAGAAAAGAAACTCTGAGCATCCTCTAACGATATCTACCTAAACCTGCCCAGATGTGGGTTACAATTCCCTCTCCCTTTGCCTCCTGCTCCCACAAACCATCCCAGCCACTATCACATCTCACCACACTCACCTTTTTTCCCCAGTTTTCTCCTTCTCATGTGAATGTGGCTGCTCTGGGTGTGGTTTGGTTTTTAGCTGTTTGCTCCCCCGTTCAAGTGCTGTGATCCCAGAGCACACCTGGGAAGGACAATGCAGATCTGGTCCAAGCTCCTTTCCTGAAGAAGGATTTGTCTTTTCCAAAACCTCCCTTCATGGTGGCTTTCTCCTCCTTCAGTGGACTCCCTGTCCTCTTGGTTGGAAGGTTTCTGGTCTAAACTTTCTTTGCTCCTTGCCAGCTGATGCAGAGAGCAATTTATCATCTCTCTCTTACAGGTTTCAAATTTAATTTTGGAGCAACTGAATAGAAAAAAAAAATAGGAAAAATAATCACAGAATGGTTTGGGCTGGAAGAGACATCAAAGATCATCTCTTTCCAGCCCCCTGCCATGGACAGGGACACCTTCCACTGTCCCAGGTTGCTCCAAGCCCTGTCCAGCCTGGCCTTGGACACTGCCAGGGATCCAGGGGCAGCCACAGCTTCTCTGGGCACCCTGTGCCAGGGCCTCCCCACCCTCCCAGGGAAGGATTTCTCCCCAATATCCCATCTATCCCTGTCCTCTGTCAGTGGGAAGCCATTCCCTGTGTCCTGTCCCTCCACCCCTTGTCCCAGGTCCCTCTCCACCGCCCTTGGAGCCCCTTGAGGTACT
Source organism: Irena cyanogastra (assembly GCA_013397155.1). NCBI lineage: Eukaryota > Metazoa > Chordata > Aves > Passeriformes > Irenidae > Irena > Irena cyanogastra. Next base: position 311,590 of record VWZV01005415.1, on the reverse strand, counting down.
GGAAGGGGCTCTGAGCCCTCCAGGCTGAACAATCCCAAACCCCTCAGGCTGTTTCCACAGCAGGGGTGGTCCAGCCCTTGGAGAATCTCTCTGGCCTCCTTTGGAGCCCCTCCACCACATCCACATCATTCCTGTGCAGAGGAAGGCAGAGCTGGGCACAGCAGTGCAGGTGGGCTCTCAGTGCCCTCCCTTGGGAAAAGAATTGTCAAACACATGGATTCCTTTCTGCCCGTGCTCTTAGTGCAGGGAAGGGGCTCTGGCAGGTCCCTGCTGTGATTTACAGGGAACTCTCTGAGAACCAGAAATTGTTTTGGCTACCTGGATGCCAGAGCTGACATGGCAAGTGGAGGAGTGAGGCTGAGGCAAACTGTAAACCCTCCAAACTCCAAAAAAAAAAAAAAGGGGGGGATGAAGTGAGGTGGCAAAGCACCTTTCAGGGCATAAAGTGAGGGGGTAAAGCATCTTGCAGACCATCAGCCATGAGTGCCTATGGACACACAGGGAATGTGGGCGCTCAGGAGGTGCAGGTCTGCACCCCACACCCCAGGAGCCCAGGAGAGAGGCTGGAGCTGTGGTGTGGAAGGGGAAGAGCTCTGAGTGCCATGCTGCTGTCTGGGAGGCCATGGCAGGTGGGATGGGCAGATAGAACAAGCAGATAGGTCTGGTTTATAGGGCTGGTGGGACATGTTTGTTATTTCAGTGGGAATGTTGATGTGTTCAAAATGAAGCATTCCTCAGGGATGTTCTTTTTTTTTTGCCTTTTGCTCTGTTAAAAGCCATATAATAAAACACTCCAATACCAGGCAGAGCATTTTAGATCCACATTGCAAAACACTCTTTTTTTTTTTTTTTTTCAGGGAGGAATGAACAAAGCATAAGGCAATGACTTCAGAATTACTGGAAGAATTAGCAATTAGCAGAAAAATTGCTAACGATGATGTAAAAAAAGCAGTTGCTGATGTATAGAATGAAATAAATAACAGCATAAAAGACAAACCACAGCAGAACCAAATATATAAATAAAAATGCTACAAAAGGTCAAAACTGCAACGAAGAATTGCTCTGTTATCGCACAAAAATATTTCTGTTGGCACTTTTATTTCTTTGCGAATTTTCACTTCACCGAAATGTCAGCGTTTATTTGCCATTACTGTGTGTTTTCCTACCAGTTAGAAATCCAGGCCATCAGCTGCTTCAAATGGCAGGTATGGAATGAGCCCTGCACCAAAGCCCCTCTGGCTGGCCACGCTCTGCCTCTCGTGGGTGATTCTTTGGCTCAGAAATAAAAGCCTGAGAAATGGATTTTGGAAAAGGGCACCAAACTAGGACCTCGTAGAGTCACAGAATATCCTGAGCTGGACAATCAGGATCATCCTATACAAAGATCATCCAGTTCACCCCCTGGTCCTGCACAGACACCCCAACCATCCCACCCTGTCCCTGGGAGCGTTGTCCAAGCTCTCCTGGAGCTCTGGCAGCCTCAGGGCCGTGCCCATTCCCTGTGGAGCCTGGGCAGTGCCAGCACCCTCTGGGGAAAGAATATTTTCCTAAAATCCAACCTAAACCTTCCCTGGGACAGCTCCAGCTGTTCCCTTGGGCCCTGGCGCTGTCACAGGGAGCAGAGATCAGAGCTGCCCCTGGGGAGGAGCTGCAGACCCACACGAGTGCCCCCTCAGTCTCCTGTTCTCCAGGCTAAACCAAGCAAGGGACCTCAGCCACTCCTCATACGGCCCCCCCAGACCCTTCACCATCCTCCCAGCCCTCTGTTGGACACTCTCTAATAGCTTTATATCCTTCTTGTATGGCCCACAAAGAAGTTTTCATCACATAGTTCCATCCTGTCAGTCGTAAGATAACCAGAAAACTCCAAAAAGTCATTGGTTGTCCCAACAGCTGATCTTCGGATGGACAGGGAGATGGGTAGAGAAATGTTGGGAGGAGAGGAGGATTTTGCAAAGAGGATTCTGAGTGTTTGGCTTGAGGACTTGCCTTTAGCCATCAGGAGCAGGGGACACTTGCAGGGCATCAGGGTGATGCTGGGTGGCCAAGGGGTTGCTGTGTTGGCAGAGGTGGAGCAAAAAGGTGAGTGACCACCTGTTTTAGTCCTGGCCAGGAGGGTGCTTTAGAGACCAGGTAATGATCTTGATTCTGATAGAGCCCAACAGACTGAAGCTTTTTTGTAATTCTATTTTTATGACGCATAAATATAAAGATAAATAAATATGTACTATTTCTATAAGTTCAAGTTGCATTGTAATTTTTCCCAGGAGGTTGTTTGCTTTCTTAAGGGAACACAGGGAGCTTGCAGGCTTCCACACTTCCATTTAACACAAGTAAGTAATGGCAAATATTAAAACATGGCACAAAAGTGAGTGGCACAGGCTCAGACTAAAATTAGACTGCAAACTGGGTGGTGTTCCTCAATTTTGCCTTCAGTTGGAATTAACCAGAGTTACTTTAGGAGCTACCTCGTGACAGACTAAAAAGATCTGGGTTCAGTGTGTGTGAGGCTTTGGGTTGTCTCTAATAACCCACTTAAAACACTAAAGAATGAGGAATAAACTTCAGACTCATTTATTTCTGTGGCACTAAGGAAGGTCACCCCCTGATTGGGCTCCTCACCTCATGTCCACCTCGGGCTAGGAGTCAATAAAATGTGGGCCTGAAGCTGATGGCAAGGACAAGGAGGGCAAGGACACACGGAGGAGGTACAGACATGACATGAGAGTGAAAACTTCCCCATGAAAACTTCACCTGCAAGACAATTTCTCATGCACTGATGTCTTCAGTCACCAGCTTTGTGTGTCTCCTACTTCGTGGTGGTGGTTCCTCTGTTTCCTTTTCAAAGCAAGGTTTGGACTGAGCTCAGCCATCTCTCTGCATCAGAATCTTCAGGGTTTCTTTGGCTCTGTAACATGGGCACTGAGGGGCTGAGAGAGGTACAACTCTTCTGTAATGCCTGGATTTTTTCTTCTGATCAAATGGAATCCATTGGAAAGTGGAATCCTATGGCAGCACTGACAGCAGCAGCAGAACGTCTTCTTACCCCTGTTTCAGCACCTTGTTGGTCAGCTCAGCCTCCCTGACATTCCCATGGAAGTCAGAAATGCATTTGTGGGTTTTTTTACTTGAACCCTCATGTTCTGCAAATCTCCCTATTAATCCAACAAGAAATGCCCTGCCTGAGTGATGTTAATGGTGCTTAGTCTGGGAATATTATTTCCAACAAAGAGATTGCACCTGAGTAAATATCCAGATTTGAGACGTATTTGAATAATGTCTCTAGCTGCTGGTCTGAATATTGAATCTGCTGCAAGCCACAGAGCTAAAGAATAATGAATGTAGCAAGAGGCACAGCAATGGCCATGTGAAGGCATTAGCCAGATGTTTGCTTTTAGCAGGACACATGTGGGATTGCCTTGTTCTCTCTCCCCTGGCTCTCGAGTAACTGCAGGGCTGCATTGCAGCTTCAGAAGCCAGAAGGGCACAACAGATTTGTCCTGGCCAGTGAAAGCAAAACCACATTAGTGAGAGCTCTCCAGTCTGGAGGTGAACGGGTCAGAGAAGGCCCATTATGAGACTTTTGCTGAAGGAATGACCTCACAGCAATGGCTCTGGTATTTGGATGGCAGCTTCAGTTTCTTATCAGCTGTTCCCAAGTGATCCTGGGCTGCTCTGTCCTTGCAGCCAGGGAGCTTGGCCTTCCAGGGCAGGGATTTCTGCTGGCCAGAGGAGAATGGGCAGTGGAGAGGGAAAAACCTGCCTGGGGCTCCAGAGCTTGGAGGAGCAGCTGCTTTGGGAGCCAGGGGCTGAGTGCAGATGTATTTTCCAGGTGAATGCCCATCCAAGGATGGAGCAAAGATTCCATTAAGCCTTGCAAAGCTTAAATGAGATGCCTTGAGTCAGACTTCACAGTGTAAGGGTGGCTCTGCAGGTGGGAAAGGTTATGGAGCTGCTGCTTCCAAATTTCTTCTCTGGTGGTTTTGCATTTTGGTGCAAGTCCTGTTTCTGCAAATGGACTTTGATGGGGTTTGGGAATCGTCCATGTGGTTCCCAAATCCCATGGAAGTTCAGCAGCCTTACCAGTGGCTGCTGAGAAGGGGAGATGGTCACCTCCTCCTCTTTTTTGGTGCTCCAAGGGGCCTTGGGCAACACTGTTGGGTGAACTTTTAAACACAAAGCTGAAAGTTTTCAAGCAACCACACGGTGATTGTAGCATACACCTTATTTTCTGACTTACCAGGTAGATCCAAACCCAAAAAGTGGGATCAGATCTGCCACTGGTGAGGAAGTAACCTCATTTACCAAGTGTGCCTTTCAAATTACACATTCCATGTGGAAGGAAGGGGTTGGAAAGAAATTCAGAAATATTTTGCATATTTGCCCACAATTAAAGACAAAGAAACAGAGGTATTAACCAAGATCCTCCAGGGAAAGGCGCCAAATTTTCTATCTCTACATTTATATTTCCTGGGCCACCACGGTCCCTGTTGAGCCAGGCTCAGTTGCCCCTCAAGGCTGCAGGTTGTGAAGTCTGAGAGAGCTGAACTTTGGTCTGAGGATATTTCGACAACACCAATGTGCAAAGAGCCACCATTCAACAGAGACCATCTTTGCCATCTTTGGGTAGCCCATGTACCTCCCTCTTTTTCATTTTCAATCATTTCCTTGGAAGTCACAGTGGTTTGGGTTGCAAGGGACCTTAAAAATCATCTCAGGGCTTTTGGTAGGGTCATGATTTCTCCTGGTGATTAATCCATAGGGTTTCTCAAGAGAGAAGATCAGGAGCAAACTCCCAGAAGGACCTATCCAAATGAATCCTTCTGATCTTGGTGATCAGGGATCTTGAGACCTACTGAGTCAATCAGACAAAAGATGTGACTCCCAAAGACCCCTGGAAAATGCTTTGGAGAAGACAATGAATTATCTGCTTGCATCAGCTATGTAAAGAGCTGAATCAGGTCAAGGCATCATTAAAAATATCATCATTATTTTTAGTAGGGACTAGTATAAAAATATACAGAGAGGAAAAGAATTAAAATACATTGCTGCAAAAGTGTGCGTTACCAGCAGCTGGACAGCCAGTGGGAGAAAATGATGCAGATTAGAGGCAGAAATCTGGGAAGTGAGACAGAGAGAAATTAGTAAGAATACACTGAAAAACAGTAGGAACCCAACACATTTTTTCCCAGCTTCTGGGCTGGAGCAGCAGCTGATTGCAGGCCACGCTGCAGGAGTGAACAGGGAAGTGCAATAATCTGATACAGATGTCCCAGCAGCGAGTGAATCCTTGGTTTTGACAGCAGTTCTCTGGAATTCAGGAAATTGCTGTGGTTAGATGCTAATGCTTTCTCCTGCTTTGCTTTGCTTCCAGGATGAGGGAAAATAAAACATGAGAAATGAACACAGATGTTATGGAAAGCTGAGAGGCTGGTCATGGAGTTTGTTTTTCCCTCCTGATGTTTGAAGCTGTGTTCGCTGGAGAAAGTGTGAGGAGCAAATGTTTGCCTTAAGTTCTATTTGTTTATGGAGAATATAACAGCCAATTCCTAGAACCAGCACAGACCAGAATTCAGGTCCTCACCATCCAGGAATGCTTCCTCATTCCAGGTCATTCCATGTGTTGGGGTTACACTAGTAGGGGGGTCATGAGAGAGGGTGAACGTGAGCAAAATTAGCATGAATTATTAGCTTGTTGAATCCTGGGAGAATAATTTGTTTAGGAGAGCTCTAACACCCAGCTGCATATTTTCAGCACAACAATAAATGAAATTCTCTTTGTAGAACAGTGGCCCACCTCTGATCACTTCTGATTTTATGAAACAGTTGGGTGCAGTACTGTACTAGTGAGAAAGTCTGGATTTTTCTGCACAGTGGTCACATTTTGACAGTGATGGCTGTGGCACAGCTGCCAAATTATGATTATCTAAGGTTGGATATTCTTTTGGCTGCAGATTAGCTTTTAAAGCAAAATTCAGCCAAAATTGCCAAGAAATGCATTAAAGGAGAGCATAAGGGGCAGGTGAGGATACCAAAGACAGAGATAAATAACAGAAGTTGTGGATGATGCATCCTTGGAAGTGTTCCAGGCCAGGCTGGGCTTTGGAGCAACCTGGTCTAGTGGAAGGTTTCCCTGCCCATGGCAGGGGTGTGGAATGAGATGGTCTTTGAGGATCCTTCCAAACAAACTTTCCTGTGATTCTATGATTCTGTGATGTCAACTCTGCCTCCAGCTGCAGGAGGAGAATGCACTTGGATACTCTGGTGAGAGCTGAGGTGGTGAATACTCAGCAGAGGATACAGGTGTGTGATCACCTACCTGCTCTGCTCTTAGGTTCTTTCCTAGGCTGTTGCCACTGTCAGAGAAAATTCCCCAGACCTTTTTGTCATCCCAGCAGGGTCACTCCTCATGTTCATACTGGGGAAAGAGGAGTGAAGCCGTTGCATGTGAGGATTCACTAATCTTGTCCCCCCCAGAACTTCCCATGAAAAGGGAATAATGAAATTGTTGGAGGAAAAGCAGAGATACAGCAACCTGCTACAGGCCAAGCAGCAGCACTCTGATAACATGGAGAGCAGACTTCTGGTCTCCTGAGTTTCCACCAGGCTTCAGAGAATCCTAAGGGCTGGAAAAAGTCTCCACAATTGAGTCCAGCCTTTGAGCAAACACCACCTTGCCAACCAGACTGGAGCACTGGGTGCCACTGCTCATTTCTCAAACACTTCCAAGGGTGCTGAAAGCAGCCACCACCTCCCTGGGCAGCCTGTCCTACCCTCTCTGGGAAGAAATTATTCCTGAATTTATCTTCTTTTTATGGTATTGATGCAATGAATCTTAGAAACACATGGAACTGACAAAGAAGGGACCTGATGGCAAAATTTAGTATAAAAAAACCCCTTCATGTTCATAGTTCAGGTAAGTGATTTTGAATAGTTCCATGGGCATTGATTGGCTAATTCCTTAAAACTAATGAGCTGGATTCATGAAGGAGGAACTAATTTGGATTTTTTTTTTTTTTACAGCATCTTGAAGAGCTGAAGCTGAATGTGGTGAGAACAGTGTGATACATCCAGCTGGAGCAATGCCTTCAGGTGTGTCATTTCAGGGACTGAAGGAATTATCTCCTGTCACACAAGACACCTAAAAATGCCACGAGCTCTTGGCTCTATAAGAGGTAATTCCATAAATACCTTGGATTTCTATGAACCAGCCCAGAGCTCAATAGGGTAAAACAACAAGCACCACGAAAGTTAGCAGCAGAGAAGAAAACACAGACCATTGTGGCACTCCATAAATCAGGAAATTCTGAGCCGAAAGCAGTGGTAGACTGAGAGAATGGGCTGGAGGATGGGTTGTGTTTTCATGGTTTGACTCTGTACAAGACAGACAATTTTAAAGGATCATCACCAGTGGAGAGCCCTTCTCAACAAAATGCACATCTTTGATGCCTCCCTGCCACGTGGGTGGGCCACATTGTCCCCTGTCACACTGATGTGTGTCACTACCTTGTGCTGCCCCTTCCATGCCCTGATCTACTCCAAACAACAGTCTAGGACCACAGTGATGGGCTCAGTGGGTGCCAGGACTGGCAGGCAGGGAGGTGGCCCTGCCATCATCCTGGTAGCCCTCCTGACCCCATGGCAGGCTCAGTGGGTGCTCAGCTCTCTAAGCCAGGCTGAAGGAGGGGAGGGGAATCGGGACAATCTTCTGGGAAGCAGACGGACAGATCTGTCCCAAGACTAAGGCAAAGGGTCTAAGGCTCTTATCTGAAGTCTGCCTTGGTCCTCTTTGCTTTGCTGGCCCTAAGCATTGTATTTTCCCATAATGACTGCTGCAGGATCACCAGACTGGTTAATGACCTGGAATAATTTCATAAGAGATGAACCCGGACTGGGATTCAGCCAAGACACATAAACGGTTCAATTACCTGATTAGGGGATGAGCTTAAGCCAATCTGCAAGCAAAAACAAGGTCTGTGGGATTTAAGTCAGTTCTTATCGTAGTCATCATCTCAGGACAAGAAATGTAAGAGAGATGAATCTCCCTGTGGTTGGCAAAGATTAGAAAATGTGTTGTTTCCTCCTCATATGACATGCTTAATTCCCAAGTATCTGCTGGACAGCTTGGGTGGATTCTTGCACTGCTGACTCTCCCAAAGTCAGCAAGGCAAGGTTATATCCTTCCAAACAATGTGCTCAAAGCAGCATGCTCCTATTAGCAAAAACTACACAGCTGAGGGATTTGCTTAATTGGAGCTTCTCTCCAGAAAATGGCTTGGCTCCTCAGTGGCTCCTCAGTGGCAGATCCCAGTGATGGTCATGGAATTGAGATGTGGAGCCAAAGCAGGACATGCCAGGGTGTGATACAAACTCAGATTACTGGGATGTTCATCCAAATGCTCTTACACAAGCTGGCCAGTGCTGGCTTATTAATTTTGTACACTTGTATTGTATTCTTGTCTCTAAGTCTTGGCAATCACCGTGAATCATCATTGACTCAAAGAATATTATTTTAGCTAGATGCATTCAAATCAAGGAGAAGAAAGGAGCATGGCTCACCTAAAACACTCAGAAAACTGCAGGATTTTATCAAAATTCACAGGCAGCAACTCATTGCTTAACAAAAACTGGTGGTAAGGCCACAGGTTGGCCATAGAAGCTGTGGCTGCCCCTGGATCCCTGGAAATGTCCAAGGCCAGGTTGGATTGGGCTTGGAGCACCCTGGGCTGGTGGAAGGTGCCCCTGCCCATGGCAGGGGGTGGGATTGGATGATTTTTAAAGTCTCCTCCAACCCAAACCTTTCTGTGTTTCTATGACATCTTCACCAAGTGCCAGAACCATCTTCGGACTCTCAGTGTGAAAAGCAGCTTTGGATCCATTTCTGGGAAATTAGCTGAATTAATCACAGTGATACCAATTGGTAATGAAAGGAATTCTTTGACATGTCTGGAGAGGAGAGTGCAGCAGGGTGTGTAAAGAACCTGGAAAAGTCTGGACATTAATGAGCCCTAATTTTTGATGGGCAGCTAAAAAAATAAACCCAACCAACCAAACGAATCTAAGCAAAGAAAAAAGATGTTGAGACTTTTAATAGAATAGGTAGAAACAGACTGAGAACATGAAGAAAGAGGAGAGTCTAGATGAGACTAAATCAGCATTGATGAGCCTTAGGAAAAAAGGGCAAGATATTGATGATTGCCTTCAGAAAAATGCATTTGCTCAAGTGGAAGAAGTTAAGACCCAGAAGGGAAATTTTTAAGCTGAAAAATTGTGGAGAACTGGCAATGCCTTAGGAAATTTCTGTCAAAGGAAGAGGTACAGACTATTGCAACATGGAAAACGGCTCAAGGAAGTTGTAAGAAACTTATTTGTCAGAATTAACATTACTGAAAAGAAACAGTAAGTCAGACTAAAATGGGAGAAAAAATATTTGTTTTAAGAAGGTGTTTCAAAGCATCTGGACTCGACACCATTCACCTGCTTCTGCAATTGGAGGTAACTGGAATAACCCACAGAGTTATGGAAATGACCTTTGGGAACATGGGGTGGGGCTGAGGTGGGAGAAGAGTTACACGGTACCAGTTTTTGGAAAGAAGAATCCAGTGAGTCAGCATCATTCCAGGTTTCAGAATAATCTTGAAATAAATCCTCAGTCTGTAAGTGTGAAAAAGACAACAGAGGGATGAATAACAGCCATAACTTTTAAATTTTTTTAAGGACAACCTATGCTGAAGAATTTTAATTTCATTTTTTTGGCAAAACAGCAGCCTGGAGGATTGGAAAAAAAGCCCCACCCATAGATACTAGATATGACTTAAGGTCTGGACATTATTTACTAAATAGTGCCCTAAGCAATTTTGAGAATTAAAGATTAGACAATGCTGCTATTTATTGTGCTGGAATTTGACTGAAAAATAGCAAAGCATTCATATCTATCCCCTGAGAAGTATCAGACCACAACAATGTATTAAGAAACAACAGCATAAATCTCCATGGGGCAGGTACCAGTCAGCAATTTTTATTAATGAGTTAGAAATTTTGCAGACTGATCACATTTGCAATCCACGTGCACAGACAGAAGGACAAGACTGAAATCCAAAATTGTCTGGATTGGAAAAATCATCTGGAAAAAAGTCAAGTTCAATAAGGTCAAATGTAAAATTCTGGCCCCAGAAGGAATAATGATGCAGGAGAATGGATGGATGACAGCAGCACACGAGGAACATTTGTCAGGAATTCTCACTGCTGTGAAAGAGGAAAGTGCCCTGCAGAGATGGGAATGTACCAGGCTGTAAATAAAAATCAGTCACGTTCATAACAACTGTTTTTCTGTCTTAAACCATTTTAATATGACATAACACTCTTAAAATGTGTGTAATCATATTGCTGTGAATCTACCGGAAATTATTTTAATATTTCCACATTCTATGATTTTTCAGGGTTTGGTATATTCTTATTACATCTTATTACATTTTTAATTTGGATAGTAACAAAAAAAGGAGCCAGGAGAGACAATGGGAAGGTTTTCTAATGATATGGTTGATTTTGGCACAGAACTCCTGGTGACTTTGGTCTACAGAAAATTCCTTGTTCGTGATGAGCTCTTCTGTTAATTCAGAACGGAGATGACAGAGGGCTGTTGATGGTAATGGGTGACACACAAGCAATTTTTGGCTGGCCAGCTGCTCTCCCAAATTCTGGGTGGTGCCACTTTTCTACAAAGGGGACCACAGACAACTCCAGGTGAACAAGGATTTAGAATTTAGGCACTGTGCCACGTTCATTTGACCACACTTCTTAGGTCCCAGTCTCTTCAATACACTGGTATTGGCTGGGAGAGTTCAACCAGAATTTCACAGAACCATAACTTCAAGTTTTGGGTGGGAAGGAGCCTCCAGAGAGCACCCAATCCAACACCCCGCTCAAAACAGGTTTCACTAGACCAGGTTGCTCAGGAACAGATGGCTCTGGAACAACTCCATGGAAAGATTTTATCAACTCTGCTTTCCCAGTGTTTTTAGAGAGGGTGAAGGAGTGAATATTGAGATAATTTCGATCCTATGATAATCCTCAAAGCCAAAAATTCAAATACAAGCTAAAGATGCTGAAAAGAACGAATTGCATGTGCAGAATAATTAAAGAAAATTTAAAAAAAAAGATGGGAAGTGAGAAGGAAAGAGTTAATTCCCCTTTTGTACAGATTTCAATATGTACAGACAAAGAGATAACAGGGTGTTAATGTCCCAAGTCCTGCCTGTTTTGATTGGCAGGAACAGCAGAACTAAGTCAGCTATAGTTAGATCTTGTTCCTACATGTCCAGACAGGAATTTAAGGAGGGGTGAATCCTGCCAGCTCTTACCCAGACATGAGAAACTGCTGAGTCTAGCACCGCTACCTCGGTGAGGAAAAGTTTTCAGGACCCTGTGCCAGGCGAGTCCCTTGAACAGATTTGTCTGTGATCCTTGCTCAGCAGCCTTTCCAAAGGGTATCCGACTCCCAGGCCCTCTGCAAACCTCACCTGGCATTAATTCCCTTTGTATTTACTATAAACTGTAAACTATAGGTGTCACATGGACTGATAGCTGCAAGCAAGGGTTGCTATTTTTCATCCTCCATGGTCAGAAATAACGAGTCTGCTCATGGGCCAGAAAGCATGATTTCCCATTTGGAAGAATTTAAAGAATTAATTGTTTGGCAGAACAAATGTACTTGTAAAATTAAGCGTCAGAACACATTTTGCCCTTTGATTCCCTCTAAAATTCTCAGATAAACCAACTCAACCCAGATACACAAATCACACACATCAGCTGTCCAGCAAGGAAAAAGGAATGCTATGCCTAAAGGAATAAATACTCTGGATTTTAAAGGAGGTGAAGCAACCTGAGTTGTCTGAAATAGTTTTGATCCACAAACAATTTAAAAATATTTTAAACAATTTTTTTTCTTGGTTTTTTACAGGTTTCTCCATGATTACTGAAAATTTTGTGCCTGCATTCAGGGGGAGTTGGTCAAGAATCACATACATACATGTATTTCTAATCCAGGAATCCAGAAAATATCGTGAAAACTTGGCAGAACCTGAATGCAGTAAGAATCATTCCTGCTCTCCACTACTGTGCTGAAAATCCCAGCAAAGCATATAAGGAGGATTTATCTACACACCTATATTTATTTATGTATGCATTGAAAATAAATAAAATATTGGTTTGGGTTGATTGATTTACAATAGGTTGCTTCAAGCAAAATATTTTTTTGAGAAACTCTGAATGAAAAAGGCAGAAGAGGAACTGGAATTCACTGAGATCAAGAACTCTGGCAGCCACATCACATTTTGGGAACACCAAATATTCCCAAGACAAAAAGAGCAGCTTGTTTCTGGGATGTGTCACCCAGTTCACAGCTGCAGCAGATATAATCATACATATATGGAGAGGGACTACTCACAAGGGCATGGGGCAATAGGGCAAGGAGGAATGGGTTCAAACTGAGAGTAGGTTTAGATGGGATATTGGGAAGAAATTCTTCCCTGTGAGGGTGGTGAGGCCCTGGCACAGGGTACCCAGAGAAGCTGTGGCTGCCCCTGGATCCCTGGAAGTGCCCAAGGCCAGGCTGGACAGGGCTTGGAGCAACACAGGATAATGGGAGATGTCCCTGCCCATGGCAGGGGGGTGGAATGGGATGATCTTTAAGGTCCTTTCCAACCCAAACCAATCCATAATTCTTTGATTCTAAGATACTCAAGAGCAGAGAAAGTCTCCAAATGTGGCAGAGCCAATAAAAGCTCTCCCAGGCTGTTTTTTGCTGGTGTGTCTCTAACCTGGCTCATGCTGCAGGAGGTGACACGCTGCCTTTTGCTTTCACCCATGAAATAATTGCTCGATCCATGTGGCTCCAATGTGAAGCCACCACAATGATGGCTGTATTTAGACACACATCAGAGGGTTTTCTCACTAATCAGAGTGGTTAATAAGGTAGTGATGGATGAATCAGGTGATAGAACTTGCAGAATCACCAGGAGAAAGCTGATGGAACTACTGCAGGACAACATTTGTGCTGGGTAAAACGCCTTCCAGACATGGGGCATGCTGAAAACTTCGGAGCATTGGGTCAGGACACACAAAAAAGTGAAGCACATTCCTTTGTGGGATTTCTGCTTTACCCCAGAGCTGATCATGGGAGGCATTTTTAGTGCTGATGGAGATGAGTTTGCAGCCTGCTGAAAGCAGAGGCGGGTGTTGGAGAAAGTGGAGTCAAAGGAAAATAAAAGATGATGGTTTGGGTCTCTGTAGTGGCAAAGAGGCTTTTAAGAACATGAGGAGTTAAGAAAACACTCTGTAAGCATCCAGAAATCTCAGCAGCTCTTAGCCCCTAGAACTGGACAGAGGGAGGCAGGGAAAGGCAGAGGGTGTGGAAAACAAACACAAAACATGATTCTGTGCTTGCACTGGTGTAGCTGAAAACATGGGAGGAGGGAGAAGATGAAACCAACTTCGTTTGGTGGGTGAAGAAGAAGGTGAGAACAGTCAGAGTGTCTCTCTCACACTTGACCTCCCATTTTTGCACAATTTAGGATGTTTTCTGTGAGGAGAAGGGAAAAAATGTACATGTAAAAGGAGTTAGAGTGGAGTTTTTTTACAAAGAAGTTACAAGGCTCACTCAGAAAATACAATTGTGGGCAGTTAACAGGCTGGAAAATTCAAAAGAGCTGCAAAAACATGTTTGATTGTACAGCAAACAAAAGGATAGAGAACAAAAAGTGATAACAAGCTGCTTCTTTTGGTGCAGTCTGCCTCGAATTGTTGGGTCCCTTATAAGCTATAAATAAACTGCACATCTTTGTAGAGATCATTACGTGTAACTGAAAACCAAGAGAAATGGTAAAAAATACACATAATTGGAATTACAGCAACAGGAATGGGAGCTGGGATGGTCAGGGCACAGATGGGCTGGAGCACCAGGGCTGTGATTTATGAACCTGACCCACAGAAACTGCAAGGCTGTGGCAGAAGAGCCAACACGCTGGATTATGTCCAAAAATTCCTTTCAGTTCCTAAACTGGGGTCCATCAGAGTGCAAACTGAGGCACAGCCTGCCTCAAAGGCTTTTTCTCAGAATCAAATCATAGAATCACAGACTCATTAAATCATTAAGGCTGTAAAAACCTTGTTATAAATACTCGGAGCCAATGCGTCTAATCAAATAAAAAATAGATTTATTTGACAATAATTTTGATAATAATAATCAGAAAGAGCCACAATGCAGGTTATCAGTGTCGAGCCTGGGAGTTGACAGTTGGGTGAACCATGACCTGGCCTCTATCACATCAGGTCCCCCGTTCATGTCGGTGTTCTGGTACGCTCAGCTTACACACAGTTTATTTCGCCCGAGGCCGAATGCATTCAACGCTCTCCTATCTCTGCATATTCATTTTTCCTTCTTGCTCCGCATCGGTTGGGACTGTGAAAAATGCATATTGTATTGTTGGCTATTCGGAAATATTACAATGAATACTGTACGTGGTATGTTGGAAGTTATGCTGTATCAATGCTTTAAGTAGTACTGTATTGTTTTAAGCAGTATAGTAAGTATTGGTTTATAGCATAAGATTAAAATAGAAACTGTAGTGTAGAACACTTTTTTAACTAGATTAAGGAAAAAAAAAAAAAAGAAAGGAGACAAAGAAAGCTTCACACTATCCTGTTGGGATAGAGATAACATACCAGGCACCAGGTCTCCAAAGAAGATATATGACTTCCTTACCAGACAGATTGGAATGCAAGGAAAGAGCTGAGATTAAGCAGAAAGACCTTAATTTGAAAGGAATGTTTGAACATAGGAATATGCAACAGTCTATTGCTTTTAAGTGGTAGTCCTTTGTTAGTAGGGCGCTGCTGGGTGGTGGAATACCAGCACCCCGGATGTCCGTGAAAGAAATTCNATATATATATATAACAACCTGAAGATCATCAAGCCCAGCCTTCAAACCAGCACCACCACCTTTTTCCCCACTAAGCCACATCCTCCAGTGGCATATCCTCACCTTTTTCAGCAACTCCAGGGATGGTGACTCCACCAAATCCATGACTATTTCTTATATTGCCACCATACTTTGTTGCCAATTCCCCTGGCGAATAGAACAGGAATATTATTAATAAAAACTAAATGCTAAAAATTAAATTTTAAATTTATTTCGCTTGAGTTTTTTGCTTTGTTGTGGGTTTGTGTTTTGGTGGGTTTTTTTTATTTTTTGGTTTGTTTTTGGTTTTGGTTTTTTTTTGGGTTTTTTTTGTTTTGTTTTCATTTTGTTTTTTTTTTTTAAAGAAAAACGACACTGCAGAAGACTTCTGGATCTCCCAGAGCTGGTGAAGTTTCACCCATCATCTGGCACCCTGAGAGCACCTGTGGCATCCTACAGCTTCCAGGAGATTAATTCCTGTGCTGATTGGTGGCTGTGGCACAGACCAACAGGAGAGATTAGGAGAGATCAACAGCAGTTAAACCTTACAAAAGTTATGTGATCTGGAGCTGCAGCTGGTAGAAGGAAGTCACCAAGATTCCTTCCATCCCTCCTGCTTGCAAAGAACTTCTGTGGATCTGTTATTACTCCATGGGCACATTGTTTAATCTGGCAAACTGTAATCACACCAATATTAATTATACATAACGATTCAGCCAAGCAAAGTGAAACCTGGCCACAAGGGAGATATTAGAGGTGATGTACTTATTTTTGATGTGCATATTAATCTGCTAACTTTAAATCTAAGGAACATTGTTTGACTGGAAAAACACTCATTACTAAAATTAGGCTGAAAGTTATAAGGCAGAAGAGATGCTGAATGATCTCATGTGGCAACAGTGATTTACAAACATCCATTATTAAAAACAGAAAGAGGCTGTGTTTCAATACTTTAATTATTCTGCAGGCAGTATCTGATTCAGTTGTATTAATCTTCTGTTTGCTTGTTTTTTTGACCCGTGTGAATGGCGCAGGAATTTATTAGCATTTGTCATTTACACCCATTTATCAAGGATGTCAAGGTGACAGAGCAACTGAGGTAACAGCGCTGGGAGGGGAAGAGAGAATAATCAGTGTCTGCTTTAGCAGAGTGTACTTGAGCAAGTGACAGAACCAAAGCATTCCAAAGTTTTTCAACTGTGCTAAACATGTCCAAAACTGCAGTATTGCTCAGGCTTCAGCGTGACATCAAGCCAATGACTCTCCTAGTAATGAAACCAGGTTTATGTTAGTAAGAAATTAAGCAAAATAAACCATGTGTTTGCTGACTTCAAGTTACGCAAAGTTCCCCCAAAGAAAAATGAGATAAGGGTGTAATCCTAAATATTTTAGGAATCCTGTGGCAGTGTGCTTGGCTTAGTCCAAAGGGATACAACCATGCTCCTCATCTGAGCATCCTTCCCTGGGCAGATTTGAAGTAACCCTCGTGTCTCTGCTCTCCAAGGAGAGAGCTATGCCTAATCCACTGCAAAATCTGTGCCTTTTGCTAGTAATCGAACAGGCTGAGCCAGCTCTGACACTTGGAGTGCCATTAATATTGAACCATGGATTTATGGCTATTAACAGAAGATGACGAGTGCCATGTCACAGAGGCCATGGAGTCAGAGGGTGGAGAGTGTCACAGCCCAGCAGAGAACAACTGAGGTCTTATCTGAGCACTCCAGTGTCACCCAATCACTATTAAATAGCCAAATCCGTGGCAGCAATTTGCAAAAAAAGCCCTGCCCTGGGTATAATGATAGCCTCAGGATGGGGCTGAAGATGCAGAAGGTGTTAGGTCACAGATCACTTAGAGAGCCCAATGTCAACACTGAGATACCTTCAAAAAAAGCATAATTTATTTATCAGATCGACAGAGAAAAACTAAGAAAAAGGGCACGTGGGCAATGCAGAGCAACAACAAGATGCCGGCCAGCATAATTGTTATAGCATTTTAATAAGACTTTTGCTCAAAAACTTGAAAGACTCTGAAAGTTTGAAAGATCTAAAGGGCTGCTGGCAAAAGCCACATGGCTGGAAGGTGGGTGCCTGACTTTTAACTCCCTCTGTGCCAGCCAATTCTTCAAGCAGCCCTTTAAAGGGCACAGCAGAAGGAATTCAGTGCAGCGTGCAGTGACTTGTTTGTAGAATCACACAGCAACAGAATGGTTTGGGTTGGATTGGAACATAAATATAATCTCATTGCACCCCCTGCTGTGGGCAGGAACACCTTCCACTAGCCCAGGTGGCTCCAAGCCCTGTCCAACCTGGCCTTGGACACTTCCAGGGATCCAGGAGCAGCCACAGCTTCTCTGGGCACCCTGTGCCAGGGCCTCCCCACCCTCACAGGGAATAAATCCTTCCTGTTATCTGCTCTAAACCCACTCTCTTTCAGTGTGAAGCCACTTAAAACACAAGTTGGAGATGCAGAGCCTCTCATGAGCTCTTTTAGTAAATCCAGACTTAATTTAAAAATGAGAATTCTCCTACTCTTTGTGGAGTGGAAGGGGGAGCCAGGGCTCTCGCTGGGTTTCCAGCTGGGAAGACACACACAAGTCTCATATTCCCCATCAGGTGGGACTCATGGAAGAGACACCATCACTCAGGCTTGCTGTGCTCAGTTTTCAAGTTATCCTCTTGATGCTGACGAGCCTGGCAACAATTTTCATTAGCAGCCGTGCAGACGAGCTTTGAATAAATCAGGTTCACTTCCCTGAGGAGCTCCAGAGTAAATACTGGAACCAGTATCATGGAGCAGCTGAGCACCAGGACATATTTTTCACCCTGGAATCCGTTTTGGAGAAGTTCACCCATGCAGCACTTCCAGAAGAGTCCAAAGCAGTGAGATTTGATCAAACTCTGGGCTGCAGCAGCTCTGAGCAGACCCCTGTGGGGTCAATGACTGCTTAATTTAAAAGCTGGGAGAATGGCAGTGTGCCACAAAGCACTGAGCTGTACTTAGCAGCTCTTTTCTTCTGGAAAATGAGGCTGGTTATTCAGCTACACTGATAATCAATACCCTCGGACAGCCCTGAAATAGTTTCAATCAACCAGTCCTGTGAAAACTTTGACACGAGTCCAAAGCTTTTGTCCCCTCCATCAGCCATCCCAGTTAGTCACCACAACTGTCCCTCCAGCAGTTTAAACTTTCACAACAAAATGGGGAAACGGCCAGGCAACAAAAATGCCCCCAAAACAGAGCTAGATAAACTTGGAAAGTCATGACGTTTAATTCCATTTAAGCAAAATCATAACAATATCTTAGTATGCATTTGGGTAAATTCTGAAAGGGGTAAATAAAGGGTAGAACCTGCAGGAAACCAATTTGAAATCTGTGTTTCATCATGCCAGAGAAAGCAGGTAGTGGTTAATGCAAGTCCACGCTGGGATTATTACACGATGGGATTGGCACTTCCAGTGGGCAATGCCTGCACCCCAGTTCAGTTTCAGCCTTTCCTGCTGGGCAAGAGCCTCCTCACTCCTAAAGGAGAAAAATAAGGAGGAAAAAAACCCAAACAGGTCAAAGAGCTTAATTGCTTCAGTTCTCCTNGTGGGTTTTTTTTGTTTGTTTGTACTATTGCATTTGTTTTTTTAATTTCCCTAATAAAGAACTGTTATTCCTGCTCCCATATCTTTGCCTGAGAGCCCCTTAATTTCTAAATCATAATAATTCAGAAGGAGAGGGTTTACATTTTCCATTTCAGGGGAGGCTCCTGCCTTCCTCAGCAGACACCTGTCTTTTCCAGCCAAGACATCCTCTTTTTCAGGGAGGTGGCACTTTGGGTTGGGCATCGTCTCCCCTGGGCTGAGGGGGTTGAGCAGGATGCTGAGCTGGCTGTGTGGACAGGGTCTGGAAGATGTGGTGGGATGTCACACTCCATGACCCCTGAGGTCCCTTCCTTCCTGGACTTCCTAAGAGACCATCCTGACCCCCTTCTCCCTTTTCTTCCCCATCACCTTCCACCTCCATCACTGTCTGCATAGAGTTGCCCAAAATTCAGCCCATCCCAGGTCTGCTGCCACCTGAACATGCAGTAACGGGGCCCACCAAGGTTCTTGAGAGAAGGAGCTTTACCTTCTGCCTCCAGCACCTCTCTCCTTCAGCACAAAAGAGGAGAGAGATCATTTTTCACTTATTTTTTTGATTCTCTGCAAAAGTCTTGTGTTTGCTTTTCCAAAAGTCAGAATCATTTCCAAACCTAGTTTCAAATAAATACGTCTGCTTCTGGGTGAAGTCACACCTTGGGAGTTTTCTCTGTGAAAAGCAGAAATTTAGGGAAGGACTGAGTAGGGAAAGCAGGGCAAAAGATAGAAATGGCATTTCCGTGTTTTTTAAAGTAACCACTGACTCTTGTTTTTGCTGCCTCTCAGTAAAAATTATCTTCAGGATGCCTTAAAGCAGCTTGCTTCAGTAATGTTGGTTTTTATATTTTTATGTTGATCTGTTGTGGGTTTTTTAAAGTCAGTGGTTCTCAAAAGATTTTTTAAGTAAGTAAGGCAAGTTTCCTTACCTCATTTAACAGCTGGAGAAGTGAATTACCCCACTCATGTCTTTTATGCCATTGTGAGAGCTGGAAATAGAACTGAGCCTCTTGTGCACTGCTCTGCCCACTCTGCTCCACTGTCTGAGAAAAGAAAAAAAATACTTTAATCTCCCAGAATGCTTTATAAATAAATTCTCTCTAGTACATTGGCATAAAAATGATTATTTTTCATGCTTGAAAAGTGATTAACAATGCCATAGTCCCATGTAAAAAACCTTTGCCCCATGCTATGATCCCTACATCCAGCAGAGCTGCAGCCCTGGAAGTGGCAGCAGAATTTGGGCAGGGCAGCTTGAAAATGAGCTTATTTTTGTACATCTGCACTGAGCCTGTGGGAGACAGCTGCTCACCCAAAGTGGTCACAGGGAACATTTCACAGACCATAAAAATTGTGAGGCATCATTGCACATCTGCCCCATGAGCTCCTCTGCAGCACAGGCTGAGGAACAGTTCTTGGCTTCGGGATGTTCACTGCTCTTGGGCTGTGTGGCACGGCAGCCCAGTGGCCCAGATTATTGTATTTTCAGCCTGCTGCTGACAGATATCTGAGGGGCCTTTCCTGCTGATTTCACACTTGATAATGCCTGACCAACTCAGCTGGCCGTGCAGGGAGCAGCGAAGAAAATCAGCCTGAAATTTGGTGTAAAAGGTGGCTCTGCTTCACTTCAGAGGAGGGTCAGGGCAGTTAAAGCAGAGCATGGGGTGATGCCTTGAGGAGCTGGAACAGAGGCCAGAGGGAGTTCAGAGGAATAAAGTGGATATTTATTGATATTTATTGAAGTGCCTTCACAGGCCACACCCTGGCAGTGCTGGAGTCACAGTCGTGGCTCTGCCCTGATGGCTCCAAGGTGGAGCCAAAAGAGAGCTTGGTCACGAGAGCTCACATTTTTATAACTTTTAGTCCATTTGCATACACGAGTTAACTGTCCAATTAACAGCTTCAAATTATGAAGTTTCATCCTCCTTGCTTGCCCGCCCTCCTCTTCTCATGTTGTTTATGCTTTGGGCCTGAAGTTTGAAGAGATTGTCCTTGAGTCTCCAGCTAGAATAGGATTGTTTTGTCTCCAGCACCCTGTGAAAAGATCCTGGTAACACTCAATATAAAGCTAAAAGCTGCACATCAAAACAGAGCAGAAAAACTTAAAACCTAAGGTATCAGAGGCACAGCCCATTCCCATCCTAAACACACTTGGGATTGCTTTAAAACTCCAGTTGCCTCCCATTTAATCTGCCTCCAACTCCAGCACTGTCACTGGTTATAAATAGCTCGAACAAAACGAGGCTTTCAGCGCTTCCAGTTTTCTGTCAACAGCCTCTTCCAAACACGACAGGATTTTCTCCCAGCAGAGCCATTGGGTTTATTGGTGTTTGCATTATTCCTCCTCTCTTGGACACGATGAGAAAATAAAGACAATATGTGGATTTGCTTTGCTTTTCTGCCTCTCTTGCTTCAGTGGTCTCCAGAGGTGGAAATGAGATGTGTAAAACCCGCAGGACAAGCTGTACTCTCTGCCAGCACCTCATCAATCCTAAATGGCAAATCCTGCCTTTGTCATTTGGGGCTGACCGTGGTTTTACAGCAGAGGTTTTGGGGACAAAACTAGAGTTAATTAATAAAAAACTCCTCATTGAAAGGCCCATTGCCAGCACAGGCTGCAGACAGCCAGGACTTGTTCCAGCCCCCAGGACTTGGAAAATCCATGTCTATGTGTCTAAGGTTGGAAAAGGGGGTGTGTATCCTATTTCCATCTGTCAGAGGTGGGGCAGTTCTCTGCTGTTCACTGGGCAGTTTTTTCTTTATCTCTCCCACAGCCAACCCTCCCTCCAGGAGATCTCTGCTNTAATAAAGAACTGTTATTCCTGCTCCCATATCTTTGCCTGAGAGCCCCTTAATTTCAAAATCATAATAATTCAGAGGGAGGGGGTTTACATTTTCCATTTCAGGGGAGGCTCCTGCCTTCCTTAGCAGACACCTGTCTTTTCCAACCAAGACACTGTGCATTCCTGAACTGGTTCAGAAGTGCCATCCTGCAGAATGATGCCCCCAAACAGCCCCAGGAAGAGTTTCCAGCCCTGGTTCACCATCCTGTACACCCTGGGTGTGATTTCACCTGTGCTGGTGCTTTCCTAGACAGCACAGTTTCAGGGGATGCCATCTGCCAAGGATCATCCCCAGAAGGCAGGACAACAGAAAAGGCAATCCTCTTCGGGGAGAAAAAGAGGTGTGAATGCAATGTGTGTCTTGCAGCTAGAAAACAAGCTCTGAGTCTTTTTATTCTTCACTGTATATGCCAAAAAGTAGAGAATTAACGTGTGAAATCTCTGTTAATTGTTTATCACTGAGGCAGCAATTGGCACCTGTGGGCAAGTGGGTGCTTACAGTGCTGGTCACATTTTGGCTGGAAATTTATTGGATTTCATGGCTCTCAGTTAATCCCTTAGCATCTCCATGCTGGGATGTGCAGGACAGAGCACAAGAAAGGTAAAAAGCTTTTATGCTCAATTCTGGAAAAGGGCAGACCATTCACTGGGGCAGTTACAGCTGCACTTACTCTTTTAAGAGTATTGGCTTGTTCTGCAGTAAATTCACAGGCTGCTTCTGCACCTCAGTTCACCCAGAAGCAGAACAGAGCTGATCCCAGGGTGCAAGGACTGTGCATGGAGACCAGAATCGTTCTGCTCTG
This sequence comes from Irena cyanogastra, assembly GCA_013397155.1. Classification (NCBI taxonomy): domain Eukaryota; kingdom Metazoa; phylum Chordata; class Aves; order Passeriformes; family Irenidae; genus Irena; species Irena cyanogastra. The sequence continues at coordinate 289,366 of VWZV01005415.1, read as the reverse complement.
GGAGTTCTCCAAAGTGGTATTATTGATTTTCTGCATCGTGTGGCAAATGTTTAGCACAGCTCTTGAGTGTTTGAAGTCCTTTCATGCTTGGAGGGAAGTGTGGCTGCAGGAGTCCCATCCAGAGCAGAACAGAAAGGGCCTGAAACCCATTCATAAAACAAAAAATAAAGTGCCATTTTTGGAAATGAAACCTTTTATTTTATTTCCTTGTGTTTTTAATCTGCCAGACAAGTGGGAGAGAAGTGCTGAGAAAGACAGCAGCATGAATAACGAGGCAAAGATAAAAACCACACTCTTTGCCCACTTGTGCTTTCATTTTCCTTAGCCTTTAGCTCACATTGCACTGTCTGCAGCACTTTGCCATTCTGGGCTGAAAGGGATCAGCAGAAAATGAAAGCTCTTTTTTTTCCTTTTAGGAGCCATACTGGTCATGGGGTTGGAGAGCTTCTTGCTCAGAGGGACAAGGGACACAAAGAAGGAGCCCAGATATTGTCCATGTCTTTTGAGTGGAGGATATCTGAAGTGAAACAAGCTGCAGAATCCCCCATTCTCATCACAGAGGCACTGGGGATCATTCCCAAGCAGTATTTTAATGTAAATTTTATCTTTAATGTGCTAAAATATCTTCCAGGCTTTACCCTGCTTGTCAAATTTGGTTAATGCTTTAAAAAGGGCTAAAATTTCTTTAGGGCTGCCACAGGAAGGCAGATAACACATAGAGCATGACTGCACAGCCTCATTTCCTGAGGAAAAGAGGCTTAAAAGGAAGAGACCTGCTCAAAGTGCTTTTATTCCTCAGTTTCCCTACTCCACAGGGCTGCTGAAAGTTTTCTATTTTCTAGAGCAGTGAACAGAAACTCCCATGTCACTACAAACCAATACCATTAAAATTGACTGGATTTTATTTGTTCATTTGGCAGATGAGTGGTATCCTCACTGGAGCTATTCTGCCTCACATGTCTGCGAGATGTTTTTATAATTACTGAACATCTGGCCTGCCACAGGCCTGGGGACTTCACAGAGCCCTGAAAAAGTTTTGCCACAGTGTCTGAGGCTCCAAAAAAAACCCACTTCAAACATGCCATCCTTCTAACTTCCAGTGTTGTTTGTGAGAATTTGCTCCAAGGCTCTGGTCCTTATAATTTCTGGAGTCATCACAGCAAGTGGAGGGATCACTGGTGTGGTGAGCTCAGTTTGCGCTGAGATCTGCTCATGTCCTCCTTTCCCTTTCCTCTGCAGAAAGTGCCTTACCCCTTGCATGCTGTCAGACACGTGGGAACCTTCAATTCCCTCCAAATATGAACAATTAATCTCTATTAGTGGTGCTGGGACAGGCACAGGAGAAGGGGGAATGGCTCCACACTGGCACAGATTTTGGAATGGATTTTGGGAAGAAAGTCTTCCCTGTGAGAGGAATGATGGATTTGTCTTTACAAACAATCTGTGGGTCTGCTGGTAGATAAAACCAGCACTGAGAGATAAAAGAAACAATGGGAAGAATTCCACTGATTGGTGAATGGAAAAAGATATTTGCTTTTACAAATAAGCTTTAGGTTTGCTAACAAATGAAATTGGACATTAAAAGATGAAAGAAACAATGGGGAAAAAACCCCTAAATTCCATAAGAACTAAAAATTAAAAGGGAGGGTTATACATTAGAGGGAAATCTCTGGTATCAGGTGTTTTGGGAAGTCTGTACCTCTCAAGTGCCTCAGCCAATGGGGAAAGAGAGAAGGGAAATGTGGCTGGGAAATTGGGATAAAAAGGAGGCTGCGTCCTCCAAAAATTGAGAGACCCCAGGGGAATGCCCCATGGCCTTTCCCTTTATTTGAATAAAGTAAAAGGACTTCTCTGTCTCCTTTTTGGACATAAACCTCAGGTGTTTGTGGATTAATTTTCTTGACACCTGTGAGGGTGGCGAGACCCTGGCACAGGTTGCCAAAGAAGCTGTGGCTGCTGAGGCACTGAAAGCACATCAGAAATTGTGTTTCCATGCAGTGAAATGTGGTGAGGTGAAGCTGCTCATGCCCTCAAAGCTGTTTCCAAAACCAGAGCCTCCTGCAAAGTGAACAGCAATCCTGCTGCAAGTTCCACAGGGGTAACCTGGGAAGCAGGACTCAGAAAAAGCAAACTGGCTTTGTGCTGCTAAAACTCTTCTTACCTGGGTGGGGAGAGAAATCCTTTCTTGGTGTTCACAGCTGGCTGAGGGACCAGGGATGGGCAGGGAAGGGAGGAAGGAATGGCAGGAACGGGGAGAGGGAAGACCCTGGTCTCTAGAAGAGAGAGAAATTGAGGGTGGTGTTTTCTCCAAGCCATTTTGGGAAGGATTGATGGAAAAGCTGAGGTGTCACCATCAAATACTGGGCATCCTCTGAATGCAGCTGGGAGGGCAGGGATGATGGGGCCAGGCAGGCTGGGAAGTGGAAGCTGACAGGAAAACTGTCCATCTGTCCAGCTGGAGTGACAGACCCAGTCCTGGGGATTCCCCATGCCCCAGCCCATGGGCTGGGGGCTTTACAGTTAATAAAATTGGCTTTATTTCTAACCAAAATCTGCTTTCCTGCACAGGAAATTAATTAATTTCTGCCCTGCCCCAAAAGGTATTTCCTAGACACAAAGAAATTGTCTTTTTATATCCAGTTTGGTTTGGGTTTGGTTTTTTTTTTTAGCTAGGCAGACCATTATATCCTCCCTTCAATCTTCTTATTTTTAGATTAAAAAAGCTTGCTTTTCTTTCTCAGCAATTCATTAAAGTCACTTTTTAACACACCTGCCACTCTTGCTGAGCCTTGGTGTTCCTCTAATTCTTTTCTAACTTGAAGAGAAGGTCTCCTGGCTGGGTGTGAGACTTCAGATAAAACTTCAGCCATTTCTAAGAAACGAGAATTAGTTTCTTTCATATCTAACTCAAAGAATTTTTTAAAAGCCCAAGAATGTTTTTGGGTTTTTTTGTTTTTTTTTTTTTTTTTTTTTTTTTTTTTTTTTTTTTCATTTTTTGGCAACAGTGTGTAAAGAAATGGAAAGGAGACATAGAAAAGAAGAATTCTCTTCACAAGTCACCCTGTCACCTGTGGCACCTCTCACTGCAAGATGCTGTGCATGCCCAATATTTACACAGCTTCAGAAAGAAAGGGAACAGAATTGTGGAGGAAAAGATTAGCTGGAGAAATGTTCACTCAGGGTTATCCGAGTGTGACACCTGTCCTGCCTGGGGAAGGTGCATCCTCATGTGCTTGACCCATTCTCAGTCAGGTCCCTTCCTCCACTGACTGAGGAATTGTGATTCCATGTTCTGGAGGTAAATTTAATGGTCCATCAGGGATGGTTCCCTTTTTCAGGGATGTTATCTTGGTGCAGAAGAACTCCAGGTATTCCTGTGGTTTATTTGGGCTATTTTAAGGTCAATGAAGCTGAGCTGGGAAGAGGAATAGAACAAAAAGCAGGATGCATGTCCTGTACCACAGAGTGTCTGCTGGTCTCTGCCCTGTGCCTGCAGTCCAGCTGCTTTTTAATTTTGCAATTCTCTTGCACAGAGGTGAGCAGTGACTATTAGTCCTCAAAAATCCACCCACCACAGGAATTCAGGTGGTGATGAATGGTTTCTTATTGCAGCTGCCTGCAGAGGAGCTGGGTGAGGCAGCATCCTCCACTGCCTGCCAGGAAGGCTCAGCTGCTTGGATTTGCCAGCCCAGCATGTGCAGTGTTGTGATTCTCACTGATTTCTCACTTTTCTGTCCCCAGGTACTTAAAGGGGCTCAAAGAAAGCTGGAGAGGGAGTTTTGAAAAACACATGGAGAGACAGGACAAGGGGGAACGGCTTCAAGCTGGGAGAGGGAAGATTTGGATTAAGGAAAAAAATTCTTCCCTGTGAGGGTGGTGAGACCCTGGCACAGGGTGCCCAGAGCAGCTGTGGCTGCCCCTGGATCCCTGGAAGTGTCCAAGGCCAGGCTGGACAGGGCTTGGAGCCACCTGGGCTAGTGGGAGGTGTCCCTGCCCATGGCAGGGGTGGGACTGGATGATATTTGAGGGCCCTTCCAACCCAAACCATTCCATGATTCTGTGACCTTTAAGGTGCTTCCTCATCTGGGGTCTCTGCTTCTCACAGGCTGCTGTGGCACAGGCAAAGGGTCACAGGCAGCAGCACTTTCCCCATTCTGAGTTTGCAATGTGCATTTTCTTCCCATACAGCCTCACACCCCAGCTCTGCTGAGCTGTGGTCTCTCCTTTTCACTCAAATAAAAGTGGTTCCTGTCTGCCTTTTAGGAATGGGGATTATTTTAATACCTTACAGACACTCCAGCTGTACATTGAGTGGCCACAACTTATGGCAGGTGGCACTGGAGGGAAATTCTCTGTTCCAGAAGCAAAATATCTGATGCAGAGGGAGCAAGAAAAGCACTTTGTGAAAGGAGAGGGCATTTTGGTTACAAGGTAAGGATGAAATAGTAACAGGGAGAGCAAGAAGCAAACACACACCTGATAGCAGGTAGCCCATGAAAATCAGCACAGGCTGTGAGTGACGGTGAAAATCTCTCAACAGGAATTGGAATCTGAGTCCCAGGCCTGTTCATTTCTGCTGGGGATTTTTCACACCACCAAGGGAAGAAGCAAAGTGCCTGGTGTTTCTCACAAAAGGCCACAGTGGGTAAAAGCCAGAGCTTGTCCATTGAAATGCAGGAGTGCAGCTGCTCCACGGGGGTTGTGGTGCTGTAGGAGGAAGAAATGCACCATCCTCTGCAATATTCTGCTTAAGTGAAGGTGTTAGAATTAACAGTTCAGCTGGGGGTTATGCTGAGTTAGGTAATTCTCTTTTGTAAGTTCTAACTTTTGTAAGTTCCACTTCTTGTAAGTTCTCAACATTTTTCTTGGTTTGTGGGCACCTCAGAGCTTTCTGCTGAGCAGCAGATCCCCAAATAGCAGACTTCAGCTCGCTGACAATAGTTTTGGTTTCTTAATTACTTTTCACGGGCTGTGAAGCAATCCAAGGACCACATTTCCCTCTGGGATTCGTAGACAACAGCCTGAAGGCAGCTGATAAGTTTATTAAAGATTCTGCTGTTACTTTGAAGCCCTGAAGCCTCTATTAATATCCCAATGACACCGGGTATGTGCTCAGGGGCAGGAAATTGTCCCCCTGCTGTCATCTGCTCCTGAATAAACCCAGTGGGACTCTGGTGCTGCTGGTGTCCCTGTGGAGGATGGGGATGCAGCAGGAGCATCAGTTCATGCTGGTGCAGCTGGGCAGTTTGGGGATTTCACAACTCCTCAGCCTCATCAGCCTGGCGTGTGATGGTTTACCCCAAACAAAGAGCAAATTTTGCAGTGTTTAATCCCAACTGGCAGCATCACATCTACCTTAACCTCCAGTTCACAGCAGAGAAAGAACTTCCTCTGCTGATTCTTGAACCAAATCCAGTCATTTGTTTTCTTAAACGAGTTCTTTCAACCACGTCACTCCGGCGGGATCACAAGACTTCAGGGATGAAGAGGATATTTGCCACAAAACTCACCTTTAATTCTATAAAAAAAGAAGCCAAACCTTAGTTCTCACTCAAAAGCTCTCGTTCTGCTCCAGACCCTAATTATGCACATTCAGAGAGTTAATGGGTAGGGCTGGTGTCTTCTCTCTGCTAGTGCAAGAACACATTGAGCGCTCTCGTTTTGATCTCCATTTAGATTAAGGAGCACTTTCATACCCAGGGGTGAATTGTTCACTCCCTGCAATGAAGTGAATCATTTGCTCTGTTGCAAGGGAGCTCTCTTCTCTCAGGAGCACCTGATCCTGGCTTTTTATCGTCAGCATTTCGTGGCTTATGGCATGAACAGGCCAAGGAGGGTCAAAGTTACAAGGAGCACACATGGAGGAAGAAAGGGAGAGAATGTCCCTGGCTCTGCTCTCTGTGTTGGATCCTCCAGTGCTTTGCACCTGGAGCAAATCTCAATCCTGTTTGCACCTCTGCAAACCAGGTGCATTTGTGTTATTCTGGCCTTTTATGAAGGAGAAGCTGGTCCAGTGAGGGATATAGCAGCATCCCTGCCTCTGGCACATGCATAACCAGGAGGGAGATAAAAAACCAAGCATGGTGAGCCTGTTTATGATTTCAACCAACATCTCTTTGGGGAAGATCTTCCTAGTAATGGCAAAAAAAAAAAAAAAAGTGTACTTGTGGATTTCTACCCCAATAAGTTTGATAACAGAATTTAATAAATGAAGAGAGCAGGGGCTATGGTTGAAAGGAGGTCAGATTAGCAAGCCCTAAACAAAGAATCTTATTTCCGTAGGCTGCGTCTCGTGTGAGAGATAACATCTTTCCTCAGCCTCAGCTTTACTGGATGGTTTAATGAGAAAGATGTTTCCAGGACTTGGAAACAGGACTATTGGCCACAAACGTGGGGGGTTTGTGTGTTTCTTTTTCAGCTGACTTAAAAAACAAGCACAAACCTTATCTTTTCTATGCCCTGTGGCCACTGCCTGCACTTCAACCATCACTTTGCCAAATACATCACCACCCCACCACCCTATGCTAGACCCCCAAGCAGTGCCCAGCAGTGTGAATCTCCCAGTTTGGATTTTTTAAGCAGGTGGGAGAAGGAAAACAACTTCCCACCCTTGTGCCAGTTCAGACTGTGCTTGTTCAAGAAGCCTTTTGCCCAAGAAGCAGGATGCTGTCTCTCTCATCCATTCCCTCCTGTGCAGGTTGAAAGCACAAGCCTTTGTCTAACATGGAAATGGATTCAGGAAAATGTGTTGCTGAGAGCAATTTTGCAGGGCTGGAGGGGAATGTCAGTGAGAGATCAGCTCTTTTCTGTCTACATATTCCATTATTCAGCATCACAGGCCTGATTTTTCTATAGCACTCAGCCAAACGCTCCCCTGCTCGTCACCGACCATCAAAGCAAGGTTTTCAGAAGAGTTCATCTGCTATTTAGAGTCTGAAACAAATTCTAGGAAAAAAAACCTCTTTGCCTCCCTACTTCTAAGCCAAATCCTTTGTAAGCCAGCATTAGTGCTGAGTAGGGGGCAAGGTGAGTTTTTTGGAAGCCATGGTGGGCACATTTTTGGGTGCACAGCAGGAAATGTGCAGGGATGGTTTTCCACAAGGTGCCTCAGCCATTCCCTTGCAGGCAGAGTGGCAGAATTTCTATTCCACCACCCCTCTTCTTTTTCCTCCAGGAATTACCACATCCCTGCATGTTTGGGGGCTCAGATGTGGGGTAAGGTGGGTTTCACTCAGGGTGAGATAATCTCAGGTAGTGTAGGAGTTCTGAGGACTCCATGACCCACAACCTCCCTCTGTCACCTCAGAATGAATTCCCACTTGTAAGTTTTCCAACTGAAAAGGAAAACCAGTCTATTACTCACAAAGCAGGAGCACAAGTGCTTGCTTTTCAAGGGGGTTGAGACAGCAGCAAGCACTGCTGGGGCATTGATAAGCCCACATTTGTTTACACTTAACAGGTCCCAGCACATATAACAGCATCATTAATGGGTAAAAAATAGAAGGAAAAACCCCAGCAAGCCCCAAATCTTACTGCAGTTACAGGCAGAACAGTGAACCACTTCAAAACTGCTTTGTCCACACAGTGTCCTCCCACAGGCTGAGGGGGAAATGCACAATTTCTTGCATGTTTTCCAAGAAATATGTAGCAATTCCCAGAATCAGGACAGGGTTATGTTTTCTGGGGTCATTTTCTTTTTTTTTTTTTTGCTTTACCTGGGATGAAATATCACCAGAAGTAACCTTCCCCCTGACATCTGCTGGTCTTTAATGCACGCAAGAATGTCAACAGACTGGTCAAAGAAATCCTTAATCATGCTTGGTGATCTGAATTTGGCCTGGATCCTTTGAACTCTGAGCATTAAACTTCAAGGCAGTTTTATTATTCAAAGGGAAGTTCTTGTGTATGGGCTGGAATTGTGGTTTTTCCTTGCTCTGCCACCACTGTGTTTTCTCTCATGCAAAATAAAAGTGAGAAGTTGAGTATCATCCTGAGGCTGTTTTGGGGATGATACAGACTTTGAACTGTTCTGTATCAGAACACTTTGGTATACATATCAGTGAATAATTTTTGTGTGGTGGCTTCAGTACCCTACTGTGTCCACAGAAACTGTTCCAGGTCCCCCCAGGAGCCATTATTCAGGTTCATCTCATTGCAATTTCTTGGTTTTCTGGCCTCACAATCAAGCTACCTCTCCTGTGATACCCTTTGAAGTCACAGGGCAAAAATTCTTTTGGAAGGGCTGGGCAGAGAAACAGAGGGAAAAGTTTTTGCTTTGGAAAGCAAAGGGCCACAAGAGATCATTGACTATGGAGAAAAAGAATATTCATAAGAGGTGTTCAAATCCAGGCTTGGGTGCATTTGCCAAATGTTCAAAAATAAAATAAAAAGTTATTTCCTTTTAAAACTTGTCAGGCTTTTCTACATGGGATATTCTGAGTGTGATTATTGGGAGTTGGTTCAGCCTAGAGCTGAAATCAAGCTGGCATTTGCCTAACAGTGCATCTAATCACAAACCCATCTCACTCCAGTCTGCTGAAAGGCATTTTCCATTTGCTGCTTCCCTTTCCCTGAGCCAGAGGGGTTCCTGTTGCAATCCTTTCCTGAAATGGGGGCTGCAGAGATCCCTGCCCATCCGAGTGCATTTCTGATAAAGGCAGCTGACATTCTCTGTGCAAAAACACCCTTTGCCATCTCTTGCTTTGGTTTTCATTTGAAGTGTTTTCCTGGTCACCTCTTCCATTTGTGCTGCTGGTTATGTCCCAGAACTTCATAAATTAAATGTTTTATGTATTCCTCGTAAGACTGGGGCTGGTTTGGTTTTCAATAGAGAAAAGAAAAAGGACAAACAACTTACTAATTAAACCCTGAAGCCATCTGGATTTAAAGGCAAGGTGCCAGACTAACTTTAATACCTGCAGTGCTGTGGGGACAAGGAATAGCTCTCATTTCCCCTCCACCCTTCCGAGGCCAGTCTGAAAAGTCACCCTGAATCCTGGGGACACAGAAGATGAGGGAGGATGTGAGGAACAGCCTTCCCACAAAGCCAGTCCTCTGCCCAGCCATGCTCACTCTGCCATCCCACAGCAGGGTGGGAGGTAATTAGCAGAGGTAATTAGCAGAGGTAATTAGCAGAGGTCATCCTCTGGCCAGGGTGCCCATGCTGCACAAATTTTCCCAGCAAGGGAATGGGAATGATGGGTCCAAAGTCTCATCCATCATTGCAAATTCCCAGAGAGAACACTCAAGGCTGAAGGGATGATGTGAAGTTTTAGTCTATGCTGTATAAATTGGTCGGGTTTTGGGGTTTTTTCGGTGGTTTCATGGAGAGAAACGGGGATTATTCCACCCAAACCATTCTATGATGAACTATCCACAACATCGTTTGCTTCTAACAAAAATGACTGCAAAAAAACCAGCCCAAAAGTACGATTTTCTGCCTTGGTTTATGAATTACCTGCAGTGGCCGTAGAAATACTTTTCCCTTTGATTTTAACTATCGATTTTATTTTCACTAACATTTTGTACTCATGCCAGCACAGCACATATATTCTCCCTAGCACAGTTTTATTGCGTTGTTATTTTATTTACCTCCTGCCTTGTGGGGTGTGTTGATAGGTAAACCTCTTATTTCTTAGTGCAAGTGCCTGATCTCTTTGATGGTTGTTTTTTCAACTCTCTTTGTTTGCAAACAATGCCTGGGATTCAAAAAACATGACCAACCAAGCCAATGAAACTGCAAAGAGCCTCACACCATTGTCAGTCCCACATCCCAAACAGGGAGTTGTCATTATTTGTTTTTAACTTTGTTTAGTTTGTTTTTGTGATTTTTTTTGTGGTTTTTTTTTTTTTTTTTTTTTGTAAGCTCAGTTTTTCAGGACCTGCAGGTTGAGAAGATGTCAGTGCATTGTGGAGATAAACAAGTGATGGCAACGTGAAAATGCTGCCACTTGGGGATGGATGTGGATACATGTGGAGATAATCAGGAATCACTTTTAATCACACACCGCTTAATTTTGCGCTAAATTCCAAATTTATGCAAGCCATCAGTTATTGGGGAACCAGGTGGATCTTGTCTGTGTTGGTTTCCTGTTCCTCTCTTTGATCTGTGCTAAATCTTCTCTGTGTGGTCTGTGCTAAATTCTCCTGGTCATTTTACAGATTGAGCATTTTATTGGAGTTTTGCTGCTTCTTTTGTTTTCATGTGCATTCTGGAGTGCTTGATGTTCACCAGAAGACAAAAACTGTGGAAAAACTAGGATGAAAACCTGTTGGTGTTTGGGGTGTGCTTGGTCAGGAAGCACCCCAGATCCTGAGGGTGGGATTACTGGTTCTCTAATTACTGTAATTGCTGTTTTAGTAATCCCTAATTACTGGTTCTGTCCTGGACTGGGCTCTGGGTTGGAAAGCCACTGTTTTAACACCAATGAATAAATTTCTGGTGTAATAAGAGCAGTTCTGCTACAACAGAAATGGACTTGCAGGGCCACAGAAATTCACTGGAACAACTCTCAGCAAGTTTGGTCTCTTTCTTCTATCCAGCCCTGAGGACACTCATGTTTGTGGGGATCCTTCAGCCTCTGGCATGCAGAAATGAGCTGGCAGAAGAGCATTTTGGCAATCATTTTTGGTTGCCGGAGAACAACCTGCTTCCTGAGCACTGACAAGGCAGGACAGGTATTCCTGCATGGAGTTTGTTTTTGATGCCTCAGGTTTTAGCTTTTATGTTTTTCAGGTTCTGTGCTGCTTTAGTGTGTGGGTCTGAGCTTTATATCAGGGCATGGTGAGCTCTCTGCACAGAGCAGGGAGACAAAACAGTTCCTGCTCCAGCTGGGGACCAAGGACAAATGATCCAAATCTCAGGGTCAGGAGCACAAACAACATGGACTGAAGAGAGAAAAACAAGCAGGATGGGAGTGCATGGGCTAAAGCTGGAATTGGGCAATGAACTCCAAGATGCAAACGGAGCAGAACTGATCCCAGTGACAGACCCTGTGCCCAGGCTGCATTTTGGGACCATTTTGGTTCATCTTGGGTGCAGCCCTGGCTGGGCTCTTGTCCTGCTCCAGGTGGATCCATTGAGGCCTTCTAATAAATCCCTGCTTTATTCTCTAGCTCTGTCTAGTCTCAGTTCTAAGTCAGCCTTCTCAAGGCATCAATTTCTCCACGTGTGATAGACCCTGAGGGAACGTGCCTTTGATTTTTTCAGCCCTGATTGCACGGAGGAGGCTGCTTGAGGAGCAATTTCCTATTCAAAGTGGGAAGCAGGATGGAATCTGGCCATTTAGCCTTTTCTTCTACGAGGGAAAAAGTGCAATTTTGAGCACATTAAGCGGCGTCACTGAATTACAGAGCAGGGGAGTTATAAAAAGATATGGAAAATTCTCCCTGACTGTTTAGGTGGGCAGGTCTGCTCTTCACAGCCTCGTGGAGCTGTAAAAGGTTAGCACTTAGTTTATTTTTGCACCATGGGCATGCAAGGCAAGGTTTTGTGTCCTTTTCAGTGGAAATCTGGAGTTCCAGCAGATGTCACAGGATCCCAGGATGAGCCACAGGAAGCAGATCCTGCAGAGGATGAGGAACAAGGAGCGAAGGCTTCTTTGCCTCCATGTGTCAAAAGAGAAAGAGTGAGGACACAGAGCAGTTGGGCAGCCAAGAGAGGTAAAAAAGGTGATTACACAGAAATTTCCCACACTTTGGGAATGATAATGGCTGAAAGCCTCAGCAAAGGCCAATATGAACATGGGGAGGGAACAGGATGATGAAAGGGAATGAGAAAGTCCAAAGAGAGGTAAAGCTCAGAAGTTTTATTGATCACCAAGGAAGAAAAGTCAATTATATCCATCCCAGAGATGTGGAAGGACTCCCACAGGGAACTGAAAATGGAAAAGTACCAGGAACCCAAGCCTAACTTGTGTAGGGAGATTTGGCAGGACATGGGACCTTCACGTGGTGCCACTTGTATTGCCCTGCTGTGCTCTGCAGTATCAAAAACCTGGGATACCCAGAGGCACAGAACAAAACTAGTGCCAGTGCCTTACCTTTGCTGGTGTGGGCTGGGAAAGCAGAGGATTAGGGAAACCATCTGGGCTCAGTTGATGACTGAGTTTGTAACTGAAACTTCAATTTACAAGCCAATTCAACTGACAAAAAGAGCTGATTTTTTTAAGTTTCATAGAGAAACTCAGGAAGTCTTGCATAAACTTAGTGCTGCATCTCCACTAGTAAACCAAACAGAGCCAGAAAACATGACATTATTGATGAAACAGTCTAATTTTTAATGTTTCCCCACACATCTTCAGTCTATGGAAGACTCAGTGTCTTCCATATAACACCAGGGAAAGCATAAACCTGAACTGTTTTGGGGCAGGAGGCTCTCACACTAGTCTGGCTCTAATTTTTATTATACAAGGTGAAATATCAAGGTCTCTGCAAAATGTCTTTTGATTCCTTAGCTGCTCTGGTGTGATGCTGGTGGAAGCTGCTGTGTGAAATCTAAAACACAGTCAGAAAGGACTGATTATCCCAGGAAGTTGCTGACCTGCAGCACGAGGAGGAGGAGGTGGTGTTGTCCTGGNCCTTCCCGGAACTTCCCTCACTTCCCTTCCTTCCCTTCCCTTCCTTCCCTTCCCTCCCTTCCTCTCTTCCTCTTTCCAGATTACATTTGAAACCCTGTAAGGAAGTTCTAAAAAGAGGTACAAAAAATAAGAACAAAAAGCTCCATCCCAGCCTCTCAAGGATGTGAGACCCTGATTTCCTAAGCTAAGAAATGCCCAAGGATGTGGTTGGGAGTCTTCTGAGAGTTGTCCTTAGGACATTCCTCACACCCTGCCCTGCAGATTTCTGGTTGTATTTCGATGGCACACAAAATCAAAACATAAAATTGTCACTTTAATGGTGTCTGACCATTTCACGTTCCTTCTTAAAAGGAGGAAATTCCTTCAAGTGGAATGTTCAGCAAGAGCACCCAAAATAGGAGCTTTTAATTCCCTGTCCAGCCTTGGCTTGGAGCTCCGGCCTCCTCCCAAGCATATTTCATGTGAGGCTCCAGACAGTCTCACTCCAGTAACGGGACACTCGATGCCTTGGCTGGGCTGCCTATCCCAGGCTTGTTTGGAAAGACAACAGGTAGAGAGACAGGCTGAGGGCTGTGCTCCAGGTCCCTTCCCAAATTCCCAGGGAGCTGATCCCTCAGCCGGCGTGCGGCCCGGTGATGTTAATGAGTTGTGTGACATGAAATGAAATGAAAACTGGTTTTGTTTAGGCAGTGGTTTCGAGGGATGAGATCATGGGGTGACTGAACACGCCGAGTGTGACTCAGCAGGGTCTCACACAGCAATGACCACAGAGCTGAGCTCCCAGCTCACTTCTGCTGGAATAAATCCCCGTGCCAGGGCCAGCTCGCTGGGCACAACAGCTCCCTGGCCCTGTTTATGAAGCCATCTTTGCTGGATGCAATTTTTGCCTGTCCCCTCAGAGGCTGCCTAAATTATTCTTGCAATTTCTTCTGCCTGAAGCCATGGGAAAAATTCTCCTGGAGGGATGGGAGCACCAGGCACAGGAAAGAACTGCACAGGAGTTGAAGAACTACGAAACCTGAGGAAAGGACAGAAGTAGAGAACTTCTGAAGAAGAAAAGTCAAGAAATAATGGAATATCCTGAGCAGGAAGGGACCCACAAGGATTATTAAATCCAGCTCCTGGCCCTGCACAGACACCCCAACAATCCCACCCTGGGCATCCCTGGCAGCGTTGTCCAAACTCTCTTGGAGCTCTGGCAGATTTGGGGCCGTGCCCAATCCCTGGGGAGCCTGGGCAGTGCCCAGCACCCTCTGGAGGAAAAACCTTTCCCTGATATCCAACAGAAATCCCCCATACCCAGTATTGTTGCAGTTTGGGGTGCTACAATATAAGAAAGGTTTGTAGCACCTGAAAATACGCACAAACCTGAATAATTTCTGAGGAGAAGGGAGGAATGAATGAGGCACTGAAGGAAATCTGAATCTGCCTGCAGCTGATCTCTCTGTAGGAGCTACAGAAATCATCCCCCATCTGTGGGTGATGGGAGAGGAGAGCTGTGCCTTCACAGGGATCTCACAGACCTTTAGAAGAAGCTCTCAGCCACTGATTCCAGCCTTGGTACCCTGGATGTCAGGAAATGCCTGCTGGGTTACAGAGATGACAGATGACATTGCCAGATGATTCTTTGCAGGGGAGGTTCCAAGGAAGAGATGGCTCAGTATGAATGTTCTGAAATGTGTCCTAGGACTGCCTTTGAGCAGAGGAAAGCAAAGTGCTGGTTGAACGAGGACATGGGAGTGAAAGAGGGACATTCAGGGGGGACACAGCAGGCTGCAGCCACTTGGGATGGCAGTGTGAGTTGTCTGACACAAATCAGGTGCGGGAGTGCAGCCAGGCCCTTTTCCCCTCCGGAGGACAATATTTTATCTGTTTTATCAGATTAGGAGCAGGCTTTCCTTGCCTCCACAGATACCAAGGCCCCAGTCTCTGGTGGGATTTCAGAGCACTGCTGCACCCTCTAAACAAACCCCATCTCTCATCATCAAAGAAGACACCATTTGGAAATTTCCACCTCTTATTGTCTCTGCTGCACCTTTCTGTATATTCTGTCTCCAGTGAGCGATCAGAGCATCCTGACAGCACTCGAGATGTGAGCTATGAAAAAAAAAAATGTGCCTTGGGATTTCAATCTTCCTTGGGACATTTGCTTGCAAACATCTGCCTGTTTGTGCAATCTGGCTTCTTGCAGCAGCAAACTCCTTCAGAAGCATTTTGATGAACCCTGGGACGAGCTTGACTCTGGCAGTGGTGCTGTGCCTGTCCCCAGAGCAGGGGGAGGGATGGGAAAGGGGGGTGGCTCTGACCTTCCTGTCATTCCAGGGGAGGATATTAGCACAGGGCTTCCCTTGGGCTTCATCCACACCATCCCTGCTCTCTGTACTGACAACAGCATAAACAACAACCACTGTAAATCAGAAAACTCGTGGCTCCATCCTCCGAGGGGACAAGGCAGTGAGAGCACCTTGCAGGTCGTTGTGGGCAGAAAATCAGAGATTCATGGAATGGTTTGGATTGGATGGGAACATAAATATAATCTCATTCCACCCCCTGCCATGGGCAGGGACACCTTCCACTATCCCAGGCTGCTCCAAGCCCTGTCCTGCCTGGCCTTGGGCACTTCCAGGGATCCAGGGGCAGCCACAGCTTCTCTGGGCTTTCCCACCCTCACAGGGAAAAATTCCTTCCCAATTTCCCATCTGAATCTGCTCTCTTTCAGTTTGAGGGCAGCTGAAGCACGGCATGACTGGCCAAGAGCAGGGCTGCCTCCTTCTCTCACTGCAACTCAACTCTCCTCCAGCAGATTTCCTTGGTGCCTTCAACCACTCACTGCTGAAGCTTCCCTGAGCTGCACAGAATCATTACTCTCATTTTCCATTATTCTCATTTTCTATTATTCCCATTTCACAGATATGGCACCAAGGAGAGGTTACAGGGGGTGCTCCTCTCCCTTAACTTTCAGAAATCTAAAATGAGATGTCGCACCCCAAGCCCTTTACTGTGACCTTCCATTAGAGGGAAAAGGGAGAAGCTGGTGCCTCCAGGAGAGAATTCTCCTCATGCACTGATGAGAACTCAGTTTAGGAGGAGATGCATCATCCTCTATTGTGTCTGGATAGCTTTTCACGGGTGCTAAAGCAATCCAAGGGTGACTAACTCATTCTCACCACACTCACCTGCTGAGTCTGGAACAGACCTAAGTACCCCCAATCCCACTCCCTGATTTTCCAGGATTACTCAGCTTTGTCTCAGCACTCAGCAGCATGCTGAGGACTCCAGACAGGCATTTAGGCTCTGCTCCCAGCTGACTCAAGCCCAGGGCTGTCTTTTATCTCATTAAAAGGAACTAAATTGAATGCAGTGCTGGGAATATGGAGAACAAGGATTTGTGTGGTCTCCAGCGTTGTGTCAAGCTGCTACAAACAACCTGTTCCAGCAGAAATTCCTGCTCCCACACGGCTGAGCAGCTCTGCTGTCTGTCAGTGCAGCACTGCTTTGGTGCTGGTCTCTCTGCTGGGGTTACCTTGCTTTCCTTTGTGATCTGACACAGCCCCCGTGGCAAATTAAAACCTAGCACCTGGTGGCTTTGACAAAATACTTGGCTCACTGCAGGGAAGCATGGGTTTACTCACTGTGGAAGGAGAGACAGGGAATGCTTTTCTTTTAATGTTTTCTGTCTTCTGCTTGGTGAGAAGCTCTTCCTGCTCCCCTCAGGACAGAGCTGTACCTGTTCCAGGATCCCCTGATGGCTGCATCACCCTGTAACCTCAGGCGTGCTTTCTGACAAGAGCATGAAAAGGCCCCTGAAAAAGCCCCAGCCAGGCAGATGCAGCAAAATGAGAAAGATTCTCCCTGATTTGGTCATAAAATCACAGTCACAGCCAGCTCCTAATTTAGCCTCACATTTACGACCTGCCTCCAGCTTCTGGTCTGTCTTCCTGAAGTTACTACTGATTCCCACCAGATCGTTCTCCACTAGCTTGGGCTTCACTCCAGAAAGCTTTGCTTCCCTCTGTGTCCAAACACAGGGGTGGGAGGTATGTGTACTGCTGAGTCTGCCTGCTCTGGACCATTTGAAAAAAAAAAAAGAAAAAAGAAAAAGATGTAATTTAATCCTTGACATGAGCTCCTTCCATTTAGAGCAGCTCAAGAGAGTGAATGAAGACTCAGAGACCACACAGCTGAATGGGCAAGAGTTGCATGAGCCAAAAATGGCAAATCATGTGAAAATCTAAATAACTAAGAGCTGTTTCTCCTCAATAGTTCTCCCTCCCTCCATCTTTGTGTAACTGAGATCTGCTGGGAGTCACTGTCCAGAGGAACCCGAGGGCAATGTCCTTGGAGGATGGGTCAGCTCTGGGACACCAGCAAGGCCAGCAGGAACATTTTTATTTGCTGGGAAAGGCTCAGTGACAAAGGGTGGAAGTGAAAGAAGTGCAGAAGTCCAAGCATGGGTGACTGACGCCCTAGCTGAGTGGCTGAGCAGTGTGTCTGGAAAAGTGAATTGATTTTTCAAGTTTTTCAAGTTTCCCCACTTTTTTTCCCAGCTGGAGGAGTGTTTTACATCCCGGGCCTACTTTTATACCCCCAGTTTATGCCCTACATTTTCATTTTTCAAATGACACTGCTGAAAACATCAAAACACAGATTAATCTGGTGACCCTTGAAATAAAACTTTTTGTTGTTAGAAGACCCCTTCTGAAGTTAAATTTCACTTTCATCCAGGTTTCCCTTTTTATGCTGATTAGTTTTAGTACTTCTAATCACTTAACGTTTTATTTTTTTTTTAGTTTGTTACATATTAGGGGAAAAAAAAGGAATGTTCATCATTTACATATCTGCTTGTCACAAACCAAGTTCAAGAGGACTCATTAATGATCCTGATCATCAATGTTTTTAACAGGTTGGACAAAACGCACATTTCCAGTAGATGCAGAATAATTTCACTCTTTGCTTACCTAAATGCATGGCAGAAAACATCTGGCTGACATCAAAGTGTGCAAACCCTTCTTTTACATAAGCATCTGGCAAGGTGGACTCATTACACAGAGTCCCACTTGATTAGCAGTAATTAAATCTGAGTGCAGATCTCAGTGTTTATATGCCAACACCAGCTTGGAATGAAAATCAAAACCAGAGGCTATTCCTGTTGTACCTGGCTGGTGCAACTGCTCCCACCAGCTGGGGATGAGTTGTCCACCCTGACAGGAGAAGCTCAGGTTTATGAATTGAGGTCCCCAGGGCAAGGAGCATCAATCATGGAGGAAATCATCAGATCACCATGGTTGTTCTGCTGACTTGCTGCGTGTCCAGTCTTGCTTTCTGAAAAGGTAGACTGGATATTATTTATAGCACAGTCCTTCCTGATAAATTTTTCTGGAGGCTTGCAGGATGAGAGCTTGACACAGTTTGAGTCATTGTCTGGTCATTTTGTGCCACTGGTATGGATTCAGAAATGAGGCTGAGTGTGTGAGGCTCAACGCTCAGTGTGTGAGAGTGAAGACCTCCCCGGAGCTGAAATAAAGCAATTTCCTACTCCCACCTTTTCTCTTAAGAGTTAAATTCTGGGCTTTTAAAAGACTCTTTAGCTCTGCTGGGTGAATCACTAAAATGCCAACTTCACATATATCTGTCAATTTGGTAATTGCTAGTAGGTGTGGCTACTAAGAAGTGTGAAATTTAGGTTATTAACATCATTAAGACATATGCCACGCTCCCCTCTTTAGCCGTTGAAATATTTAAATAGTTCTTAATCTAATAAATATACCAAGCATGACTTCCACAACTCTGAGGTAGCTTCTAATATTTCTGCTTTTATCTCATAAAATGTTTTGCATAAAGATGTTCGTGGGGAGAAGAGAGATAGGTAACCTTGTATGGGTCTGCTCCCACCTTTTCTCTTAACATCCCCCTGAAGAGAGCAAAACTCAGAGTGACAGTTCTGTGTTGGGTGACTCGGGGGTTGTGGAGAAAAGGGGAAAACACAGAGCTTTCCTTTTCCTGCTCCATGAAAAGCTCTCAGTAGCCCCTTCCCTCCTTGAAGCAGAGAGGTTTACCCTGCCTCCCTTTACTGCTGGCTCTTCTTGCTGTGTGCTGCTTTATGTTCTTTTTTATGCCAAAACCAAGGCAAAGTCAACTTTGCCCTCACACAAATTGTAGTTTTTGTTTAATGTGCACCAAAGCTTTGCATGTAAAAGGAATTGCAGTCTTGAACTTGGTTTGTTGTTGTTGTTTGTTTATTTGGTTTTTTTTTTTTCTGACAGGATGGCGTTTTCTGCTCAGTCTGGATACAAATATGTCAGTTCCCTTTCAGAGGTTCCAGCGTCAAGTGCTGGATCTAGATATTATGGTGTGGATGCTTTCTCTGACACACAAATGAATGTTGTGCTGGTAATGGAAAGCTTCAAAATTAGAAAGGTTTCTGAGAGGCCTTCATGGGCCTTTTCAGAGCATCAGAGAATCACTCAGGTTGGAAAAGCCCCCTAAGATCATCGAGTCCAGCCATTAACTCAGCACTGCCAAAGCCACCACTGCCCATGTCCCCAACTGCCACATGTACAAAGCCATTAAACCTCTCCAGAGATGGGGACTCCACCACTGCCCTGGATATCTGTTCCAGGGCTGGACACCTTTTTTTGGTTCAATTAGGTCCCAAAGCTTCAGTTGTCATTCCTACATCTCCTTAGGGGCAGCAGCCAGTCTGGGAGGGTCCCTGGTGTGTCTGGTTGGAGGATGGGGTGTGCTTGCAATTTGCAACCTGCTTGGGCTACAGCCTTGTCTCTCTTCAAATGTTTGTGCTTTGAAAATTATTTTTTTTAATTGCTTCACATTTTATAGAGTGGCACCGGACGTACACAGAGCTGGAGATCACGTTTTGTTTTGTGCCACCTCAAAACCTGTTGGTTGCTTCATGCTTGGTTCATAGTTAGGAGACCAACTTCCTCTGGCCAAGGGAAGGGGAATAAAGGCCTGCAGGTGTTGATTCAGAGCAGATGAATCCTTCCAAATTCCCCATTTTGAGGAGTAATTATCTTCCACAAACAACACAGAAGCCACTACTGGCATCTGTTAACTGCCTACAGCAGGCTCTGTAGAATATCCCCAAGAAGGGATTTCCTTTACCTGAAAGAAATTTCCTGGAAAAATAAAGCTTTCCCAAAGCATTATTTCACTAAAATCCACGTTTCCACTGTGGAAACCCCTGTGGCAGAAGCAATGATACAACGTGTTGGAGGCACAGAAATCTGGCTGCTTCAGAACCAGGTTGTTCATTTGTTCAGTGTGAGTTTCAGGGCAGCCTAAGGGAGAAATCCTCAAACACACTCCAGCTTCCCTCTCTCACAGAAATTTTGTCTGAAAAAAGGCAGAGCCTCTGCCTTTGTGCCACCTTTTCCCAACCCTTTGGATGTGTGAACACTGAGGCGTGCACAAAAGTTTGGAATTCACTGGTACTGCAAGAATAAGTACAACTTGACCACCTGATTTATTGACGTTTGCTGAGGTTACACTGACCCCAGATGCTCTTTGGCTGTGCAGCAGAGTCTGTTCTGCCTGGCACGTGTGGCCCCTGGATTAAACAGGTTGTTCTGAGCAGAGCACAAAGGACTGCACAGAGGCAAACGAGGAGATCTGTCCCGATCCAGGCACGGAGACGCGGCCGAGCCCGCTGGCGTCGGGACGCGGCGCTATCAGCTGAGCCTCTGGGCCTTGTCATTTCCAGCCCTCCTCAGCCTGGCAGCTGTAAAATCACATTAGTGGGGTTGGAGGCATCTGTGTTATGGATTTCAGCTCACTAACAATGGGCAAGGATCTTTCCCACACCCACCAGAGAGGTCTGTGGAGCACAGCTGGAAAGTGCTGGTGGGTCGAGACGAGTGGTTCTCTGCTCTGCCTGACACTGAAACCACTTCCTAAACACATGGAAGGCTTCCAGCTTCTCTTGGAGTAAACAAAGGGAAGCACAAAACCCCATTATTTCCCCCATTATTTCCTATGGCTCTTTGTTCAGGGAGTATTTTTAGTTCAGCTGACGATCTTTTTGCGTATCCAAATTGTTTAATTAAATACATTCATCAAAATGAAGAGCCTCAAGGAAATTTTTGTGAGCATTACTCCATCCAGCAGGTCACTCCCTTGCAATGCCAATTTCACATGTCACTCTGGGGATCCAATCATGGATTTATTATCTTATTTCACTATCAGAGTTCAATAATTTATAACAAAAATCATCATATCCATCTGTCAGTTCTGGAAAAAAAAGCTCTTCCCATCCATGGCCACCACCACTCTTTAAAACCAGGGAAGTGTATTTTTTTTGGTTGGTTGTTGTTTTTTTTGTGTGGAGTGTGTGTGTCCAATTTGTGTATGTGCCCAGGAGTTTAGCTAAGACTCAAATGGGATAATTCTTACAGAAAGGAAATCCAACCAAGAGATAATCTTTTGAAGATTAGAAGAAGTAGAGAGAGGAGACAAAATATCTGTTTAGAAAAAGAGTCCCATACTTTTAGGGTGCATTTATGATGCATGAGGTGCTTGTTAGGCCACTTCCAGATTATTCCAAGCAGCTGGACAGTGGGCTAAAATAAGCTTAATTTTCCACACTAAATCCACACCTCTAGGTTTATAATGTCTGCTTTAAAAAGCAGACACCACGTGCTGACCATCACCACAGATGATGTCTGTGCTACAGCTTGCAATGCCCCCCATCTCAAACTGGTGTTTCTCCACCCACACAATGAATTTATCACATTCCTTCTGGAAAATTCGTTGGATCACACGTGGCAAGTGCTATGTCAGACACACAGGGAGCTTTTCTTGTGCCTTGACTTCATCAAATTCCAGAATGAAGGGCATGAACACCTCTGCTAGGCAGGAGAGCTGCCCATATGTCAGTGCCAGTGCTGCTGCAGGTTCAAGGTTGGACAGAAACACTGGATAAAACCAGAGGTCTGTGTCCAAAGGGCTTAAATTCCATCTCTAGACTTTATTCTTTCTGGGCTCTTCACCGAACAGGCTTGGGCCTTCAAAGTCCAAATATAGCACATGACATCACTGGAGTTTTTAAAGTCTTCTTGTTTCCTTTTGGAACCACTTGAAAATTCACTTTTAAAGTTCTCCTTCGTGGAGACCCATCTCATTCCTTGAGGCTGTGCTGTTTCTGAAGCAGTGGGGTATGAACAGTGGCATGGAAGGAAAGGAAAAGCTTCAACACCACCATAACTGTACAGCAATCCAGATTAAAGAAACCTGTTGGTGTTTTTTAAATTCATTTTTTTCCCCTTGGAAGCCAAAAAGCCAAGCCACAGCACTCATGTTCATTAATTTGAGTGAAAGCACAAGATTTACTCTCTCCCAGGGTTAACCTCCAGGCTGCTTGGAGCTCTGAAACTGCAGCCTGGCACAGGGCCAGCTCTAAATAACAGCTCATCCTTTCAGCTAGTTTCCAAAAAAACCCCAACAAAACATAAACAAACCAAACAAGAAAGCTCCACCCATCCTCTCTGTGATTCCAGGCATCGAAATGTTCAGGGCTAGGTGCTCCAGAATTTCCAGGAGATACAAGAATGTAGCAGACACAAGCAGTGGAGACACTGAGACTCTTAGATCTTCCCTGTTTCCCAGTAAATTTATATTGAATATTAGAAGGTGTGATGGTCTCTGTCCTTTGTGCCTCACATGGAGTTCAGTAGGTGGATAATAAAAACACTGCACAAAGCCCAGCTTGAGGAAAAGTTAATTTTCAGCTCAGAAAACTGGTGTCTCCTAGAAGGTGTCTGGGAAGAATTGAGACCACTTGTCCTTCTACATGTTGGAGCACCTCATCAGAAGAGTAAAATTCCCTTGAGCTCCCATTTCCCTGGATCTGTCATCAGCTGGGATCAGAAGTTTGGGCTCCCTTGGAGGACCCCAAAGTATTTTGTAAGCTGCCAACGATGCAGAAATGCAGCTACCCCAGGGTTAGGAACTCCAGACAATAAAACAACAAAGCCCCTCAATCCAGTTAAATCCTAAAATCTGGACAGAAGAACAAAATATCACACAGTCCAGTGAGTTTTATTTTCATTTTGGAGAAAGGTTGCTAGCAGAGGTGGATGTTCACTGGGTGTGTTGGGGATATACTGGTGCAGCTCCACACAGAGTTCAAAGCTGTAAATTGACTTTACAAATCACAGACCAAGTGCAAAAGAGGAGGAAAGGTGGCTCTGTTTATCCTTGTTTCAACCTTTAAAAGTAGATACTTGTATGAAGCAGCAGCAGTTTTATGGTGAAAGTTTGTTTCATATGAGAAAATATCAATTTTTCTGGTGGAAGTGCCAAAGATAGAATGTGTAATATCACGGTTTTCCTCATGTTTTCTCACAGATATTCTGCTTTAGAAACAGGCAATTCACTGAAATCAGGTGCTTCCTGTAAACAGCTTTGATTGCACAAAATTGGTTTACTCCTGAATAGAAATCCAAAATAAACTTACTTTTATCCAGTGGCAAGATTTGATCAACTGAAACACAGAATAAAGGTGTAATAAAAAAGGCATTCAGTTTTGTGTAGAACAAAATCCTGCTTCATCAATAAAGATCCATCTGAATAATTACATGCAGTGTTTTATTTCAGGTTTATGCCCCCAAAATTTGTTGAGGTCATCCAGGAGGTGCCACATACTTTGAAGGAGCACAGTTCTTCCTCTGCAGGTTCCATGGAAGGGACCAAAGAGTCACCTGGAATAAAAAGCTGCTAGATTTACAGAAGTTATAGTTTTTTTTGTCCTTGTTTTCATGGATTTAGAACACCATCCACCTGTATTTTCTTGTAGGGGTTGTGGTGTAATTTTGGTGTCTGGCCTTTGCAGAGGGCTCTTAATGGGTTGTGTCTGAGGAGAACTGGGATGTTGTCAGGGAGCAGTTTATGCGATGGAGGCTGGCAAAAATTGTGGAAGAGGAATTGTCCATGCAAGGACAGAGACAGGACAAGATGAACCATGGCCAGTCTGAGGAAGTGCCCAGTGAACCATCCCTAGAAGGGTTCAAAAAACACGTGGATGTGGCACTGGAGGACAGAAGTTTTTTTTGGAAACATGGTGGTTGACAGCTGGACTTGATGACCTTAGAGGTCTTTTTTCACCTCAGTGACTCCGTGGTTCCACGAATCTGAGTGGGTCAGGCTAACCAGGATCCACAGGATGAGATTCCAGAGGGGAACAAGGCAGCAGAGGGGGCGTAGGAACAAGGAGAGACATGTCTGGGAGCAGAGCAAAGGTGAGACAGCAGGATGTGGCAGAACTAGGATGACACCCTTGGGATAGTGAGGCCACTGCTCCTCAGTGCTGAGGATCTGCATTAATGAACTCTGGAAGTGATCTCAGAAAATTGGGAAGGGAATATCAGAGGAACTCTGTGTCGAGCTGGATACATGTGCTTGCATCTCTGCAGAAGTTCAAACAGTGCCAGACAGAGATTGGTGTGGGCCAAATGGGAGCACGACTTTCTTGTTTCATACAGAAAAATAATTGCTGCTTGCTAAAGCTGCTGCCTCCAAACCCACTCTAGCCCTCAGGGATGACACCTCTCTCTCTTCTGCTTGCTTTGCTGCAAATCATGGTAGCTCTTCTTGGTTTTCCAAGGTCCCATCAGGGGACCCAGATGTTTGCAAGCACAGGAAGGCATCACCAGCTTGTGTTTCTCCCTTTGCAACATGGGGGAGTGAAGAAAAGTCAGTTGTTGTGTTCTGTCACCTCTCTGACCCCTCCTGCACCTGAGCAGGACCAGCCTCGAGCACCCCAGGCATCAGTTTGTGCTGGAGCCATCCAACTGGGAAGAAGTGTGGCAGGAAAGGATCTGGGAATCTTCATGAGAACCAAATCTGCCCCCTTCAACTCTCATCTACCTGGTACTAAAAAGAGGCAGAGTTACTTTTTCCTTGCCAAATCTGAATGCTATTTCATTTTATTTAATTTTCTTCTCCTTCCTCCCCCATCACCACCTGAATTTCTGGAGCAGATCTAAGAAAGTTCAGAGAGACAGCTGTGTGCTGTGGGTGGGAGTGTGGGTGTGATATATGCACACCACACAGGCGAGCAGGTAGATAAAAAATAGTATAAATAAAACACTGACAGCCTCCTTTTGTCATCTCCTTCATCATTGCATTTTACAACTTGGGGAGATTGTTTTGCAGAATGTTTGACATCAGTTTGCTACACGTTGTTCCCATGGCAACAGGTCTTTCTCACACTTTTTGTTTTGCTTTGGTTATTTCTCAGAATATCTCATTCTTCATTATTTTGGGATTTTGGTCTGGCCAACCCTGCCAGAGTTGAAAGAACATTGGGACAACACTGTGAGGCACAGGGTGGGATTTTTGGGGTAGTCCTGTGAATTTGGTGTGGATGATCCTTGTGGATATTCTGTGGTTCTGTGATTGTGCTACCCTTCATCTGTCACGGACGCAAGGCAGAAGAAATGACTCATTTCCACCAGGAATCTGGAGTTCTGCTCCCCAGTCAGGGCAGGGGCATGACTGCTCTGGTTTTTCATGTTCATTTTCTCCTTAAATGATATTCCACAATCCCACCCTTTCACACTTCATGTCATTATTAAAAATAAATCCTGCTCTTGAGCCTCAGTGCAGACTGCACGGAGCTGTGGGGCAGGGATGAGGAAGTTTATTTCATCACCCCTAATATTTTTAATAACCTATAGGGTCTCTCTGCCTCTCTTTTCTGCCTCTGATGGTGTTCCATCAGAAGGAAAATACAGCCACAGCATTCTGTTTTTGCAAGGAGACAAATACACAGCTCAGCAACACCAAATTTGAGCACGTGATTGCGTCCACAGCAGGAACCCTCATCCCAACACCAGAACTAAGGAAAAGCTTGTTTGCTTGATGACCTAAATATGAATTTGTGAGCCATCCTTCCAGAAGTGCCATGGCACAGGCATGTCACCCACAGGCCAGGCTGGGGATGCCAGGGGATCCATCTGAAGCGTGTGAAGGGGCCGACACCAGCGGGACAGGAAATGGTGAGGGTGCTCCCGAGGGAATAAACACTGAGTGCATCAGGAAACTTTTCATAGCAGTGAAAACTGCTTGGAGGCACAGCCAGCTCCCAGAGGAAGTCCTCTTGGAGGGTCTCCAAACTCTTGCATGGAGGTGCACAAGCTGCATGAGAACACACGTTGGATAGTGTTGTTATTGATGATGGTTTTCATGGTGGTGCTAAACAAACCAGTGCAGGAAAGATCATCAATAAAAACTTCTGCATGAACACAAGGGCTACAAAGAGCCATAACCAGGCTGGACAGGGATCAGCAATAAAACTCTCCTTCCCTCATGCTTTACCAGCCTTATGAATGCTCTTCTGGGACATTCGCCCCAAAAAGATCAACAGTCACATCCCTGCCTCCCAAAAAAAGCAGGTTAAAGAGGTCTGGTGGGGTTTGGAGAGCTGACTCCTGGCCTTTGTGGAATGTCCTTCAGAGGCAGCCTTGGGAACCTGCCAGCAGCATCCAGGTTTGCAGGGTGGGATGTCTGAATGCCTCTGGCAGGGATCCTTTTTGGCTAACAAGCCAAAAATGCTTGTAGGGTCTGGGTGAAATATTTATGAAAAAAAAAAAAAGAAAAGCACAAGAGTGGAACCACAGGCTTGCTGCAGTAACTCCTTCTTGGGCAGCTGGAAACCTCTTCAGAAACACCCTCTTCTATGATGTTATAGAATCATGGAATTGTTTAGGTTGGAAAAGCCCTTTAAGATCATCCCAAGTCCAACCATTCCCCCAGCACTGCCAAGGCCACCGCTGACCCATGTCCCCAAGTGCCACATCCACATGGCTTTGAAACCCCTCCAGGGACTCCAACACTGTCCTGGACAGCCTGTCCCAATCCTTGACAGCCCTTTCTGTGAAGAAGTTTCCCTGATATCCAATCTACTCCTTCTGTGGCACGACTTGAGGCTGTTTCCTCTTGTTTTATCACTTGTTACCTGGAGGAAAAGACTGATCCCCACCTGGGGACTTATTTTACCTTTATCCCCAAACTCCAGTCCCTCAAATCTGTCTAGAAGGTTCCCTGCAGCTGCAGTGTGGGCAGGGAGTAGAGGCACTAGAAAAAGGTTAATTAGCAGAAGACACTAAAGAAATAAAAGCAGAACCCCTGTGCATAGTAAGTTGTGCACTTTTGCAAGCTCACTGCTGTCCTTATATTGTCCTTACTATTTGTTGGAAGTGAGAAAATCAGCTGCTTTTTTTTTTCAAATTGAGAATGAGGATTTCTATGTAATTTTTGAAAGCTCACAGGGCAGTCATTAGACAAGAAAAAAAGAAAAAAAATCTTTCACTACTCTCAAGTAAAAATACCTTTCCTGACAGTCTCAGGTCACTTACTGGGTCTTCCTGGCCCTGTCCCATCATGAAGTTTTCACTGGAAAACATGGAAATGCCCTTTTTTGTGGAATAACTTTGCACAGCAAAGGATACAGAAGCACTTAAGCAAGGATGTGATGGGACAGGAGCTTTATATTGAACAATTTGACTTTTTTTTCTTATTTCCCTCCAGTTTCAGGTGTTTTGATTATGTATGGCAAACAGTGGCTCAGAACTTGGTATATTGTCTGTCACTTTTTCCTTTTTTCCCCAGAAGAATGGGAAAGATGAACTTTGGGAGCTGCAACTAGCTCAATTTGAACCTTTCAGTGTCCAAATGTTTAATGGCTTTTCTCAACAAAAGAAATTTAATTGGTATCCTTACACCTTCCCAAAATGAAGAGTTTGTCAAAAGAGAAACTTGACACAAGACCTGCTCTGTGCAAACTGTTCTTTCATGTCCCCAGGGCTTCCTTCAAATTCATCCATCCCTGGCACTGGCAGGGTCCTGTTAATGATGGGCATGACCAGCCCTCAAATGTCATTTATTCTTGCATTTACCCAGTCCTGTGAGGTAGAGCAAGGACTGGAACAAAGGTGTCACTGATTGTCACAACTACAGACACCAAGGACAAAGCCCCTGGCTCCCAGAAGTACATGGCCAAACTTTGCCTTTGCCTTTTTTGAGGCAATTAAGAGGCCACAGAGGCTTTTTCTTATTTCAGAAAGCCTTCAACAATTTAGATTCTGCTCCTCAGCCCAGCTGGAGATGTGCTGGAGGAACTCCACAAGACCTCACCAAGATTAAATAATGCTGGGAGTCACAGAGCAGCTCTGTGAATGGCCCAAGGGTGTGATCATATCACATTTAGAGGCTGACAGCACTGACTGGAGCCCCATCCCCTCTCCTTCAAACCATATCCAAGAGCAAGGCACTTGTCCCTTTATGCAAGCAGTGTTCTGGGTTTTGGAGCTCTCCCCTGTCTGGGAATGTCCTCTTTAATCTTGAACTTTGAATTTCTATCTCCAAAACTCCATAAACAGTGTCCAGGACAATGGACAAAAATAGAGTGGGATATATTTGTGGTTCTTTTCCATCCATCAGAGTGGGACACCAGCCATGGGACACTGAAAAGAAGAGAAAGAGAAATGAGCCCTGGGAACCTTTGACAGAGCTAACAACAAAAAATCAATTTATTTTTCAGTCCCTTCATTGAGAACTTCACATTGTCTCTGATGAACAGCTAGTTCTGGTGAACATGGAAGAACAGGGACACTTCAGGAGAAAAACAGCCGGGAGGAAAAAAAGAATAAATCAAAAAGCCACTCGTAAATATGTCCAGATTTATGGCAAGAGAATGCTGAGCAGGAGTTCCTTTCAGTCTCTTCCTACCTGTGATTTATCAGTCTTGCTCTCAGCAGCTTTCTCCCATATCCCAGCATGATTTAACTGGGAAGCCTCCTCCAAGTGCACATTTTCTGGGAAGAGTTTTATAGCCACCTGGAGAAGAGGTGTTTTGCAGCCCTCTCCAGGCTGCACCTGCCATGGCTCCTGGGATCACAGAATGCCTGGAGTGGGAAGAGACCCTGCACAAACATTTTCTGTGCAATGAGACAGAAATAGCTCTGGGCCAAGCGGACAGAATCGATTCAGCTGTGCAATGTGGATGTCACCAGTGAGCTCATCTTAGAGCCAGGGATGTGTCCTGTCCCCTCCCCTAATTCCTGTTCACAGATACATCATAAGAATTACTGAAATCATCCTGTGATCCTTTCATTGCCAGTGAAAAAGTCAAGGTCTTGATCTTTTTTCTCAGGTCTTGATCTGCATTTTGGGGGGGCTGGTCCAAAGGGATTAGAAGTGATAGACTATGTCAAGATATTAGAAAAGAAAATGGCTTTAGCTGCCTCCTAAGAAAGCATTGGCCTTTTATCAGGGCAAAGAATATTAGCAGTTCATTAAGGCAGATGCAACCCAGGCTTTTGCTAACCCATCACATGGATTTGAAAATAGCTTCAGCCCATGATGCAGACCATCACAAGTAGGCGTGACTTATTCCAGGTTTTTATCTTCCTTTGAAGATTGCAGTGATCAGAGAATGAATAACAGTGGTGGGAGTCTGGAGAGGAGGAAAGAGAGGGGTTTTTGAGGCTCTCCACAGACCAATTACACTCAGACCAGATTGTGCCTGTGATCTTGCATGCAGTGGCTGTGCTGTGTGACTTTAAATCCCCTCCTACTCGAGTCCCATCTGTCCTTGCTTGGAAATCCCTCATTTGCAGGAACTTTGGTAGGTACACAGTGAGATGGCTCAGGTTTAAAGATCAGAGATGGCAAGGTCTGTGCCATTTATGGCTTGGCTTCTACCAAAATGAACTTATTTGTCTGAATTAGGTGTACAGCCAAGTATAAATAGATCCTGTCTAGACAGACAATGCAATAGAGAAGTGAAAGAAAAGGTTTTAACCATACCAGGCTCCTGTTTTTAGCAAACCATTTCAGAGACATTTCCAGACTGAACTGGGCTGTCAAGAATGGAAAGTGGAAACAATTCACTATGAATGTATCTGATATATATATGTTTCTGTTCCTTGAATTAAAGCAATCTAGGAGATTAGACCCAAAATGAAGAGGGGCCACAAAACTAATGCAATAGGCAGGGTGAAAACCCCTCTGGGTGATTGATCCTGTGCCCAAATTCCCATGTCAGGTCATCTTGTAGTACCACAACGCAATGAGCACAGTGAAGAAATTACATTGTAATGTTTTTGTGGTTTAAATGACAGAGTTTTAGATTTTAGGCAGCTGAAGTAGGAGATGAACTGAACTAGCAACAGGTGTGGAGTTCAGACACAGGCAGGCTTCCTTTGTCCAGCCTGGATCCCCCTTCCAGGCTGTTCCAGGGCAGACACTTTCCCTTAAGTAAGCCAGGACAGAAAAGTGCAGTAACATCAGCAGCCCTGGTGTCACTGAACCCTAAAACCCAACAAGAATTCAGTCAGTGGGATCAAGCTTGCACCTTCCTCCAATTTATCTTCCCAAGGAGAAATGATATGTCCAAGTGACTTTATTCCACTCCTGTAGTGTGTTTTTTGAACAAAAAGTGGCATAAAAATCAGGATTTTCCTCTGTTTGCCTGGTTGAGTGAAAGATTTCCTCCAGAGATTTGAAAGTGCAGCACTAAAGGGGTCAATATCACCCAAAACAGGGTTATGGTGGAGAAACCCTTGAGTGGCACAGAGCTGTTGCATCTCTGGCCAACGTGATGCTCTGAGATCCTAGCAGAGGATTTTCAGATGGGTTTTAGTACAGAATCTAAAGGGGTCAATATCACTGAGTTGAAAGAGACCCATGAGAATCATCGAGCCCAACTCCTGGCACTGCACAGGACACCCCCGGCCCTGCACAGGACACCCCCAAAAATCACACCACACCCTCAAAAATCACACCAGGTGCCTGAGAATGTTTTCCAGATGCTTCTTGAACTCACTACATTGAATGCAACCTTAACTGGAGAAACTGATATGTTTTTACTCAAGTCCAGTATTTGTATTTCAGTGAAAACACTGAAAAAACTGTAAAAGGCTTTTTAAAAAAGCAGCAAGAAGTCCCCTTTAGATGACAACTTTTATCGAAACATTTAAAAGCTTTCCCTTCAGCTTCACTCTTAAGGAGGTTAAGAGTTGACTTGGTCACATTTCTGCACCTCTGCAGAAATATACATCCTGGGAGGAAATATCCTTCCTTTTCTCCTTTCCATGCAGGAGAAAGAGACATTGTAATAGGTGAAGGTCAGTCTGGAGTGAACTCCTGGAGAAGTTCAGATCAGAAGTAAAGAAGAGATGTTTTAATAGTGAGAGAAAGTAATCACTGGAACAACTTCCCCAGAGATTTCTTGACTCTTTGTCACCTGTTTTATTTTTTTTTTTTAATCCTAAGGGACAGGTTTTTTTCTAAAAGGTATGGCTTCACTTAGAGGGAAACTGAAGGAATTTTGTCACCCAGGTCAGGGTGTTTGGCTTGGATTTTAAAAAAGAGTGGCTTAACAAGGCAGAAATTGCACTGGGTACCCCAGGAATCAGCACATGCAAAGTGGTGGAGATGTTGGCTCTTGTCTGATGTCAGGGCTGTTTTGCTCACTTGTGCCTAATCTTGAGTTCATGCAGACCTGGACTTGAGTTTTCTTGTATAGATAAGACTGTGAAACCAACTTTGTGTTGTCTTTCAAATGTGTAAAGGCAGATTTCTCTTTTGGAGGGAAGCAACACCAATCAACCCAAATAAATGAGATGCAGTTCAAAGGCAAGAAAGAGCAAAGGAGCCAACAGAGGCAAGGAAGAGATACCAGAGGATATGTTAGTCTTAACTGCAAATCAGAATCAGAAATTTAAAAAAGTTATGTTGGATTTCCCGTTAGTCTTAACTGCAAATCAGAATCAGAAATTTTAAAAAGTTATGTTGGATTTCCCATTAGTCTTAACTG
The DNA here is from genome assembly GCA_013397155.1 of Irena cyanogastra. Lineage (NCBI taxonomy): Eukaryota > Metazoa > Chordata > Aves > Passeriformes > Irenidae > Irena > Irena cyanogastra. The sequence continues at coordinate 257,953 of VWZV01005415.1, read as the reverse complement.
CAAATCAGAATCAAAAATTTTAAAAAGTTACATTGGATTTTCATAAGACACAGAAAGAAAAAAAAATCTCCATTTTCTGCTTCAGCTTTTAGGCTGGGCAGCCAGGAACAGTGAAATCCCTTTCTGCTGTGGCCCCAGCGTGCAGATTGCAGGGTGTTGTGCAGATAAGGTGTCAGGCAGGATGAGTCACTCATCAGCCACTGCGTAGGATCTGAATGCACAAACAACCCAGGTCCCACAGGACCTCCTCGAGATGGAGATTTCAAAGTCAGTGTATTTCCATCTAAAGTATTCTCAGACTGTAAAAATAGTCCTATACCTGGTCTCAGTGGAGCTTTTCAGAAGCCCAAGTGGGCTAACTAACGTCATCTAAAAGTGATTTACTCACAAAGTTTTTACCCTGATGGCAAAATTGCTTTGAACTTGTGAAGTAATTAGGAGATGTGGGGTGGGAACTCCACCACCACAGTCAGCATTGCTCCATTTGGCTGTGGAAATTATTGTTGTTTTTAAAAAGAGCAAATATTTTATGTGTTTGTGTGGCTGTCATAACATTGTAGGGGATCAGAAGGTGGTTAGTGTGGGGGCCAAGCTGAATCTAGGTATTCAAGAAGAAATCTCCCATCAAGAAAAATGAACCCTGCTTTTAAATTATTCTGGAATCTTGGTTATGGCCACGAACCTGAACAAAACCATCAGTGATTATTATTCTGTTCAGCAAGATGACAGCTTACCAATAATATCATTTAAGTTCCCAAAAATCAGCTGGAACGATGTCTCCAGGGAACATGTAAGAGTTCCACAATTGATTTCACACAGCAAAGGATGTGGGATTTTGGAATTAATACAGGGAATTGTATGACAGAAATGGCTGAGGATAACCTGTGTCCTGCAAGGCTCAATTTCCCAAAACAGTCATGGAAATTTGCAGCATCATCTGGAATGTGCAAAGTGCTTGATATTAGAGGTATTTGAGCTGCCTTCCCTAGCCCATAAATCTTTTCTGACCCAAATAGCAGCTGCAGTAGCCCCACTGCCTGCACTGGGATGTTTGAGCTCCAAAGACATCAGAGAAAGGCTGAAGGCCACAGTCAAGTCAAGGATAGCCAAAATTCTACAGCACTGAAAGAATGACATGGATTTAACCCAAAATGAAAATAAAAAGCTCTTCTTGGTAGTGCCTGGTTTTGAGGGAGCTAAAAGTTCTGTTGTTATTGCACAGCACCTAACACTTAAAGGTTGAACAAGAAACAGAAAGGACAAGGTGATGGATGAAATTCTGAAGGTTTGGAAATCCTTCAGAAATTCTGACTCCCATGGAGACAGGATTTTACCTCTCATATCCTCTAGTATCTCATATTTCATTTTATTATGAAAATCTCTAGCAAACCCTTTACAAAGGTAACAATATCTATCCCTTTTAATGTCTGATTTTGAGGCATTGTTTCACTCAAAAAGGCTGTGTCTTCCACCTGAATTCTCAAGTGCAGAGGTCTTCAGGGTTCTTACACTTCCCCTACAAACCTGATGATTCACCAGGCAGGGCCTTTTAGGGATGGCAGGATTGAGATGTGAGATCTGTTCACTGCAAGAAAATGCTCCTCTCCCTCTGCTGAGAGGGAGAAACGTTTTCCTTCTGTTTGGTGGTAGAGAACTAAAATGTATTTTGTATTCATGTTGCATCAATGGGAGCTATTGAAGTGTGGCAGGTTGTTTTTAGGAAGGCTGAGTGGTTAATTTTAGAATTGTCTGTCTAAAAATACACCAGTATATCTGAGACACCACAAAATCTTGGCAGGATTCATAAATAGAACATTTAACCCGTGAGAGCCTGTGCCTAAAATTGAAAAGCTCTGCAGAAAGGCTGCCCTGGCTGTGAGATATCTGTGGCTGAAGCCCCCAGTGTCCATCCCCCTGTGCTGAGGATTTGGGAGTGAAGATGTCAGCTCATCTGCTGCTCCTGAGGATGAAGCCTTGCAGTGAGTTCAGACCAGGCTTGTTCCACCAGAAGGTTCTGAAGGTCTGAGGAATTCTGCAAACCTCTGCAGTGGTTTCTGTGTTACAGAAAAGCCATGTCCTGCCTGAGCCTTCCTATTTCCATAGGCTGGCAGGGCTTTGCTGATTCCCTTCCCCTTCTGGGACACCCAGACCTGTTTCTGCTCACCCTTCCATCCCTGCCTGCCAGAGTTTCTTTGGGTCTTTTCTGGGGGTTGTTTCTCTTTCCTCCAGTCTCTCCTGTCCTGCAGATCTCAGTCTGTGTCCAGAAGGGCTGTGCTGCTGGAAAAGGCATTTTTACAACCCCACAACATTACTGCATTCATGTTTTTGGGATAGTCATGAGCTGTGGGCTCGTTTGCAGCCCTGGATGCAGTCCAGGCTGTTGCCTGATGAACTCCCAGCCCTTTGATGCTGAATGGTTCCCTCAGGAGTTCATGTTCCCACTTCACCACAGCGCCTGCAGTTTTGTGCTGTCACAGGAGGCTCCTGCAGCCAGACAGTTTTGCTTTGGCTCAGCACTGTGTTTGCAGCCGGTCAGAGGGATCTCGGGGCACAATGTCCTGGTTTGAACAGACAGCTGTCTGCTAAGGAAGGCAGGAGCCTCCCCTGAAATGGAGAATGTAAACTCCCTCCTTCTGAACGGTTATAATTTTGAAATGAAAAGGATCTCAGGCAAAGATATGGGAGTAGGAATAGCAGTTATTTCNGCAGAGAACTGCCCAGCTCTGACAGATGGAAGTAGAACACACACCCCCAGCCTAAGACACAGAGTCACAGAAAGCTTTTTCTTTCCTCAGCCCTTGAGAGGTTTCTCTCCCCTTCTGAGAGGATGAGGCCTCCTTATCTGAATTTTTTGATCAGAAAAAGTTTCCAACCAGTCGCTGTACAGTGACAGGGAAGTGGTTCACTGCTGGCTTAGCATACAATAAAACTCACACCAATTTTTGGTTCTTGAACTCAGGGTTGCAGACCAAATATTTGAAGGTACAGAGAGGAAAAGGATTTATCCCAGTTTACCATTCTTACACCTTGGAAAGCAGTTAGGAAATTCCATGAGAAGGGAATTTAGTTGACATTTGTGAGGCCATTTTTATACAGCTAGAAACAACCTGCCAAAAGACAAGTGGGTATGAGAGAGCTAGGGATGTGATATCCACCCAGAGCAGTGATTATCATACCTCTGACAGAAAGTATTAAACAGTTGTTCAGAATATCCATGGGTGAGGGATTCCCAGTTATTTTTCAGAAGTGCAGTAATTGATCATCAATCTTGTAATTATTTTAATTGGAGAAAATTACATGCCTGGCACCTCTCAGCATCACACCTGCCACAACCCGTTAGGAGTTCTGGGGTCTGACTCCAAGGCTGCTCCATCTAAATCAGGAGTATTCAAAAACATCCCTACATCATGTCAGACCTCTGTATTTTATGGGTTTGACTCCAGCTTTAGTGTACTCCTGCTCCTGAGAGAGACTCAGCCTCGCATTTTCCCCTCTAGCCTGCTGATGAAATTTGAAGTTTAGAAGAAAATAATTAAAAAACACAGAGCTGAGGCTCTGTATGAAGCAGAAGACAATTCCAAGGCTGGAGAGAGCTCCTGCTAGCGCAAGACCTGTGTCTCTAAGACAGCAGTGAGATGCAGAGGTCACATGGGGGGCTTTTTGTGAGAATTTGAGTGGGTTCTTCCTTCAGAGACATAAAGCAGAATTTCCCTCTTCCGTGTAGTCACATAATTAAAAAACATAAGAGGTCATAATATGTATGAGATGGCTCTCCTTCCATAAAATCTTATTAAACTTGGCTTATAGGGTGGAGAGTTGTAAGAGGAGTGTCTGTCAGTGTTATTTTCATCCACAATTGAACTTCCACAAGTCTTTTTCTAGTGTCTAATCCAGGCTCAAAGAAGCAATAACCCAGAGGCATTAATTTCAGACATGCAGGATCAGTGGATACACTTATTTTCTCTAACACAGCTTCAGCTTTTTTTTTCTTTTTTTTTGCAGCTGGATATTCCATTTGGGTATATATAAAAAGACACCACCAGAACCAAAACACAAAACTCTCTGTATCATCTCTTAATTTTCTCAAGTTTCATGCCGCTATTACATCTCTGAGTTAGCAAACACAGCCAAGGACTAGAAATTTTTTGTCCTCAGGCAGCTTGAGTTTATAGAATCATTAAATCTGGAAAAATCATAGAATTATTAAAGATGGAAAAGACCTTTAAGATCATCAAGTCCAACTGTCAACCCAGCAACACCACGACCATGCTCATCATTAAATAATGTCCTCAAGTGCCACATCCGCACAGATTTTGGACACTTTCAGGGATGGTGACTCAACCACTTCCTTGTGCAGTCTGTTCCAATCTTTAACAACTCCTTCTATGAAAAAATGTTCCCAAATATCCAACCTAAACCTCCCCTGGCCCAGCCTGAGGCTGTTCCCTCTCCTCCTGTCCCTGTTCCCTGGGAGCAGAGCCTGACCCCTCCGGCTGTCCCCTCCTGGCAGGAGTTGTGCAGAGCCACAAGGTGCCCCCTGATCCCCCTTTTCTCCAGGCTGAGCCCCTTCCCCAGCTCCCTCAGCTGCTCCAGCCCCTTCCCCAGCTCTGTTCCCTTCCCTGGACTCTCTCCAGCCCCTCCAGGTCTTTCTTTTTGGGAGGGGCTCAAAAACTGCCCCCAGCACTGGAGGTCGCCCAGCAGTGCCAGCACAGGGGACAGGCACTGCCCTGGTCCTGCTGCCACCCCAGTGCTGCCACAAGCCAGGTGTCACTGGCCTTCTTAGCCACCTGGGCACAGCTGGGCTCATGTTCAACCACATGAAATGTTTTAAGGATATTCCTAGGACCGTGGCTTGGTTTGCTGTGCATGGTTGTCATTACTAGGGCTGTCTCGAGAGGATTGTGAGAAACCCACAGGGGTGCAAAAGCATCAGGATGCAGCAGCATCGCTAGAAATGGGCAGGGTGAGAACATCATTATTGCTGTGTTAATGCCAGAGCTGTAAAAATGTGCCATCAATCTGCTGAAGAAACAGAGAAGATTAAAACAAAAACAATGAAATAGTGTTTGCTATGAAGCACAGCAGGAGAAAGGGAGGTTGAAAGTCTTACCATGCAATTACAGACTCATAGATAATTTTAAGGCAGGAAGGGGGTGTGCACACAGATCTATTAATGTGCAAATAAAGCCTTGTACAGAAGCATTTTTGACCATAAATGAAGAGGCATTAATGGACCTGCACATATAAATTTTCTTCACATCTTCAAGGATAAAGGGGCAAGTGGGACTTGTGGATAATGAAGTGCTGAAAGGGGTGTGGGGAAAGTGAAGGTTCAGGAGGGAAGAGAAGCAGGGGGAAACTCAGATGTCTTCTCTTGAGCTTTCACCTTTGTTTTCCCCTCTGTCTTTGGAGCTTCCCTCTCTCCTGCCATCACTCTGCTCAGTTTTTCTATCTCTGTAAGGTCTGGGAGGAACAGATTGGAAAGAGAGTAGGATTAGACTGGATATAGGAACAATTTATTTACTGTGAGGGTTGTGAGACACAGGTTGTTTTGGATTCCCCATCCTTGGAAGTATTCAAGGCCAGGTCGGACAAGGCTCGGATTAACCTGGGATAATGGAAGGTGTCCCTGCACATGGCAGGGGGTTGGAAGTTGATGGCCTTTAAAGTCCTTTCCAGCTCAAACCTTTCCATAACTGTGTGATCTCATCTGTACAGGGAGGAGAGGACATGGTGGAAAACAACCCATCAGCCCCTGCTCTGAGGTAAAGCAAGACTTGATTTTTTGGTTGGCCTGACCGTGGAGATTAAAGGATGTATCAGTGTGGACATCAGACTCATTATCTCAGTTCTGGTGTTCTTTAATCATATGAACAAGGAGACTCTTGATGTTTTGCAGAAATACCACTCTTTTCCTGTTAGGACACAGTGATATTGAAAATCATCCCTGTGGACAACGCTGCTACAGCGAACTGTAAAAACCCAGACATTGTTTTTGGATGGAAAGGGCAAGGATTTTTATTGCTGCCGACAGATCATGTCTCCCTAGATTTTTTAAAAAGAGAATAACCATTACATGCAATACATTTCTCTATAAACCAGGCAGAAAGATCACTTCATCTGGGAATGGGATGTGCAGGGAAGCAGTCATCCAAGTGGATGATCCAGAGCCCGTATTCTCAGCAAACCTGTGTCTCCTTTAAATGTTGTGCTTCTCTCCCTTTTGCACTCAATCCCTTCACACTCAAAGATTTCTGTGTTTAAGGTCAGGAGTCACCTGGAGTGACCTGTTGCGGAACAAAGGCAGGAGGAGGAATTTCACAGTTTTAAGGAACTAAATTGTTGAGCTACATCAGGTTGTTCTAGAAAACCAACTTGCCTTGATATAAAGACTTAAGAAAAAGTGACCTTGTTGTGTCCTGTGGTAAACTGGCATCATGTTTTGCAACTTTGGAAGGCAAAAATGAGAGTTTTGATCTTCCATCTGAATTTGCTCAGCTTTTCTGGCAGATATCCAAGATTCTGCTGTGAATCTTTCCGATAAATGGAAGTGTGCAGTCGGGTCAGAAATCTGTACTCAGCTTGGCCAAAGACCTGGCATCAGGAAGGCTTCCAGCTTTTTTCTGGATAAATTAAATTGAACTTCTATAATCTCTCATATCCATGAACTCAAATGACATTTGAACAGTTGGAGAAATGCAGAGAAAATTACACAATAGCTATTGCAGCACATTCAATCTTATCTAGAACACGACTTTCACCATCACTCTTTTACCCAAATTGGGGAAATTCTAATTTCTCACCCAGCATCCTGACAATCCAAAGATGATCTGTCACTGTATCCTCACTGCTATTCCCAATTTTATGTACAGCACAGGCATAAAGGAATTGTGTCTCCAAGTTAGGCATTAATACCCCTTGAAATGAGACACACACAGAGCCCTTATGAGGTTGCACAGAATCTTATCAATTCTGCTGCTCAGTGTTGCATAAAATATTAGCAGTTCTGCTGTGCAGTTTTGCTCTAACATATGTTGTATATTGCTATAGAAAATCAAGAGGAAACTAATATTTTTTTTCTGGTCCTTGCTCTGAGATATGATTGCCTCCTGTTGCTGTTTTTAGAAAGTTAAAATTTAATCTGAAAGCTAAAACCACAGATCAATAACATGCAAGGTGTCTCCTGCCTTGTCTTCCACCACTGCAGGCTCATGCTTGGGAATATTCCCCAGTTCCCTGATCTCACCTGCTTTGGAGGGAACTCATTTTTCACCAATAACTCCTGCACCAAGTGACCCCAGGGCAGCAAACAGAGCATGCAGAGCTATTGGTGTAACCTTGGCTGTGCTTAGGGCAAAGAGCAATCTGGCAATTCACAGTGAAAATGGGGTCCTAAAGCCAGACATTAATGCAACTGCTCCATAAATAATTGCTTAATGGCAAAATTCCCCCTCCACCCTCTCCACACCCTTCAATACAGGGGATAACAGGAGCTCTGGAACATCTTTTTTGGTTGGGAAGATAATTCTGAACTCACCTGGCTGCTTTCAGACCAAAATGTTTCCATTGCTGTGTGTGATCTTGTGATCTCTCTGGAGTGAAAAATGCAGAAAAAGATGGTGCATTTCTTCAGGAGTTAGACTTTGAAGGACTTGTTGCACTTAAAACCAAATGGCATCTCACTTCTTACAGCTAAATGCAAAAGAAACCTCACAATGGTGTGGAAAAGTTAAATAAACACCCAAAGCTTGTGATTCTGGGTTTCTGTTTGTCTCCATTCCTGCACGGAGTGGAGGTAAAATAAAGACTTTTGCTTTTTAACAAAACTATTTCCATGACATCATCTGAAAGACTGTGAGTTAGTCACAGATCAGATTTCTGACTTTTAAATATGTTCAAGAAGTTTTCAGTCACTCCAACATTGGGCCCATGTTCTGGAGCAAGGAAACCAGGTGCCAATCCCTCTGTTAAAGCTTCTGTGAGTAAAGAAAGCAAATTAATTGGAATCTCTTCATTCCTGTGACACTTAAATTGATTATTTTGCCACAGAATAGCTGAGTCCAATGCACAAACTGGCAAGTTTGCCACCTTGCCCTCCCAGAGGTCAAACACCACACCACCAGGTGAGAACAAAAGGTGAGCTCTCAGAAAAGTGAATTGCCATGATTTTATCCATGGTTATTTCCTGATAAGGTGGATATTTTTGTTCCAAAGCCATGACTAAGGTAAAATTATTTTCAAACTCTGGTTTCTCTCAAAGACCTTTACAAAGAAGGTTTCTTTCAACCCAAACTATTCTATAATTCCATGATTCTATGATTCCATGATTGTATGAGTGTATGATTCCATGATTCCATGATTGTATGATTCTATGATTCTATGACAAGGGATCACTGTTAGTTAATTTTCTATACACAAATGCATTTCACTGAGGTGCATAAATAAATTTTAACCCATTACTTTCCTCTGTTGCAGAATAAATACTGTTAAAGCAGTTGGGCTGATTGCAAATAAAAAGCAAACCTCAAGCAATAATCAGTGATTCTTCAATTCTGCCTTAATTATTTTTTCCCAGGAAAACCCAGAGATTCCTGCATGAAGGAGAATGTAATTGCTTTTGGTGTGCTAGTGATTCAGTATGCTCAGAGAAAAAAAACCAAATATATATTATCACACTGGAGTTTTTCTAGCTTCAGCTTCCCATTCATTACTAATTTTTGGAACAGTGGATGCTCAGAAAACCAAAGCTTGATTCACATCTGTGTGTGAGGGAACCCAGAGCCAGCAAATCCTAGCACCCGCATGATAAAGGAGAATTAAAGTTGATTTTCCAGCCCTAGTCACCTGACCTTGGTCAGATTTACAAAGGTTAATTTACTCTGTCACATACATCTCTTGACAATGTTGTTGTTCTTTCCCTTCCAAAAGCTTGGAAAGGGAATTCCATCTTCTTAGTGTTTTTATTAAGATAAAACACTGCAAATGGATAATCTTTATCTGTCAGTGAACTGAGAATTTATTTGGACAGGTCTCACTTTTTGATAGGTTTGTGAGAAGTTTCCAAGGAAAAATGCCCTGCTTTTAGTGCTAACAGTAATTCATGTTTTCATCTCCTTGTCCTCTTTGAAATGCACTGCAGAAACCTCTGTCAAGGATTAAGACTTCAATAAAGTGAATGTGGAACCTGAGATCACTCAAACCAACACAAAGGCCATGTGTACATTTAGTTTTTATGGTAGGGGCCAACAAAAGAGCCAAGAAGGGCTGAAAATCTAGGAAATGACTGGATGTATCTAATCCTAAGATGACTTCACACCTCTTTTTAGGCAACTGCTCCATGGGGAGCAAGGCATCCTTCAAAATTATCTTCAAGGAAAACCCTGGATCCTGAATGTTTCCTTCTCCCCTCCCCCTGCAGCCTTTAAAGATATTTAACCCAAAGTCATTCTTTTTTCTCCTAATCACTGCAGCTCCAGCAGCCCCAGGAGCATTGAGCAATGTGGAAATGGCACTCATGGAATCATGTCAGGCTGAGACACTCCATGGTTCCCCCATAAGGTCTTCCCATTATCTGGGGATTGTTCTCACGCTGTACAAGTGGCAAACTTGAAGCCACATCTGCTTTGCTGACCTTGTCTGGGGAGTGGACATTGTTTGCATGTTCTGTGAGTTGGAACACTCTGTGTAGCTCCTGCACTGAACGGGGAAGGAAACATTTTTCCCTATTTCCTGTGTCCTCTGTGAACTTCTCCATTGTGAAATATGTGCTGCATTGTTTTTTGTTTTGTTCTTTTTTTTTCTTTGTTGTTGTTGTTGTTTGTTGCTTGTTTTCTTTTTTTTTTCTTTCTTTTTCCCCCCAAGGAATTGACTGGAAATCGATATTTTCCATCTGATACGCTCATTTAAAATTCACCCACAGGAACTCTGTGGTTTTTCAGCTGGCATGGGAACTTTAATAAAAAAAAAGAAAAACCCAATTCAACAGATGATGGAAAGGGAGGCGATTTGGGAGCAGCCATAATCACTGTTCATTGGATAACATACAATTTGTGCCATTAAAGTGCCTTCTGCAAAATGCTGTGGATGTCTCACTTTGAAACAAACTGACGGCTGTAGGAAACCTAAATGCAAAATATCTTTTTTTTTTTAAGCAGAGCAGGTTCTAAGTGACAAATGCACACCTCCAGCCTGTCACATTTCTAGCACTCAGATGCTGTTGTGCCAGCAAGTTAGACACACACTTGCTAAAAGGCAAGCCTACAATGGGAAAATTGCCATCTAAATAGGGAAAGCAGACAAAAATTGGGTGAGCTCAGCCATTTTTTCCGGTTTACAAAAGCCTCACTCCAGAAGTTAAAAGCACCAAAAGTTAGGGGCTCTCAATATGATTTCTCTAACCTAAATGAAATGTCTTTTGTGGGACACTGGATCTGATGGAGTCTTTGGGGAGTGAGGATGGAGAGGGGGAAACCTCCAGCCAGCAGCAGTGCTTCACCGAGCTTAGGATACCACCAGTATCCTTGGAGAGCATTTTTCTGCTAAAAATAAACCTTAGGTTAGGTGACAATCTTTGACAGAAGGTCAGCTTTAGAAGGGGATTAATGGATGGCATGAACACCAAAGGGTCACAACACCTAACTCAGTATTTCCTGACTCCTCAGCTAGTCCCTTCAGCCTCAAGAATAACATTTCAAAAGAGATACTCAGCATCTGATAGACTGAGAGTGGAAGACAACAGTACTTCCCATCCCTGGAAAAGCCAGCTGTCACCACCTGGGAGAAACTCACCCAGAATTGTTACCCATGATATCTGTGTTCAAATCCTTCATGTACCTGACAATCCAGAACCTCCCTCCTGCGGACCTGAAATTGAGCACTGGCTTGGGGAGTGCCAGTGACCAACATCTGCAGTCCTTTCAGCATAGAAAAAACTCAATTTCTGCAACCTATCTGGGCCAGCTCAGCTTTGAAGCCACATTTTTAGGTCAATGGCTCCGTTCCCTGACTCACTCCAACAGGGCTCTCAAGAGGTCACTGCAGAACAACACTGACTGCACAATTTCTTCTGAACCAATTCATTTTGGAGAATCATGCAATCACAGACTGGTTTGGACAAGAAAGGACCTTAAAAACCATTGAGATCTAACTCTCTGCCAGAGGAAAGGACACCTTTGACTAGACCAGGTTGCTCCAAAACCCATTCAATCTTGTGTTGGACACTTCCAGGGATGGGGTAGCCAAAGCTTGTCTAGAAACTGGTGCCAGTGTCTCCCCACTCTCACAGAGAAGGATTTCTCCCAAAAATCTTACTTAAATCTACCACAGAATGGTCTGTGCTGCTTTCCTGTGCCTGCCCTCCTGGGTTTACTGATGAGCTGAGGGAAAAGCTGCTCTCAACACTGAAAGCAAAAATTGCATCTTCTGCTCACCAAACACAAGTGAAGGAAGGAGGAAAAGCCGCAAATAAAGGTGAATTAGAGAATGAAAGAGCAAGACAGTGTGTGTGAAAGAGGGAGCACTGTGACCCCTTAGTGGATGAGGTGTTCCAAGCCAGGTTGGATGGGACTTGGAACACCCTGGTCTAGTGGAAGGTGTCCCTGCCCATAGCAGGGGATGGAATGGGATGATCCATAAAGTCCCTTTCAACCCAGGCCACTCTCTGATTCTGTAATTCTGTGATTCTCTGTGTCTTAAACTCTTCCCTTTCCACAGATTTGGTGTGTGGCTCTTGCACACCAGGATCTTTACTGCCTAGGCCACCTCTCCTAGCATCAAGTACATTTTTGTGTTTGAGAGAATGAAACAGGCTCTCCCTGCTCTCTTGGGGTGCAGCAGAGAGGGGAGATAATTGCTGCTGCCTTTTGAGCATATCCTGGGGAGCCAAAAGCCTTCCAGACCCTCTCTGTGGAGGTTCAAACTCTCCTATGAGGCTCCACTAATGGCTTTGGCAGCAGGCAGCCTACGTGTTGGGGAGGCAGGGGAGAGCATTCTTTGTCCATTGTGCTGAAACTGAGTCTCTGGGCAGCAGATCTGGGATTAAATCTCCTCTGGGTCAAAGCGGGGCAGGAAGGCCATCTGCAAGCCAAAGGAATTGGGCTGTCTCCTGAAATGTGGAGGTTGGTTTCCAGTTCCTGTTCCAAGAGCTATTTATACCTCTTTATCTGGCAACTTTTACAGGATTGATTATGAGATTATGATTACACAGTGTCCTTCCTCTGCTCCACAAATAGGTAGGAAAACCTGGAGCTAAGATATCAGCCCCTCCATGTTGGAGAGGCAAAAGCTGGAGCCAGCTTGGAGCTCAGACTCCAATTCTGTCTCCATCGAACTGCAGGAAATCTCTTGCTATTGGATTTTTCATTGAGCAACATTTACTGGAATAAGCCCAAGCTGCACTTAGAAGCTGGAAGAGGTCACGTGGACACAAGCTGCAGGAACAAATTTCTTTCCAAAGTAAACCCCTATGGAATGAAACTTGAGCTCCCAGCCATGGGAACTTCTTATACAGAGAACTCTTGTAGAGTGGGAGGCATGGAGATGTTGGGGTGGCATCTCCCGTGCCTTTGTGACATGGATCTGCAGTCTCAAGGCTGTTGGATACACCACTTCTCCCTTATGTTCCAGAACGTTCCATTTCTCCTTCATTTGTCACATCAATGGAAGTTAAACACCCACCAAACAAGGGTATCAGAGCAACACTGAGCAGAACATCAAATCATGCTTTCAATGAGTTAATCTTGATACTTAAAGCTTTTAAGCAAAGTTAAACTGAAAAAAAAAATAAAGAAATAAAATTTATAGACATTGTGATTCTGCCTGCTGGGAAAAAAACAAACCAAACCAACCCAACCCAAACTAGACCAAGCCAGATTTGGGAGAGTTTTATTAACAGTTTCACAGGTCAAAAATGTTTGCTAAGGTAACATGAGAAGCATGTTCAAAGACAAGCTTTAAAATTTATTAATTACTGATTTTACTCTGATTTTAGAGTCTTGGCTGGTATCCAAGGAAGCTTCCACACAAGATCAGCAATGTGAATATATAGAAGGCACCTCTACCTTTGGGAGACTGGGAAAGGGTCCCAGAGCCACATGGAAGAACTGGAAAATTATTTCCCTTTGGCCTTCAAAGGGAATGGCTGGGGTGCTATGGAGGAAAACTGAGGTGGAAAAATCCCTCTCATCCTATCCAGTGTGATGCTTGAAGAGCAAGGACCTGCTCAGGCTGTGTTAAAATTTAAGGAATGGGAGCTGGGCATGCTCCCAGAAACCCTTTCTGTAGGAAAATAAAAAGGTTGGAGTTGGGTAGTAGGCTCAGCAGAACAGCAGCTGTCATTCAACAAAAATTTAAGGGCAAAAAAATCTGAATTTCTTACCGATTTTATACAGAGGAGTGTAGAGCAGCGAGGCTGGAGAGTAAACATAAATTTTATTTCCAGAACAACTGTAGGCAATATCAGGATTGTATTTAGAATTATTTTATCTTTTGAGCACATAAAGGTGATTTTTATCTCAGATGTATTATGAGAATAATACTGGCTGTATGAAACACAGTGTCCAGGGGACTGTTAGCTTACTTATATGGAGATTATGGTTTGTCTTCAAATCCTAGTTCTTTGTGTCCTTAAAATTGTAAAGTGGATTGTGTCCATCCCTATCACAAATGAAACAGGCTTGCATAAACAGCTTCAGATTAAAGGAGCCTGTTTAATAGCACTTCTCAGAGTTTAGTCACAAATCAGAATTATTTGTTCCCGTAAAAATTTTATCAATTAACTGCAGGAAAAAAAAAAAAAGAAAAGACGTGTTTGAAAGTGTGAGAACAACTAAGTACCACTTCCAATTGTGAATTTATGCTGAACTCAAAGTGAAAGCAGGAAAAAGTCATCTTATCAGAAAAACATCCTTGATTTTCACGTATATGTGTGCATAGTTACTTTTCTCTCACCCCAGAAAGAAGATGACTCCACACTGAGGATGCGTGTGCTTGCTCAGATGGAAAAGCCAAAAATCACTGGGGAAACAAATAAACAAGCAAACAAACAAAAGGGCTGGCAGGAGGCCACAGGGATTGTTTACTATGTCCTGTTCTGGGAGGTGTGACAGGCCTGTCCCCTTTCCAAGGGATTCCTCCCACTGCTGGTGCTCGGCTCCCTGCAGACACAGCTTTACCCAGAAGGGTTTTGTTGAGCCCCGGGGCAAAGGGATTCTTGAGCTTAAGATTTTTGTTCATGTTCGACTTCATGACGTCCTCCCCAGCCACAGGAGCATAGTTTTACCAATTAAAGTAAGCTGTGGAAGCCAGGAAGTGGGAAGGACTTCTTGTCCCCACGGTTCTCCCTGTCCCCGCTGAGGTATAACAATGTCAAACATAGCTGTGGTGCTGTGGCTCCCGAGGGGTGACTATTTAAACAGCTGCAGGCTCCTGGGAAAGGCCATCCATAAAACTCATCTGCCACCCTCTGACCAGAAATACTCAGAGCTGGCTGCCCACAGCCAGTGTGGGGTCTGGAAGGGGCTCTGGGCAATCAGAACCTGGAAAGTTCCCAGCCCATGGCAGGGGATTTGAACGAGATGGTCTTGAAGGTCCCTTCTATGATCCTAAAATTCTGTCTTGGATAGAATAATCTCAATATGATATCAATAAAGATAATATCAATTAATAAGTCCTGACCAGGTAAGACTCACCCTCAAAAATTGCTGTTTTATGCATGACAGGTCTGTTTAGTCCCCATGAAGATCAGACTGCAAACATCATCCATACTACACCCTACTGCCCCTAGATGTCCTCTTCACAGGCCAGGCCTGAGCTGGAGAAATAAATTTAATTGACGTTTTCCCTCTATAGTTTTATTTATTTCCCCCAGATCTTTTGTCATAGAATGTGACCATTCCCTGGTCAAAGCCTGCTGAGAACTGTGCTGCACGTCACGGGTGCAAACTGTGCAGGGTTCCCTAAGTCTCCCTAAGCACAGGAAAGGGTTTGTTATCCCAGTTGTTGGCTTGAGGAAATACCTGCTTTCTGCTCATTCCATTTGAAGTGGATTCACACCGTGGTGGTAATCCATGGATCACTGCCTGCTTCACAAATCCAAATAGTAGTAATAAAAACTGGCACTTTCTAAATTCAGTCTCCAAGCTTTTATTGTTTATCTTCAGCTTGCCTAATGACAATAGACACTCATTATAAGTAGATATTCTGGTTGGGTTTTTCAGCTGAAGAGAGGTGTATTTTCGAGAGAAAATTGATCCTCTGAAGGCTGAAGCTGCCCTGCCACTTATTTGAGGCAGCAGATGAGACAGGATGGAAGATCTTTATGAATGTCCTTTCTGACAAGTTAGTACAACCAACTGGCAAATGAATTTTTCTCTGTCATTAGCACAGCCTCAGCCATGTGCTAGTTAAGTTAAAATTGGACATGTGTAGAACAATATTTTCATTAAAAATAAATGGTGGTGTATGGGCTTAGCTATTTGTACAGTCCTATTCCACAGAGTACCATCCTCAGATGTGGTGAAGTTTGGGTCATGGCAGTGTCAAAGTACACCTTGTAGACAGATCAAGCATTGCTTCATGCATTTCAGAAAGTCTGAGTCTGTGTCTATCAAGTGTCCTCACTTATTTCTAATATTTCCAAAAAACTGGAGCACAAGAGCCCATCCTGCTGGGAGAGGTAATAACAGCAAATTACCCTGACATCCAGAATAACAAATAGATATCATTCATGTGGGAGATTTTAGAGAGAAGGAGAAGAGTTCTTCCAAGTCTAAGAAGGAAAAAAGAAAAAACAAAAAACTCAAGGAAACTTTGGAGGATAAGCTGCAATATTACCAAAGTATCCATCAGATCCTTTCCACATTTCAATTAGTTCATGCTGAGCCAGAGTCCAGTGTTCTTTCCTGAATGCATAGTTTAGCACACCAAGAGCTAAAAATTCATCTCAGCAGATAACTTAGGGCTAATATCAACACAAAATAACTCTTTGGGATTTCAAAAAAAGGAGCCTGAAGCAAAATGCCATTTTCTCTTTCCCCTCTCTTTTATTCAGTGAAAATGCAAATCACTCTGTTCATCAGTAACCACAAAGAACCAACATGTCTCCTGGCCCAGAGGTTTTCCACCACTTCCAGCCTACAATGGAGAATTCAAGTGAGAACTTCTTGGTAGGAAATTATTCAAAACACCTCCAATGTTTTCAGATCCCTCCCACTACCTTCTGCTCTTTCAGGGCCACCACAAAAATCTCAACTCAGCCTGGTTTCACAGTCAGAAAACATTCCCACAGACACAAGAATCAGGATGAGCAGGAATTAAAAATGCAGGCGCTTCTGCCTCCAAATTATGGGTTTGATCTTTGCAGTTCCTTCCACAGCACCATCTCTCATGTAGACACCAGGATTTCCTGGGCTTTCCTCATGAAATTCCCATCATCTTGTCCTGTACCACACAGCTCCTTTCTGGTCACAAGAGCCAAGGGCAACCACTTTGGTTTGTGACTCCTGGGCCAGCTGTGGCTGCTGCTTGTGATGGAGTGGAAAAATCCTTTTCATCTTTGCTTGCATTTTAAGGGAAAAATACTTAAAAGAACGTGGGACTCAGGAGATCTGCTCCACCTGCACGTCCATGCCCTGTCTCCTCCTGTTGTGTGACCCCTTGCCAAATGAATCCCAAATCACCACTGAACTCAAATTTGTCTCTGGCACAGGGAAATGCAAAGCTTGAGTGGCCTTGCTGGGTCAGGTCATTAAATAAATCAAAGGAGGAGCAACGTTTGAAGCCATATTTACTGGAGATATTTAAACTAACCCACAAATCCTGTATAATTTGCCTTTTTCACCAATAGGTGGTGCCAATAATTTATGCATTCCCATCTGCTGGGCAAAGAAAGGACTTGGAGCAGATCATTTATCTGTGCTGACTGAGAGCAGAACATCTGGAGGGAAGAGTCTTGACCCAGGAAACCTCTGGGAAAAGGAATTTTGTTGAAGTAACCATGCCCTAGAGGTGGAAAATGGTGAGGAGAAAACCTCATGGTTTAAGGCAAGAGTCATACAATTAAAGTGGAATATTCTTCCATGATTCAGAACAAAAATAAAGCTCTTCTTGGCAATGCAGACTCCAATGTGTGCATTACAGCAGGAGACTTCAGACATGAATCAGCCTCAGCCCTTCCTTTTGCACTCAGCCAGCAGCAGTGTGTCAGGGAAGGCAGGAAGGGACTCCAAGAGGGAATCTGTTGATTGATTGAAAGGAAAAACTACCAAAAAATATCCCTTTGACAAAGCCTTTTGCATTAAAACCCACAGCTGGCATTTCTGTTGGCACACAGATCAATTTTAGCCCAACAACAAAATGCCAAGGCTTACTTCTTCAGGTTGGAGATCAAATTCCACGTTTAAAATAATTGATATTATTGTATTTTGGTTATTTGTTATTTGGGAGTTTTTGGGTTTGTTTTTTTTTTTTTTTTTGCATTTTGCTGGGTTAAATTCTTCTTGACCCCTTCCCCCTATAATTTTGTGATCTTGGATTAATGTTATAGTGGAATGAAATGTCACTAATTCCATAAAAGGTAAGATAACCTTTGGAAAACATTTAAGCAACTTAAATATATATTTATATATTTTTTAAATTATCAAATTTAAAGCCAACATATTAGATATTTGTTGGGAGAAGGAAGGATTGGATGATGCCAGCAGAAGTCTGAGTGCCAGAAAGCAGATTCTAGTTAACTTTAAGTCTAGTTGGCTTTGAAAGACTTTATCATTATAGCCCACCATGAATAAATTGAAAAAAGTATTTTTAAAATGATACCATTCCCTGGCAGGAAGAGGCAAAACCTCAGTAGTTTCTTTACCAGTACTTGTGTGTATCACAAAAAAAATATAAAATTCAATGACTTGCTCCCTCCCAAATGGAAACCACCTCCTCCATAAACCTCTGACTTTTTAAACTTGGAAATCCTGGGGTTTATTTGCTGTCATCTCACAGAAGAATTCTCTTTGTGTCTTTACTGCTGTTAATCAAGAATCAGTGTCCTCGTTCTTGTGCTGGGTTGTGGAGGGGCATGGAAAACTGTAATTTATGTCCTGGCCAAATTGTATTTACTGTCCCAGTGCCTCGAGTGTCAAACCTGCAAAACAGAACAGTTTCTTTTGCTGTTGTTAACTTCCCACTAAAATAAGTTTTCCTACTCCCTGTAGTTGAGCCACAGTGTGCCAGGCAGCTTTTGCCAGGTATTTTCGTGTAAAATTCATGGAAGATATAATTTTTTTAAGTGAAGTTATACATTTCCAGTGAGAGGGAGTGGAGAAGGGAAACAGGTGGTGAGCTCACAGCCACCAGTGCAAGAGTGTTTATCCATTGGGGCAAATTCACAGCCAGGATGGGATACGAGTGGAGACCTTGCAATGATGATTAAATCAGTATAAATCAGTATATCTCTTGTTTCTGACACTAATAAATAGAAATCTGTAGGTGCCTGATCCATGTTATAAATATTTATTACCTGTTTTGAAGTATATCAAAGAAATGGATCTTCAGGGGGTGGGGTCACATCTCAGGATCATTGTTTGGATTCTCCAGTCCTTTTCCTAAAGTCCCTGAAATTAATCCATGCCCGAAAGTCATCAGATCAGTAGCAACCTCCTCATGCTCCTGTGGCCCTGTAACCACAGAAAATTTCCAAAATGAAGGCTAGAGCAGCAGCCTCACCATGCTTTAAATGGAAAGTGAATAAATTGAAATGGAACCTTTGAACAGTGAACTTAACAGAGTTTTCCTTGCAAACAGCCACCAGTCTGACCCAGAGGTCATTGCTTTAATTAATTTTGGCTTCAATGTAGAGTGCTAACATGGTGCACCTTTCATGTGTTTATTTTTAACTTATATATGAAAATACTGATAGTTCTATTAAATGTCCATTTGATTCAACCACAAGAGAAAATCATCTGAGTTAATATGGAATTACTTCTTTTGGGTAGATTTAGTGAGGTTACAGCTGCCTCACCATTTCTTCAAATATTGATCTCTCTGCAGCTCCCTGAGGAGCTGTCCAGAGAAAATCAATGAGCTTCAAGTGTGGAAAGGAAGAAGAGGCTGAAGAGGCAGTTTTCACATATGTAAGTTAACACCTTTTTTCACCAGAATGAAAAATCAGAGTACAATTGAAATCCATAGGAATTTATGTTACAGAATCAAATGAGTCTCTCTAGCTCCTGCAGCAAACAATCTGTAAGGGACTCATGGAAGAAGGAGGGAAGTTCTTCTAAACGTGATTTAATTTCTTCCACAGAGAAACACGAATCATGAACTTGTTATTTTAAGTGCGTCACAAAAGCAGTAAAATATATGCACCAGGAATAACTTTTGCATCTCTAAATTTAGTAACTCAGTAGCAACTCTGTTAAGCCTGTGATCCTTATCCAGAGCAACCAGAAGATGGAGAGTATCAGTCCCTCATCCCTTACCATCTCAGGGATTTATCCAGAGCAATAATGAGCTGTTGACATGAGACAACATCAGCATCCAGTTTGCAAAGTCACCCTGAAGTTATGTTTGTCCAGAGCTGATCTCTTCATTTGTCTGGGTTCTGTTTTCTCTTACAACTAATGAGATGTGCCAGCTGCCTTCAGAAAGCCTCGGGCATCCCAATCCCTGCCCTGAGCAGCCCAACAAATCCTGCCTTCAGTGGCTGCCTAAAAGTCCTTGAGGTTCTGCCTAAGACATCCACTAAACGTTTTCTGGTTTGCTCTTAAAAATATGACATTTATGTAACAAAAGTCTCTTCCAAACCTAGGAACTTCCTGCTCTAGTGCATGCTGTTATCATGTCCCATCCCCTTTGACTTGACAGGCTGAATCCACACCTTTTTGCAATGGTGAAGACTGGGAGGAATTATAGGAGTAAATCATGAGTTGTTTGCTGTCTCACCCTGGAGTACCCGAGGCCATCATCCTGTTGTACCAAGCTATTTATTTCCTTCTGTGGGTGAATGTATTTTGATCAGTTAAAGGTGTTGCTGAGATCTACAGACCAAAACACCATTTAAGAAATGGACCAATAAACAAGGATTATGTCTGTACGAGCACATCTACAAAATAACATCACTTCCATTTTTCAAACCCTTGCAAGTGCCCAGCTCTGCTTTATCACGATTATCAGGAGTGTGAACACTTCGTTCTCTGTCACTTATCTGAGGAGCAGCTGCATGAATCCCTGTCTCCCATCAAGCAGTTATTTTCTATCCCTTGTCTTTTCGATCTAAGCTGCAAGGAACTGCTGGAAAAATATCTAAATGTTGGCTCAGAGATTTTCAATTAAACATCCAGTAGGATAAAGATCGAATTTTCACCTGCAGGACAGCAGAGCAGAGCAGTGTGCTGTGATCCTCTGGTAGATCAAAAATCACAGAATCTTTTGGGTTGGAAAAGAATTTTAAGGTCATCAAGCCCAACTGTTTCCCCAGCACTGTCAAGGCCACCACTGACCATGTCCCCAAGTGCCACATGTACATGTCTCTAAAATCCCTCCAGGGATGGGGACTCCACCACTGCCCTGGGCAGCTGTGCCAACCCTTTCCATGAAGAAATTTTCCCTGATAGCCAATCTAAACCTCCCCTGGCACAACTTGAGGCTATTTCCTCTTGTTCTGTATTAGGTTGGAGGGTGATGCACTTGAAATTGGATCTTCTTCAGCAAACACAACCATGCTGGGGTTGCTGTAACATAAATCTGCTGAGTATCACATATCCAAGGCTGGACACATTCTAATGCTGGCTTATCCTTAGAATAAGACAAGGATTAGGGGTGCAAAAGGATTTTGTATTGCAAAAAAAATCCCACAGAATGTGATGTTATTTTGTTAGCAGTCAGATAAAAAGGGGTTTTAAAATCCTTATTTCAGGAACACAAGCAATGCTAACATCCCCTTTATTTGTTTGAGGAAAAAAATACAATCAAACAACTAAAACCATTTTAAGTGGAAGAATTGTTTTAAGTTATGAAAGAAATTACAGTGAAAAAGTGGTTGGTTTAGGACCTCTGAGAACAGAGGTGGTTTTAAGGGTAAGTGTATTAATTCTATTGGTTACTCAAAGAACAGCATCCCTCATTGTAGGGCAAAGAAAACTGTCCTAGGATTTGTTTCCCTAGAAAGTGGAAATGTGCAGGAGAATAAACCAGATGTGAAATCCTAGAAAGACAATGCACATTTTGTGCTGGTCTTGTACACTCTGTTCTCAGCTTATGGAAGCAAAATGAGACCTCATTAAAAGGTCGGCTTGGAAAGAGAGGAAACAGGCCAGTTCTCAGGAGATATTTTTGTCAAATTTCCAAGAATCCAAATGCAGTCTGGTCTGAGAAAGGGCCCTGTTCAATATAATAAACTTCCAGAAAAGAGCTGGCGGGTGAGAACTGTGTCACCACAAGTTTTTTGTTGTTCTGAGAGTCACATCACTGTTGCCCTGCCAGGCTTCACTCCTTCAGCACTCCCATGTACTTATCCCAGCTATTTCTGTTTGTCAGCCAAAACACCACATTCTCCTGATTGGATTATTCTTCTGTCTTTCTTCCATTAAAATATTGTCACTCCTTTAGGAGAGCTGCCACTTGTCAGCCTTTCAAACACAAATGGTTTTTGCACTGAGGAGTTCATGCTTTTGTGGGCACTGTCTGAGCAGGAGACAGGAGAGAGCTGAGTCCATGCCTGCTTCCTCTCCACTGGCTTCTGGATTTGCTGAGGAGCAGGAGTGTTATCCCTCTGAAAGGAGCATTTTGCATTTAAGCACCATCTCCTGTGAGAGACTGAATGGTTGATGTTTTCATGGCTTCAACGATGCTAAAATCATAGGAGGATTTTTGCCTGCTGTAGCAAACTGTAAAGAAATAGCTCCTCATCTGTGACCACCCCTCCCCAAACACAGCTCCTAACTGGAATTTGGGCTGTGACAGGAACTGGGGACAAGATAAAGGGGATATTATTGTCCAGTCCCAGGTGTAGGAGAAGGAGGTATCCAGAAGTGACACTGGAAGAGAGACTGGGATGCTGATGGCTCAAACAATCAGGGGGAGCTGCTGATGTGCAGAGTGCCTGAGGGTGAGCAGAGGCCAGCTCAGGCTACAGCTAGTAATGGATGAGATAAGGAAAGAGGGGAACTCAGTGAGGCAGGAATTGTCTCCTGGTCCTTATCACAGAACTCAGCTGTGGTAAATCCCCTGCCCAGGAGGTCCTGGGACATTCACACTGGCCTGAAGGTGCTCACTCTGCTGAGGGGCCATGATGGGCACAGCTGCACTCATGTGATGGGCAGCTGTATGGAATTGGAAGGCATCAAAGACTCCAGAAGTGTCCCCTGATCCACAACATCCAGTTGTCCCTGATCCACAACATTCCACATCCAGGTGTCCCTGATCCACAACACATCACCCGGCTGAAGCTCCCCACCCCAGGAGAGGTACCTGGGTGCTCCTACCTAACCCTGAGTGAATATAAACCCAATAGATGTGGTGTTTTGGGGTTCTCCTTCACCTCTGATGGGTTCAGTCTATGGCCAACAGACAGTGAAATTNCTGAGGAGTTCATGCTTTTGTGGGCACTGTCTGAGCAGGAGACAGGAGAGAGCTGAGTCCATGCCTGCTTCCTCTCCACTGGCTTCTGGATTTGCTGAGGAGCAGGAGTGTTATCCCTCTGAAAGGAGCATTTTGCATTTAAGCACCATCTCCTGTGAGAGACTGAATGGTTGATGTTTTCATGGCTTCAACGATGCTAAAATCATAGGAGGATTTTTGCCTGCTGTAGCAAACTGTAAAGAAATAGCTCCTCATCTGTGACCACCCCTCCCCAAACACAGCTCCTAACTGGAATTTGGGCTGTGACAGGAACTGGGGACAAGATAAAGGGGATATTATTGTCCAGTCCCAGGTGTAGGAGAAGGAGGTATCCAGAAGTGACACTGGAAGAGAGACTGGGATGCTGATGGCTCAAACAATCAGGGGGAGCTGCTGATGTGCAGAGTGCCTGAGGGTGAGCAGAGGCCAGCTCAGGCTACAGCTAGTAATGGATGAGATAAGGAAAGAGGGGAACTCAGTGAGGCAGGAATTGTCTCCTGGTCCTTATCACAGAACTCAGCTGTGGTAAATCCCCTGCCCAGGAGGTCCTGGGACATTCACACTGGCCTGAAGGTGCTCACTCTGCTGAGGGGCCATGATGGGCACAGCTGCACTCATGTGATGGGCAGCTGTATGGAATTGGAAGGCATCAAAGACTCCAGAAGTGTCCCCTGATCCACAACATCCAGTTGTCCCTGATCCACAACATTCCACATCCAGGTGTCCCTGATCCACAACACATCACCCGGCTGAAGCTCCCCACCCCAGGAGAGGTACCTGGGTGCTCCTACCTGACCCTGAGTGAACATAAACCCAATAGATGTGGTGTTTTGGGGTTCTCCTTCACCTCTGATGGGTTCAGTCTATGGCCAACAGACAGTGAAATTATGCTGAGCCTCATTGTGAAGCCTGTGGGTGGTGGGATCTTTTTACTCCTTTTTTTCTCTTTTTCATACATGTTGTAAAGTGATATTTTTATGCTTTTATGTTGCTATTTACTGTAGATAATAAAAACCAAAATGGCTCCATAGCAGTTTTCCTGTGCAATCAAATTGTTCTACAATAAACCCTGCGTGTGTATATTTACAGACACTGGTCATTCAGTGTCATTTCTCTAATCTGCTTTAAGGGATTTATTAACAAGAACCTGGGTTACCCTCACACTCTAGGGTGGGCTGTAACATCTCTCACAGGGTGAGATTTCTGCAGTGACTTTCAAGCACAGTATCTTAGCATGTGATGTACATAAGCAAAAATCAGGTTTTTCTGAAACTTGTAGGCAGCTGGTAAATGAAAACAGAAAAAAAATCCAAAAGTCCCTGAGCTCCTTAAATGTGTGACACTGGTCACATGCTATAAGAATGTGTTAAATACCACAAAATCATACGGAGCTGAACAACATAAGTGTTCTCCTGAGAGAGATTGTCATCTCTCATCCTAACTGCTTCACACTAAGCTGTGAGAGCAGAGTGGAAAATGAGAGCGGGATATCTCTGTCTGAGATCAGTGCAGAGCCCATGGACTTGGAGGATTTTTTTTCTGTTGGAGTAAAAGAGAGAGATAATACATATACCCTTGATTGAGAAAAATACTGAAATATGGAATGAGGCAGATCAGTGAGAAAACCAGAAAAGGAACAATCCATTTAAGCCTCAGGAAATAACACCAGCTGAGGCAGGGAGAAGGCTTGGTGGCACAGGTCCTTTCAAGCATCAGCATCTCAGATCAGAAATCGATATCGGTTTTAAAATGCCAGGTTCCTCATAGCAAGTTCAAATTACAGAGCAGAAGCAGAGTTCATGGGAAGACAAAACTTCCTTTAAAGGTTAAAGGAAGGAAGAGACACAGATTATTGTTTTCACGAGCCGTTAAAATCTGTGCTGCTCAGCTGAGAAGCAGGAGTGAAATGTTAATTTTTTTCTTTTCTTGCAAGGAGGACACATTGAACAGGAATCTGAAAAGTCAAGGCCTGGCAAAGTGCATCTACAGAATGGAGCAGTGCCTTGTGCTGCCCCATCCCTTCTCACCCACAGAATTCCCAGCATGTCCAAGTGGTTCCTTGCAGCTCTCTGGAGAGCTCTGCTGGCCGTGGGGAGAGCTGGGTTTTCTCAGCCTGTCATAACCTGTGACTGCATTGGGTCAATTTGCAGTTAGATACCAGAGTTAATGCTGATATTCAGCATGGAAAAGACAAGGACCTCTTGGAATGAGTCCAGAGGAGGCCATGAGGGTGCTGTGAGTGCTGTGGAGATTGGCTGAGAAAAAAGTTTGAGGCGCTCATCTTGGAGCCTGGAAGGATCTGGTGAGACCTTATAGAGTCCTTTCCAGTACCTAAAAGGGATGCAGAAAAGATGAGGATGGAATTATAGCAGGGTCTACTGCAATAGGACAAGGGTTTTACACTGAAAGAGGTTAGATTCAGACAAGATATAAGGAAGAAATTTTCTAAAAATGATGTGATGGAACACTGGCACAGGCTACTCGGAGAGGTGGTGGCTGCCCCATCCTTGGAAGTATTCAAGGTCAGCTTGGACAGGGCTCTGAGCAACCTGGTCAAGTTGAAGATGTCTCTGCCTATGGTAGAAAGCTTGGACTGGACTACCGTCAATGGACCCTTCCAACCCAAAGTGTTCTATGATCCTATATTAAAAAACACCCAAGAACACTGGAGCTTTGTCACACAGCTCCTTGCAAACCATTCCTGAAGCTGATTTTGAGGTGAGGGAAGTGGGTGAGGCAGTCTTTGACAGGGCAAAATGAGCAGAGCTCTCTGTACGGCAGCAGTTGCCAGGTAGGAATCTGCTTTAGACCCTTTTAAAAAAAACCTCCTTGCCTTGATGTGGCTTGAGGCTTTTTCTAGCAAGTGAAACAGGGTCACACTCAAAGTGCTCCTGTACTGCAGATCCATCCTGGAGAGCCAAACTTGCTGGAATTGCTGCTGACAGACACAAGACTGCTCAGCAAGCTGCTGCCTCGAGTTTTTGGAGTACAAATTCATAGCCCTTGTGTAATTTTGGGGGCTGCTACCCACACTGAGAAATGAGCATGGCTAAGCAGGTGTCTGAGCAGAGTTGTGGTGCTCACACTGATTTTCTGGGGGATATCCTTCAGCCTTTCTGGTCTGCAGAAGTAGATTAATCTCACTGCCCCATTGTACCTTTCCTTCCAGGCTTCTTATACCACCCTGCACTGATCAAGAAATCCTTAAGCTGTCACAGAATGGTTTGTGTTGGAAGAAACTTTAGAGACCATCCAGTTCCAACCACCCCTGCCAAGGGCAGGGACACCTCCCACTAGCCCAGGCTGCTCCAAGCCCTGTCCAGCCTGGCCTTGGGCATTTCCAGGGATCCGGGGGCAGCCACAGCTTCTCTGGGCACCCTGTGCCAGGGCCTTCCCACCCTCACAGGGGAGAATTTTTTTTTTCCTAACATTTAATCTAAATCTCTTTTTGTTTAAAATCATTCCCTCTTCCTCTATTGCTATTTGCAGTATAAAAAAAATCTCTCTCCCTGCTTTTTATAGGTTCTCTTTAAGTACCCAGGTGCCACAGAAAGATCTCCCTGGAACCTTTCCCTACTCCAGGCTGAGCCACCTCAGCTCTCAGCCTGTCTCTGTGCCTTTGCACAGCACAGCTGGGCTGCATCCTGAGGTTACATTTAATAAGCTGATGTTGAATGAGGGCACAAACCCATGGGGAGGTGCAGACAAAACTCTTGGCTGGTCCAGAGCTGGAAGTGCAAAGTTCTAGCAGTAGGTGATGATTGAGAGATTCACATCCTGATGGCATTGATCTGGGCTCATATGTCTGGCTCAGGCTGTCTCAGGTCTCCAGCATCTGGGAAGCTTGTGAGAAACTGGGGGAAAACTAAAGAGTGTCGTGTATTCTGCAGAACTAGAAGAGTGTCTGCCTCAAGAAAATCCAGATTATGCTGAAAAAATATCTTGGTTGTGAGTGTGATTGCCCTGGATTCCAATTTTGTCACCGTGGGTCATCAGCTCCACCAGTGAATACCAAGTTTCAAATACTGGACATTTTCCAGGGCCTTTGCATTCATGTGCAAGAGGACAGTGAGGAATACCAATGAAATATAATGCCTGAGTGTGACTATTTCTAAAACGTATTTATTAAACATAAAAGAATAAAACCTGATTATTTCACATTGCATCTACTTTGTATGTCCTTCTCGTGTAATGTGAATTATGAATCCTGTAATTACACACTTCCTTTTGTAGATAATGATGAGCAATTTTAACATTATGGTTAGTGCACCTGGTCTGGGTGAGATCTGCAGCTTCATCTGATAAAAGTGCAGATAAAAGTGTTAACATCTATATTTTGTGTCACAGAATCCTATATACACAGTATAACTTCCATGGGGAGAGAATTGAAAGCTGTGAGTGAAATATAATGCCTGAGTGTGACTATAGGTATGGATATATCTCACTCCCAGGGAGTTTTTTTGACAAAATGAGTTTCACCCAGGAAGCCAAAATAATAAACCCTCCCTCCAAACCCAAGAAAAATCTACATGCTATTTTCTTAACTAGTGTAAATCAGTGTTTATTCAGTAACAAAAGGTCTGAGAATCTGGACCTCAATCAGGGGCTTTTGTCTTTCTAAAAAAGGAAACAGGAAACGAGACGCCATGAATTAAAAATATATGCAAATAATGCAATTAGTTATTTCTGCCAACAGCTGAGAATTGGCCCAGTGTTACATGCAGAAAAACTCAAACCTATCACTCCGAAAGTTTTTCCAAAACAAGATTGTTTTTACAGATACTATTGGAAATCCATGAGCCTGCACCAAGAAAAGCAGTTGCCTGATAAAGGGATGAGTGCTGCTGGCACAGCCCTGCCTGCACAGAGCACATCTATTATTGCTGCATAACGTCACAGAGTTGAGATATGGCGACCTGGCTGACACCTGGAGGAGATGAGCCTCATGTTCTGAAGCATCCAATTTTGTTCCTTGTCCTCAAACCTGCAGCTCCAACCTGCAAGATCCCAATCTGCGTCACTCTTCGTTTGCATGCGCGTGTGGGTTCCTGCAGCACTCCCTGTAGCCAAGAGGATTTTTACTGAGGAAATGGAAAATGCTGCTTGCTGGACACACAGAGGGTGAATATTCCAGCTGGCACTGTTTTCTAGGAGTGCTAAAAATTTCCATCAGAACAGCGAACCCATCTCACAGCAGCAGGGACCATATAAGTACTGAAAGCAGAATTGGGTCTGCATTAAATTGGAGATGTGGAGGGGTTGTGGGGAGGGGAACATCAGCCCAGAGGGTGGGATGGGGCTGTTCCCTCTCACCACAGATCCTGGAGGTGACTGCAGGAATGAGTCCTCCCTTAGCTTGCCCTCAGGACTCCCAGGGCTGTCTCCTGAATTGCAAGGGGTGTTCAGTTCAGTCCAAAACACAAAAAAGCTGGCACTCGCTTTTCCATTAAGACAGAGGTTGTGCCAGCTTGCTCTAAATCCATCTCCTCAAGCCAGGCAGTGTGAAAGGTGAGGAGCTGCACTCTCTGACCCAGAGGAAGGCAGACAGGAGCCAAGCCAAGGTACTCTAAAGCAAAGACAAGGAGTCTGACTGATAAGGGCTCTCTGACAGCTCTCAGGAGGAAATGGGTCACTCAGGAGCAAATCAATCACTTTTCCTGGAAGGTGAATCAGCCAAACTATGTGACCAAAAGGTGTAAAAGGCTGCTGAAGAACAGGTTTGGACTTGTAATGAATAACCATTGCCAGGAAGGAATTTCCAGTGATTGGATTCCTTGTTCCATCTCCTGAAAACCACTTTATTTATGGCTGCAATAAATAGAAAAATGGTATATCCTATGGCGTAGCAGAGTATGGGCAGCAACACGTAACTATGTGATTCACAATCAAAATGGTCCAGTATGTGAGTAATCATTCCTTTCCCTTCTTCTCTTTGAAGAAACTACAAAATTTGAAAGTTGGTTGTGAGCCCTCCAATTACTTGTCTGGTTAATACAATGCCATGCAGATGTTGGTAAGGTCACAAACCTCTGTAAGCTGGTGGATGTTTGGATTATTGCAAGGATTATTGGGTGGGATCCCTGCATAACTCAGGCCTAGGAATCTGGAGTGACTAATTTTTTTGTGGGCTGTGCTCCTTTCCATCAACTAAGGATCGTGCTCTTTCCATTTAATAACTGCAGCCTCAACTGGTGATCAGGAGAAAATCCCAACAATGAATTTCAGAGAAATATCAGGGAGAGGCACTTGAAAAAGTAAGTCTGTCAGAAACATCTAAATTGGGAATGCACCATTTCCATTGTCCCTCTTCTCCACACTCACATCTAGACTGGAAGCACTAGAAATGGTATAAAAATAGTGTGACTACAGGAATCAATAAAACTCTCCAACTCTGTGCACGACCTTTATGTATTTCTGATTAATTTATGTGACTCACTGCAAGTTTTATTCAGGATTGAATAAAAGGGCAAGGCTGACAGGAGCAGCATGGCTGGATGGTGGGAGCAAGAAGTGTCTCTTACAACAGCCCTTAACACTCAACAGTTGATGATCTTAGAGGTCTTTTCCAGTCTTAGAATTCTGTGGTTTTATTCTGCAATTGGTACATTCTGTCTCCAAAAACACTCTCAGGACTTCGTTTTCCTATGCAAGACGTCCTGAAGAACTTCTAAGAAAATTTCATCAGTTATTTATAAAATGCCATGTTATTGTTGTCTTGCTTAAAACTTAGAAAATCCCCCTTGCCTTGGCCCTCACCCTGACTGTACCTACATTTTGCATGGTACTAGCTGAATGGGGGGAACATGGATTTCTCCCAGACACCTCTGGAGGAGTAAACTCACCCTGCCAGTTAATTAAAATGTCAGCTTCACTCGACTATTTAAACCTACCTCTTGTTGCTCCTGGCAGTACTTTGCAGCAGGATCACAAAAATATTCTGTGCGTTTGGTCCAATGGACGATTCTCTCTAATAAGGAGAAAAATAAAAAATGGAAGAGTTACAATTTCAATAGAGTAAATCTCAAAACATATTGATTTACACCTTCTTTAGAGTCATTTTGTCCTCTCCAAGTGTGAGAGCTGTAGCCTGAAAGACTGAATATAGGATGATCATGTCCTCATCATCTCTCCATCTTCAGTGCAGCTGGATAAGCGTGGAGGCTCAGAGCCCTGGTTGTTGTCAAAAAGCTCAAGACAAGCTCAGAAATCATTTGTCTGACAAGTGGAAAGAGGCCGGGATGTTTGGAGGAAAAATAAAAATAATTTCATTCTTACAGGACTGAGAGGCTGTTCCCATGTGCAGAAGGAGTTGACATTAATTTTCTGCCAGAGGGGGATGTGTGCTGCTCCCTGATGTGCAACACTGCTGATAAACTGGAGACCTGCCCTCTGCCCTCAGTAAAATGGGGAAAGGGCTGTCCATGGGATCCATCACCTTGTGGTGATGTTGAGTTTCTGTTACTTTTCTTCTTTCCTAAGGGAACACAAAAACCAAAAGATTCAATTCATCTGCCCTGTCTCTTTAAGTGTGATGTGATGGCAGAGCTGGAACTTCATTTTTAGGATGCAAAAGGTTTTCTCAATAGGGATTTTTTTTTCCCCTCAGTGTTTCTTAAATGCTGTCAGAACCCCTCCCTCTGTTCCCCATACCATCTTTCTTCTCCATGCCACCTGCCTTCTGTTGGATTAAATCCCACAAGAAAGGAAAAAGGAAAAGGTCCAAGATGAATAAATGTTGATAATACTGAAAGATCTTTAAAAAAAATCATGCTTTTTAAAGCAAATGAGCCAAACCTCACCTCTCACTGAACCTAAGGAGCTCTGCTTGCCCTTTCATACTTCAAAAACCCCTCTGCCAGGCTACAGTTGTCTCTGTTGCTCCCCAAGGCTTCAAACACTTCCCACTCACTCCTTGCTTCTATTTTTGCTCCCAGTGCCACAGCTGAGTGCTCTGGCTGTCCAGAGGGAAGATTCAAGAGGGACAGCCTGAGCAGATCCCATTATGGATAAGACAGGATCACTTAAAACACTTTCCATGCTCCCTGGAGAGTTGTTCAAGAGGAGGAAACTCCTTGGACTCCATGGAGGCCTGAAAAGGGCTGCTCCTTGTACGTTGACCAGGGGGAAATGTCAAATGCTCGTGTCACACTCTCCATAGTTTTTGTGCTGTCACCCAGCCCTGTCCTTCATTTTGTCATTCATTTTCTTTGTAGGTTTTGGCAGCTGTGCTACAAATTTTGTTTTATATGTCTTTCCTCATATCTTTCACTGACTCATTCTTAGCTTGAGATACTTCTTGGACTCTCCTGTCACCAGTTTGTCCTTCAAGAAGGTTTTTTCTCCTCTGTGTAGGTTGAGATCTGATCTTTTCAATGCCTCCAGATGCTCAGATAAAAGTTCCTGTGTCCTGTAGAATGCACACACAGGTAAGGCCCAAGCTCTGTGCTTTTAGACTCTTTTGCTTCTCAATAATTAATGAAAAAACTTGATCCCAACGAGCACATATGATTATGGAGGTTGTCAGGAGAATGTCCGGTACAACAATAAAAATGAATTTAAATAAATTGTCAAAATCTCTAACACATCATTGATTTGGTTTACTTTCTCATGTATTATTAGCATCCCCCAAATCAAACATTCCCACCCTTCTCCAATATTCACAGAAGCAAGTGGAGAGGGAAGAAGAACCTAGGAAATGTTCATTTAGTATTACTGCACACACATGCTTTAAAAAAATCCTGAATCATAATTTATTAGAGAATTTCTGATGAGATGGATATTAGTTTCCCCATTCATAATGATTCTAATTACTGCACTTGATGTTTTTACTTTTGTAGTCACAGGATTCAACAGTTTCTTTTTACCTTGACACTGCAATATTATAAAGTTGTGTTAATCTTGCAATGCAAAGAAATGCTGCTGTGTAAAAAGCAAACAGTAAAAAGCAAGATAACCTTGGAAATACAGGCAAACTGCTTAAATGAATGAAATGAAAAAATATTCAGTGCAGTTTTCAGTCTCTGATAGAGTAAAAGAGCATTGCAGGAGAAAAATGAAGACTGTCATAAAGTGACAAAAAAGTAAAATCTAGGAGGCAGTATCAAAATTAACTAGAGTTCCGAGCCTATATTAAAAAAAAAACCCCAAACAACCAACCAAAAAACCCCAAAAACAAAAACAAAACCAAAAAAACTCAAACCAAAAAAAACCCCAAAAACCCAAAAACCAAACCACCAAAAACACCCACAAAAAAACCCCCCAAAAACGAACCAAAACCCCTCCACACACACACACACAAATCTACAAAATAAAACCCCAAAAAACCGGAACCACAAACCAAAAGCTCCACTCTTTCCAAATGTTAACAAAACCCAAATTAACTATGAGAAATACTTTGCCTTGCACTTGTCTTAGGCTAATCATGGTCACGCTGCTGTATACCAGGACCAGCTGAGATGCAATAAATTCAGTTAGCTAGGCTCTCTGTCACTAGAGGTAATTTGCTTTTCCCAAACTTATTTCCCCCCATTTCCAGGAGCAAAAACCAGAGGCAAAACCTGCAGAACAGCTTCTGCGTGAGGAACAACTAAGCTGGATAAGTTTGTCTTTCAAGCTGCAAAAAATACAGAAGGGGAAATGTTAAATATAAAATCTAGAATTTTAAACTGGGGGTGAATGCTGGTGTGGCCACCAGTGTGGAGATAACATGAAAATTGATTGCTGGCTGTGAGAAGTCCATGCATGGATTCCAAAATCAGTGGAAGGCAAAGTCTTTGAAGATTGTTGAATACAAAGATTATGTTTGAAATTCATGAGTCACCAAACGCAAGGGTAGGATTCTTGGAAGAAGAACCGAGTTTGCCTCATTTCTGTACGTTTCTTTAAGTGTCTGCCAAACCCCACTGTAGGACAGAGAATTAATTAATTATTAATAAATAGTTTTATACAATTTTTTCTCCTGGCTCTGCTCAGCCTGCTGGAAGGAGCTGGAGGCTGTGCAGGAGCTGCCCCCACTCACAACTGAATCCATCAGCTTAAATTTACAGAAATCAGCATCAAACAAGAAATTGTCTTTTGTACAGAGTCAACCATCAACAGAAGGATGGAGCCAATTGAGTGATGCCAGAGAGCATCTTAAAACTCTGCAGTCAGGACCAGAGGGAGCTGCAGTCAGAGCTGGAGGTTGTGAGATGTGGAGAGCCTCCTCTCCAGTGACATGATTCACTGGACAGCCACAGCAGCTTGCCTGAGCCAAGTGATCTAAGGAATTTCTCACTCTGGAATGATGGTTGAAACAAAATTCCTTCATTTTGGACCTGCTCCAGTGGCATCAGATTAAAACCTTGGACAGCACATGGCAGAACAAAATGCCTTCCTTTGTTGGTCTTCTCACAAGATCTTTGCTGTTTTTTGTGGTCCAGTCTGGTGACTTTTACACTGAACCACAAAAGGAAGGCTGAAGAGAGATAAATCTTCTAGCTGAGCCACCCAATCCATATTTTCGTGGAATTAATTGTTCCCTGAGCTAATTTAATAATTCACAATAAATACCTTCTCTCTTTAGTCCTAAATTCTATCCTTTGCCAAAGAGTTCTTAGGTGTAGCTCATGCTGTAGGAAAACTGTCTTTTCCATCTGAGCACCTACTAGATCAGGCCTTGAATTTGATGAGAAAATAAGTAATTCCCCACTCCTCTTTGTCCATGGCTCTGTAGACCTCTGTCCAATCCCTGAATTCAGGGTTTTTTCCCAGGACAGACCCAGTCAATGCAGCTGCACTCTGCATGGAAGTCCCTCTATGTCTTTAATTGTGCTCGTTGTCAGTCTCGGTGGCTTCTCTATTTATGACAATCCCTTTAGCACACTGAGTGGCCAAATGCCTCATGGTGCTCAGAGTCTGCAAGGACCATGAATTTATACAGTGTCATAATGATCTATTTTCCTTGCCATTTCTTTCCTAATGACTCTTAGCATTCAATTTAGCATTTTTTGATTGCTGTTGAGCTCTGCAGTGAGGCTTTCGTGGAACTGTTGCCACCCTATGAAGCTCTCACTCGAGTAATAATGGTTTGATGAAAGCCCATCAGATTTGTTTTCAGGCACCCACCTTTACATTCATCTCCCCCTTCACTTCACATTTATCCACAGTGAATTTATTCTGTGCTTTTATTTCTCACTCGATCTTGTAAAGCGTTTTTCCAATTCTTCACAAGTGGTGTTTGTACTTAGTGCTCTGAAACAGATTCATATCTGCAGAAAATTTTGTCAGCCTCACCATTAATACACTTTTCCTGGGTCACTAATGCATGCATTCAGCAGCACAGTTTCCTACAGAATCCTTTTGTTGCTTCCCTCCCTTATGAAAGCCACTCACTCCTACTATTCAGCTCCAATTTTTTAACCACATCAGGACTATCACTTCTGGGACTCTCAAATTCCCTCTTTTCAGGTATAATAGCAGGGCTCTCCTGGAAAACCTCTGAAGTGGCTCCCAGTGCCTTTTGGAGGAGCTCATCAGGTTGTGTTTTCCGGGGGGTAGAAAGCAGGGTTCTTACCCTCGCAAAACTTGCTAAAGTAATGAGGAAGTATTTAATTAATCAATTCTCCTGTGGATTTTGGAAGGAGTGTGGGGTTTGGAGGTGGATTTTGCAAGGGTCTTCTCCCTCACTCCTTGAAAGATTTTTACTCTAACAGGGTTATGAATCCAGAGGAACTTTCAGCAATATAGCAGTGACCATCCAGCTACACTATCAAAGCATGTTCAGGCCCAGATTCACCTTGGATCAAACAAGTCTAGATTTTAACTTTAATATTTCTAAGCTCTTGCCCGTGGTCTGCAGTAAGAGGAGGTTTATTTCCTCTCTACCTATTTTGGGAGAGAAGGGATATCTTAAAAGCTATTTCTCTATTGATTTCAGGGATAATCTTGACAAAGTTAGCCTTCCATAGACGTGGTGGTGGTGATCAGGGGTGCTGATCTATTCACCTCTGAGGGCATCCAATGTTCCATCAAAGGTGACATGGATCGTCCTTGTTCCTGCTCCGTCCAAGTCATGCCTTTGTAGCCAGCTGCTTTTTCTTTTTCTCTGCTGGGTGTTTCTGATTGTGCCAAGCAGATTGAACCCTTCACAAGAAAACTGCCCAGCCCTCGTGCAGCCTGGCCTTTAACAAGCAGATAAACAGCATGTCTGATCCACAAACTCCTCTTGTTGGTTATTCCCTGGCAGTAATCTACAATACAAAAGCCACAAAAAGCCCCTGGAGGGCTGGCAGTGCCTCCAGGGACTGGGTCTGTGCCTGATGCTGCAGCTCAGTCATCGTGGGCAGCTGGAGTCACCACAGGGACACTGGATGAGAGGGAGCACTGTCATCCCAAAAGTGCTTCCTGACAGTGGAGCAACCCCCTGACACAGTAATTGGCTGTGGGAGACACTGGAAGCTCTGTATAGTACCTGGAGGAGAATAATCACCAAGGAAGGGAGGGATTGCCATAAGCAACATATTTTTCTGAGATTAAAAGCATTTCATGAAAGCAGGAGAGCAGATGGGACTGGATAAAACGCTGGGCCTAGAGTGAGCAGTGAATATTTCACAGGTATTGCATCCTCATGAAACACAGCTGAGTTTGGCAATAAAGATATTTTACCCACATCTGTGAATCAGCCAGTGCTCAGGAGAGCACAGCAGCAGTGAGGGATTACAAAGAAGTATTACATAGTGGTTTTGTTGAGAAATCTGTAAATAATATGGACTGAAGTATTACAGAGGATATTTATCGAATACACAACAGAGTATTTTTGTATATTTGATTAAGGCTTGACACTGCATTAATTACCAAACAACACTCAAAAGTCAGTGTTAGCCTTGCCTCGTTCTGCTGGCAGAAGTCAAATGATCAAATGTGACTGAGGGCTTTTCTGCACACACAGTCATTCCACACCTTCCATATTGACATTATTAAACACCAAAGTAGAAATGCTAATTGAAAGGGAACTCTGAAGGTCTTGAATTACTCCTGAACCACACAGCCACTCGTAATGCAGATATTCCAGTGTCCTGCCCATAAATGATGTGCCCATTTCCTATCTCCACAGGAAATGCAGGTTAGTATTCATAAGACCAGCTTTCATTTTTCATAGAAATAAAAGTCTGTCCCAAGGAGAATCAGCGTGGACTGATATAGAAATCCTCATCAATAATGCATCTCCCCACACTCCCAGCTTCAAGGAAAGGACACCACGTACTTTTGACTCAAACTAAAACTTGTTTTACATCATAGAGTGTCAAATCTTTGGTTGTCGTTACAAGAGATAATTAGGACACAGTCATTAGAGGAGATGCAGACTCCTCCTCAGAGAGTGAGAGTGTGAAGGATTTTTTCAGGGTTTGCTGTGTAGGTTCAGAAGCTGATGGGGTCATTAAACACAGGCAGGAAATTAGCACACCCCCATGGAAATCAAGACATCAGATGGGCTTCCACATGAGCAATGAGGAGCTCTGGGACTCTGGAAAATTAAGCTCCCTCTTGCTGGCATTTAACCACAGCCAATGGAACTGTTCCAATGAATCCTGGTTGGACCATGTAGAGCATATGCAGTGCACATCCAGAGGTACTGTAGGGACCAATTTTTCAATATTCCATCCTTGGCAATATTCCTGAGCTGGGAGATGGCAAGAGAAAGGGAGAGCTACCAAAACATCCTTCCATGATCACCATTTCAGGGCAGGGACTCTCTTTTCACTGTGAAACCCAGAAGGATTTCTAAAGCTCCAGTTCTGGAACAACCACCCTGCAGGTGTTACAGGCACAGGATCAAGGATGAAGCTAAAGAACAAAACATCAATAGGATGGGATTGTGTTATCAAAGAGTCTTACATTAAGAACAAAAAATTACAGAGAATTGTGTTCAGGCAAGACAGTCCTACCATTCACTGTGTATTATTTGGATTCTAAATCTCTCCTGTTTCTTTGATCTCCAGCACAAGAGATACAAAGAACAGGACTAGAAAATTGAGCAAGTAAAATCTTCAGAAGCAGCAAGCCAAGAAAATATGTTCCACAAAATTTTCCTGTTGTTTTTCTTTTCTGTGTAATTACAGAACCCCAAAAGGTTTGCAATGGGGCACTATAAACTGAAGGGGAATTAAATATATATATATACATATATATATATACAGATACACACCACCACCCTCTAAGGATGTATTAGACAATAATAATCTTCTGCAAGACCATTTCCTTAGCTAAATACCAAAGCTCTGAATAATCATAATTAAAATAAAAAATGAAAAACAACCTATTCAATAGGCAATGCAGGCAGGAGACCGTAAGCCAGAAGTTAAAAAAAAAAAATATCAGTAACTACAGAAATTCTTGGGCACTTCACCAAAGCCTGGAGGTGTTAATTGAAGACAATAAAATCACTACATATAATGGTAATGACTTCCATGTATTTCCCATGGAGGTTAAACTGTCTCCACTTGCACTCAAATCATCCTCTTGGTCCACTGGTGTAACAATCATTTTTATTTCCCACCTGCTTGCTCAAACCTGTCTCTGGAGTAATGGTCTTTTCCCAAAGAGCAGGATACAGAAGAAATCCTGATACCTGCTCCTTTTATTGCCCCATCTGTCTTCAACGTCCTTCTCCTCCAGCTGCTGGTTTGTGTAAAAGGTCTTTTCCACATCCTTGGCTCGCTCGTTCTCCAATTTATTGTCGTCCTTAATTCTATTGTCCCTTCTGGCAAATTTTCTTCAGTTTAATAGAGTTTCTTCAGCAATTTTACATCACGAATTGCATTATAGATGCTGTAGTTACTCATGTGGAGAGCTCTGTTATTACTCCTGGAGTAAATATTGGTTTTTATACACTACAAGCTTTCATGTTCTTCGCATTGTTGCTCTTTGGTATCACTTAAATTAATGCTTCTACACAGAGGCCATCTTTTCACCATTTTTCATCCATCTTAGCTCATAATATTTAACACACTATAGTCACAGACTGTGCTCTAAATTCAGATTTTGGAGGCAGTAAATGGGCTGTACATGTTCCTCATCTAAAGGTTTCAAAACAGGGAAGGCTGGTGTGGGCTTGGATGACTGGTGAGCTCCCTTTGGGGACAGATTTACTGACAATTAAACTCTCTTTGCTGCGTGGGATTGTCTACTGGAATTGAAAGCAGGGTAGGAGGAGATATGCTGTGATTCTTTCCCTCTTATATTCTAAAGCTTTGGAAGGGATAAAGTGGCATTAATAGCCACTGGGGCTCAAATCAAGATGAACCCTTGGCTGTACCTGCATGCCAAAAAAAGCTAAGAGGAGGCTCCAATAGGATGATTTTTGTGAGAAAAGCACTTTCCACTGAATTTTCAGGGCTGTCCCATGGCTTCAAAGTTTCTTTAGGATGCTTCAGGAGCCCTGTCTGGCCCAGTCCTGAGTTTACCTATGTCCAGATGCTCAGGGGTCACATAATTCCAACTCCAAACTTCTGCCATGGCAGGGACACCTTCCACTAGACCAGGGTGCTCCAAGCCCCATCCAGCTTGGCCTAGAACACTCCCAGGGATCCAGGGGCATCCACAAAAGAAGAGGAGGATCTTTCAATTCAGGGATGCCAACTTGCACCTTTCTCTGAAAAAATTATGGAAGAGAGTGGGAACCACTATGACCAGTAAGACCTGGTCATTTCCAGCATCAGTGGAGCACAAAGGTTTAGAGAAATGCACTTTGTCCCACCTTCTTTGCCCAGAGTGAATTATCTGGGAAAAGGGCAGGAATCTGAGTGAGAACTCAGGAGAGCTGATTAATTTTAGAAACATGGGCAAGTACGTGGAACACAAATAATGCATCAAATTTGATGGGACCAGTCAAAATGCATGCAAAATAGTGAAACTTCAAGGATCCCTGGAATCCTGTTCAGCTATAAGGACAAGTTGTTTCCTTTCATTCCATGGATCTGTAGAGCTTTTAGTTCTGTGGCAAAACCAATGCTGACCAGTTCCCCCAAAGTCAGTTTTTCTCCCTCCTCCCCTCAACAGTCCTGTTGATACAGAATAAAGAGCAGAAGATCAAATAGCTGTAGGTGTCCATATAAGTTGCCCAAATCCTTCTCTTATTAAATGGACTGGCCATTAGTGTTTATGAAAAAAAAGTAAATCTGTGCCCTTTGCTGGGAAAAGTTTTGCTCTTGTTCCAAAAATAATGAAAAGAAAAAAAAAAAAGGCTATTACTAAATTATAAAATTCGTTCAGCCTTGCAGTGCAGCCTTTCAGCAGTTCTCCAGCAGAGGAAACTCTCTTTATCAGGCACCTGGAATATATAGTCCCCAGAGACTGTGAGATAAGAAAGCACATTCTCAGTTTCACAATCGGCTGCCGTGTGATCTGGAGGGTGATAACATTTCTCCAGCTGGCTGTGAGAATCATTAATTCATTATTCAGCTGTGTCTTCAAGCCCCCTTGATCAAGGGTCTTTTTTCTCTCTGTCAGGCAACTGTTCTGTTCCATGTTCCTGATTTCTTTACATCTCTGCCTTCAGTACTGTTATCTCTAACTTAGACTATCCCAGTGTTCAAACGTTGGCTCCTTTTCTTACCTTTGTGAGAAGAGACAGAGTGAAAACAATTATGTGATGAGTGTTGAATGTATTTCTGGGAGCTACGTGCTGCTCATTTAAAGTCTGGACTTTCCCTTTACAAGAATGCTAAAAAGAAGAACAGCAAGCCAAGTGTGAAGCTGCCATTTTTCTTTTTTTTACGGTTTCTTTTTACACTTGCTGTAAAACCCTCTGCTTCACTCTTCCCCCTGCCTTTACATTATATTAGTTAATGGTGTTTCTAATTCTATTTGCTCTGATCTGTTTCACATCCTCCCAAACCTCACTCAAAGCTGCTGTGGTTGGAGCAGAGTGACGCAGTTTGTTAGAGCAGAGGTGACAGTGGGATGAATCATGGGCTTGTCACTTCACAACCTTTTGTGGCATTTTAAACATATTTGCAAACAGAGGACATTTCACTGGAATTCCAACATGTTATAATAGAAAAATGGACTCAGCCTGTCTGCAAGTTTCACTCTTGCTAACAAGAGGAGAAATTAAATTTTTTTTTTCTTGAAGTTTCCTTCTGTGGTTGCCCCTTGACATCTGCAAGGGTATCAAACCCTTCCGAACCTCCAAAGAACCACTCAGTCACAGGAAAGGAGTGGGACAGCTTGCAGGAGCTGCAGTTGAGCTAATTATCCACTTGACTGCTCAGTCTTGGCAGATGATGTTCTGTTAGACAGACTGAAGTTCACAGTTAAGTGCGTTTGGAGGTGGTGAACAAAATACCCACGCTGATCTTTCAAACAAAATACTTCTTGCACCCTGCAATTCTTAAAGACTTTTCTGTGCAGTGTTGCTAAGCTTTAATTTGAGAGGGAAGAACACTGAGGATTGATAATTTTCCCATGTTCAAGAGAATTCACAGAGCCACAGAGCAGTTGAGTTTGGAAGGGATCTCTGGAGATCTCTGGTCCAACCTTCTGCTCCAGCAGGGTCACCCAAAGCTGGATGCAGGGGACTGAGTGTAGTTGGTTTTTTTTCAGTATTTCTAAGGAAGGAAACTCCACAGACTCACTGAGAAACCTGCACCAGTTCTTGATCATCCTTAGACCAAAAAAGTGTTTCCATTTTTTCAGATGGAAGATTTTGCATTTCGGTCTGTGCCCATGGCCAATGGTGATAGACAAATTTACTGGCAAAACTTATGGATTTAAAATCAGGTCACAAAACACGACTTTGAATACAGAATTATATTTTTCAGTGTGTACCATTAACCATTAAACTTCTTTGCTCTAGCCTGTGAACTCTGGACAGTGAATATAATAATTTTAGCTTACAAAAAAAAGAAGGAAAAATTAATCTCTTTAGAAATTTGTGGTTATAACTGTTTTCTTTAGCAGAAATTTGCTTTTGTGTAGAAACTGACACTTCATTTATCATGAGCTCTGTAGAAGGTAAAAAGAACAATTAACATATTTATGTTTTCTAATTCCATATAATTTAGTGCTTACTAGAAAACAGAATTTATTTATAATGGATGTTTTTAACCTTTATGTACTGTTTGATGTGTACCTGTCCTTACCCATGTAGAGCATCTTTGAGTCAAACAGGACCCTCAGAGCCCAACCGTTTAAGGTGGTGGTCAGAATGATTGAACAACCCAATCCAGAGGATAATGAAGTATTCCTGAATATATATCCTGACATATGGTTAATTCTCCTGCCAGGGTGTGTCTGCTACATAATCCGAACGTGCCTTGTGAGGATTTATAATTAAAGCAGCTGATGCAGAACCAGTTCCCTGAAGCAGCATGGAGAGGGCTCTAAGGAGTGAGTTTTACCCCAGACTACACCAAACCAAATCATTTCTGTACTTCCAATTCCTCCCCTCCACCACACATTTTTCTCACCATCGTGTTAACCCTTTTCTCAACAATCCTGTGCACAGAATATCAACTGTTTCCAGAAGCATTCAGGCCTTCCCTAAGCCATTGTTTTCCAATGAGAACAACCACTTTGGAGCTATGGTCCACATTTGCAGCTCTGAGAGACCTCTGGTGCACTCAAAGGCTGCCTGAGAGAACAACGACCCGGTGAAGAATGTGACAGAATATACAATTTCCAAATGGCAATGCACAAATGTTAATGACATGGATTTCCTGCCCACACTCAAACCTAATTCCACCACGAGATGGGCTGTTGCATTAAAAACAGCCTGAAAAGGTTCCCCAACCCCCTTATTCTGATTAGATTGGGAAGCATGGGCAGGAACCACATTTCCTGTTTGTTGCTACCAGTGTATTGAACTATTCCATTTCCCTCTGGATTTTGATCAGAGGCCAGCAGCTAAGGGATGTCAGATTGCACAAATGTTTTTGGTCACAGTTCACAAGCCAACCCTACTGGAAAGGTCCCAAATGCCCTTGGAGAAACCTACATCCAGTTTCTTATGATTTTATTTAAAGCATCCTGCCTGTGAATGTGTGGTCAGCTTAACAAAACCTCATGAAATGACCCAAAGTTATGAGCACCCCGTGGCTGCTAATTGGCCTCAAATCAGCTTGGTTTTGCCTTGGTCATTTGTCAGTGGCTCAATTAACAGCAGATTCCACTCTTGCTAGGCAACAAGAGGAAAAATTGAGTGGGAATATCGAATTGTTCTGAGACCTCAGACCATTCCTTCTCAGTTAAAGTATTTTGTATTGCGAAGTTCTGCAATGTGATAGTTTACCTAGAGAGAGAATGTTGGCTCCTCTTGGTGCTGTCTGGATTCCCTCACCTCCCCAAATCCTTGCCTCACTCCCTTCCTTGCCACAATGAACATCATTTTGGGCATCAGTCGTGCCACTTTACTGGGTTAGTACCCAGGAGCTGCTGTCATTGGAGAGAGTGAAGGAACATTTTTCTTCCTACTCACGCTGTTATAAGACATAAATGGGAAAAGAAGTTAGAAAAAAAAATGCTCTTAATGTTAAATCTCCAAGCGCTGGCAAGCAATAAACAGACTATGGATTTTTATGACTTTAATGTGTGGAAGATGTAAGTATTAGTTGCAAGAAGCTTCTGGACATGGTCCCCTCTGGCTTTGCAGTAATCTTGGGGGTTCAAACATCAGCTTTCTGGTTTGGTCTCATTGCAGGGAATGTGCTGTGAGATCTTTTCCAGAGCTTGGCCTCTGGGCCCTGCAGGTGTGTGAAGGCAGGGCTGAAGTATTTTATAAGTGAGAGGGATCAGGAGCTCCACAGGGCATCCAAGCCCCATCACACAGCAGGAAGGGCACGGACATTGTGTGAAATCTTTCATGCCCCAGGATGGACTGTGCTCAATTTCAGATCATCTCAAGTCACCTGGAGCAAACACGCTGGGGATCTGAATTCCTCCAGCATGAACCACCCCAAGGTACCACTCTAGTCCCATCCTCCCAAGCAGGCAGATCCACAAAGCTCCCAAAATATCAACAGGTTTCTGAGGATCTCAGTGTCTTTTGGTGGCTGAGAATGAGCAAAAGAACTGTGACTTTCACAGCCAATCTTGGCACAAATGACCCACTACCCTTTCAGCAGCCTCAGGCCAAACCCAAAGCTGCCTGATTTCACCTTTCCAAGTCACCAGCCTGTCACACCTTCAAATGCCATTCAGAGACTGCTCTGATTTTCCTGGGTTGTAATTTAATTGGGGACCTGGCTGGGAAAGTTGTAAAGGGTTGTACCTCAGTGCTGGGTGTGATCCAGCTGGTAGATGGCGAATGAGCAGCTCTGCAGCTCCTCTTTGATTCTGTAACTCTACCACGCTAAACTAAAAAATCTCCAATCCATCTGCTGATTCCAGGCTCCAAGGAGACAGTAGAAAGGCTGCAAAATTTTTACAGTCAGAGGGGGTCTGAAGTGTTGCAGTTCCTGCTTTTCAGTGTGAGAATTGAGACTGTAAAGAGTGCAGTGCTTCCAAGAAAACAGATCATAGTGTATAAACTCAAACACACCAAAAATCAATTCCATTTTCTTTTCATGCCTGGTCTTGCCCATAAAAGAATTGCACTGAGTTCTACAAATTCTGGTTTTTTTAGTCGTTTAGACACAAAAGAGATAATGCATTTCATCTCTCCCACTGTCCTACATGACATACTACCATTGCATTTTCAGACATTAATAACATTAATGTTTCTATGAAATAGTTTTATTCTCACTTCTTTTTTTCCTACCAGTCAAAGTCTCTCTGTGCATTTACAGACCCTTTGCTGTAATCCCAAAGCAAGAAAAGACCTTTAAAATTAAGATTCTGTCCACATTATCTACATTCATAGCAGCAAGAAGGGCATACCAGTGTGACACTCTGATTCATCTGAATTTTTGGTGTCACACCCTTGAAAATAGAAGTTAAACTGCACTGTGTATGATGCAATGAATTAACAGAAAGAACTAATTTGTTATGTAGGAAACCTTTAATAATTAAGAGCATCATAGTCTTCCTGAACTTTTGTAGAATTACTTCAAATTCTCGCTATAAAT
This sequence comes from Irena cyanogastra, assembly GCA_013397155.1. NCBI lineage: Eukaryota > Metazoa > Chordata > Aves > Passeriformes > Irenidae > Irena > Irena cyanogastra. The sequence goes on along the minus strand of VWZV01005415.1, from coordinate 214,301 downwards.
TTTCAGGTGTTCACTTCAAATGTACACTTGGAATTGCATCCTGGCCAAATGTTCTCAGACCCTGCCTCCTCAGATTTTTCTGTTTCTTTACAGCCCTTCTGAGCAGTTTTCTGCAAGTTCATCTCCATTCTCTCACAAATTAATTGTTGATAAAACTAAAAGCTGTTTGGACAGCTACATTTTTCATTACAGTGCCGTAGGCAATAGTAAGATCCACAGCATGTTAATTATTTCCTGTTATGCATCTGCTCTTGGGATAAGTCACATTATTAGGTGACAGTTTCTCCATTCATGTCTCTACTAGGCTTAAAAAAGCACTGAGGAGCAGGTTGCAATAGCAGTTAAGAGGGATTATTGTTTTTCAGACTACTTTACAAAATTAATCTCAGTTTTAGCTCTCTTTTTAAACACAGCCCTAAAATAAACACTGTGCTTATATTTGGCTGTTGACCCTCAAATATGGCAATTGTGGCAGGCACCCTGAAAAGATTCCACACTGCATCTGAGTGGCTGAACTCACTTAAGTGATGCAAACAGCCTTTAGTCAGAAAAACTAAAGGCACAGAACTGTAGAATCCCAGAATGGTTTGGATTGAAAGGGACCTTCAAGATTATTCAGTTCCAACCCCCTGCCATGAGCAGGGACACCTTCCACAAGAGCAGGTGGCTCAGAGTCCCAAACAATCTGGCCTTGGACCAGGGATGGGGAACCCACAGCTTCTCTGGGCCATCACACACAGTGACACCAGTGAAGCTGAACATGGAGAGAATTCTTTTCCTGCTCCAGGTGAATGGGACACAGGGGTCACATTAACCTCTCAGTGCTAAAGAATGTCCACCAGCCCAAGTGGCAGTGGGGTAGATTTGTCCTCTGGCCTTATCAAATGAGTACAAGAATCCTTACAAGAGAAGCAAGACAGCCTGTTTCCAAGGAAATAAATTCCCAAGAATTTGCCTGCAGAGCAGCTCTGTCACTTGAGGGATTTTGGCCGGGGAGGAGCCTCAGCTGTGATAACTCACCTTGAAGAAGGTGTTGAAAGGAATGTAAGAAATGTGAGAACGTTCACAGCTGAGCATCCAGCAGCACAGAGACCTGGAAGGCATCAATGGCAGGGGCCAGTGGAGCATCCTGTTAGGGAATGGACCTCAATTCCAACCTAACAGGCTTCCAATCCCACACAAGTCCCCTTTCCTGTTGGTTAACCCCATGTCTTCACAAACCACCAGACTTGGAGATTTTAGGCCCTCTCAAAACTGATGCGTGTGCTTAGGCAGCAGTGTTCTCCTCAACATCATCTCTGTCCTGAGTGGTTCAGCTGCTTTCACTGGCCAAGGAACCTGAGGAGAAGAAGGGAGAAGAAGTGGGGAAGATGAGAACAGGGCTGAGCATGAATTGGAGGATCTGGTGATGAGTTTACAGCTGCACACGTAGGGGCTGCAGGGTCACCTTCAGTGATGCAACAGCAGGTATAGGGAAGGGGCAGGGTTTTTTGGTGAGGGTAAAAACCTGGTTGTTGGTTGAGAAATAAGTAGGAACTGCCTTATTTCTGTCAGGAAGATTAATCCACAAACACCTGAGGTTTATGTCCAAAAAGGAGACAGAGGAGTTCTTTTACTTTATTCAAATAAAGGGAGAGGCCATGGGGCATTCCCTTGGGGTCTCTCCAATTTTTGGAGGATGCAGCCTCCTTTTTATCCCAATTTCCCAGCCACATTTCCCTCTCTCTTTCCCCATTGGCTGAGGCACTTGAGAGGTACAGACTTCCCAAAACGCCTGATACCAGAGATTTCTCTCTAATGTATAACCCTCTCTTTTGATTTCGAATTCTTACGGAATTCATGTTTTTTCCCCACTGTTTCTTTCATCTTTCAATATCCAATTTCATTTACCAGCAAACCTACAGTTTGTTTGTAAGGGCAAATACCTTTTTTCCATTCATCAATCAGTGGAATCCTTCCCATTGTTTCTTTTATCTCTCAGTGCTGGTTTTATCTACCAGCAGACCCACAGCTTGTTTGCAAAGACAAATCCATAATTCCTCTCAGTTCTGAGTAATTCTACGAGATTGACATGGAGATGAGTCAGCTTATAGAGAACAGGAGGATAAATGTATGATTTGATGCAGCAGGCAGCCTCCACATCCTCACCTTGCATTTCCTACAGCACCTTTGGGCCCTGGCTCTTGCCCAGCTCCAGCTTTCATTGCAGAGGGAGCCCCTGTGAGCTGTGGCTCATGTAGAAAACACACGAGTGGGAGGCTGTCCTCTGCTTCTTTATCCCTTGCCATGTTTAGTTGGTGGCTTTTGGTGTTTCATTAGGACTTTCCAGTCACTTACACAGTACTGGGGAGTGTTTTTGTAGCTGTTTAGGAGCTACAGTCTGGCTGCAGCCTTGTCACCAGCAGCCAAGTCTCTCAAACACTTTTTGTGCTTGTTACAAGTTTTTTTTCCACCTCCTCCTCTCTCCACTTAACTTTCTCCACTGAAAACCCAGAGAAGCTATCTGGGTTTACTGCAAGCCATCATTCAGCCCATAGCTTGCCAGAATTTCTTTTGAGATCTCTTCAAGAGAAATCTTAAAGGCTCTGGTGTCATCCATGCCTTTAGCTATGGAAAGTATCTCTGTTGAGCTGCACTGCCTGTCCTACAGAAGGAAAATATTTCTTTACAGTGGTATTTGGCCCCCTCCTCCACAGACCCACGTTTCAGTCCCCCTTGCAAACCATACACTCTTGGCTGGCCATGCAAAAGCCAGCAGGCAGTTAAATTTCTGTGGAAAACTGGTTTATTCTCATTAATGGCAACTGGTGGTATTGAAGACAATGCTGAATTCAGATTCCTTCTGTCCTTGAAATGTGAGCAGAGGTTCCCTTTGGGGTTAAGTCTTATTAATTTTTTGCCACTGCTATAAAATCTTCTTCTCTCACCCCAGAGGATGGGACACATCCTCTCCTATCAGATTATTAAAATCAGACAGACTCATGGCCCAGAATTCTGCCATACCCCTTCTGCCATACTCTTTTCTCATCAAAAAAACTGCTTTGTTTGCTGAAAGGCTCTTTTAATAATCTCCTCTGGTGCTATTCACTGTTAACACATCTTCCTGTTGTGGTCTTCCAAATTTCCAGTGTTGGCTGAGCAAGGGAAAGGGAGCTCTAAATATTGGAACAATCCCTGGAGCAGCTACCAGTGAGAATCCCAGAGGGTCAAGAAGAGCTTGGATGCCTTTTGGTAAACCAAAATTCCTGCACATTTCAGCTGTCAAGGCAGCCACTGGCCTCTTGAACCAGCTCTCAACTGAACATTTTTAATCATTCCCCTGAGCCCTCTTCAACAGCAGTAAACTTGTCCCAGGAAAGCTCAGTTGCAAAGGGAAATTATCAGCGGGCTTGTTAGTTTGCTGTTGAGTGTGTGGGAACAGTTTACAAAGATAGCAGGAGGTGCTTTTCCTCAGGGAGGCACTGGGAATAAAAAGGTTAAAAAATTAATTTGCAAAAATGAGTGCTTGGGATTCCTGAGCAGCAGATATTTGTTTTTGCTGCGGGGTGTGTTTGTTAGCTCAGATAACAGAGTGAAGATGCTGCTTACACCTCTCACCCATCTGCTCAGAGAGGAGTGTCACTGTTTCCTTCCAGGCTAGCCTTCCCAAATCCTGACTCAGCAGCACAGCACTGAAAGGCAAGTCCTGCATTCACCAGGCCAGCATGGGGAGGCTCATGAAATCAAGATTTTTTCAAAGCCTGGGATGTTTTGTGCCCCCAGCCTCACACACCTGTGCTGTCCCCAGTGCAGCCAAGCCTGCAGGTTATCTGGGGCATCCAGCACAGCGAGGATGATCCAAGAAATGCCCCAGAATTAGGAATCTTCTGCTGTATCTCACTCAGTGATGCTGGTCAGTTGTACTAGGGCATGGCCATGACAGGTTATGTTCCTTGAAGTTGTTGCAAGAAGAGAGAGATACCAAAATTTCCTTCTGGAACCACACACATTTAAGAGCTGTTTGACCGAACCCTTCTGATCAATGCATAATTTGAAACAGGAGCAGCCTCAGGACCACTCTGCCCCAAAAATCAGAGGGCTTATTTGCTTACATGCTCCAAAATCCAAATATTTGCTGGCAGGAAAGAGCTGGGAAAAGGGCTCAGCCTGGAGAAAAGGGGGATCAGGGGGGACCTTGTGGCTCTGCACAACTCCTGACAGGAGGGGACAGCCGGGGGGGTCGGGCTCTGCTCCCAGGGAACAGGGACAGGAGGAGAGGGAACAGCCTCAGGCTGGGCCAGGGAAGAATTAAATTGGGTATTAGGGAAAATTTCTTCATGGAAAGGGCTCTCCAGCCCTGGCACAGCTGCAGTGTTGGAGTCTCCATTCCTGGAGGGATTTAAAAGCTGTGTGGATGTGGCACTTGGGGACATGGTCACTGGTGGCCTTGGCAGAGCTGGGAGAAAGACTGGGATTGATGATCTTAGAGGATTTTTCCAACCTAAACAATTCTGGAATTCTATGATCCCACATCTCTCTGAAGGGACTATAAACCCATGGGAAGGTCCAATTAATTTTCAAAAAAATCACCCTCTGAATTTGACTTACATTTGCTCACACTGAACATGTTCTTGAGCTCTCTTCCAGCACTTTATTTCTATGATTTTGAGCGTCAGAAAGGAATAATGAGCCAGTAGATCCTTGGGAAAGTATTTTTTTTCCCCAGTGAAGTAGGCAGGAGTTATAAATATTCTGCAGGCAGACTCCAGTGCTGCAGCAGTGACCACTCTGTGACGACAGCAGACGGTGTCTCAATAGCAGGAGACAAGCAAGGTTGCTTCTGTGAAAACAAATTTACCTATAAGCTCAATTTCAACAGCCACAGAGGGAAATCCAACTTCTTTCCTACTGAAAAAAAAAAAATTACTTTTCTGTTGCCGGTGCTACAGCATCACCACTTGAAAAGTATCCCCATTATTCCACCAACTGATTGATTTCCTCCTAACTGTGCTGCTGGTGACTGAATTCACTTTGGGAGCCAATTACAGGAAAAAGAATACAGTAAGTGTTGCAGGAGAACCCCATGTTACTGTTTTAAAACTTGCTTTTCTCTTTTCTTCTTCCTTCTATTTAATCCAAAGGAAACGTGTTCACAGTTGGAGTAAAGACCAGTGTAAACAAACCAAAAGAATTGAATAATATGTATTTACTTGTATATTTTTTTTCTATTGAGCAGAATGCATGACCTTTATTTGGGTTTTATGAATACTGACAAAATGACTTTCACTGCAGCTTGCAGTCTTAAAAAATATATATCTGTGGACAAGCCCTTCATAGCCCACCCCCCAGTTTCCTAATACTTGATATTTTATATGGAATTTGTACCATGTACTGCAATGAATAGAATGAAATGTAAAAAGGAAAAAAAAAACCCACCACTTTTCTAAAACAACACCCAAGAACAGGAAAAATGTGCTGGTTTTTGCTTACTGTAGTATTAGATATTTTATTCTGGATTGTTATTATTTCTGTGTGTCACATGCAGAGGAACTTTTATTAATGGAAATCAAAACCCACGGCAAGGAAGAAGCATTTTCCATCCTATTTCTGACTGTTCCCAGATGAAGAATATGTCAGACACAATATAACTTTGCTGTTACACAAGCCCCTAAAAGATGCTGGCAGATATTTTGAGAGTTTGGCATTCTGTATCAATAAGAAAACAAATCCATGACAGTTTCCTATCGAGTCAGAACAATACAAGCACAGGACAGAATATTTTTAGCATGCTTATATTCCATACCACACATCTGTGGCTCAATTTTTCCTCCCTCTTTTTCTCCACTCTGTTTTCCAGCAGTAGATTGACCAATTTATACTCAGATGCACTTAGAATTCATCGATGTCTTTCTCCTGTGGAATTACATAAAAGTCTCAAGCCTCCAATAATAGCAATTTTTTGTCTGCATTGACAAGGAGTAGGAAATAAAAATCATGATTCTTTTAGGGCTCTGGCTTCAAGGGCATAGGGGAAATCCAGGGCCACCCAGAGGACCATCTCCATAGCTCCTGTCAAGCCAAGGTCTCCTGAAGCTACTGGTACCCTCATGAATTCCTGTCAAGAAAATTCCAGTAACAGTCAGCACCATGTCCAGAAAATGGGTGAAGCTGTCAGAGAGGAAAAGCTCGCTCTCCAGTGATGAATTTATACATGGAATAAGCTCATTTCCCATTAAGATCATTGTTTGAGCAATTTTGGCTTGAGAGGATTCACCCAGGTGCAGTTTTCCTCTGTATAATTTCATACTTTTGTAGTCACATACATCTGGGTGTTTGAGTCCATCAAGGCTTCCTCTTCTTTCCTGAGGATTTATCTCTAATCAGCCTTTGCATTTGCCCCTTATCTTGAAGGGTTTCAGTTTTCCAAAGACAGTTTTTGATATTGCTGAAATGCACTTTTTCTATTATTTGTGAAGAGTTTGGAGGTGGCAGCAACAAAATTTTGGACCCATAAATTTATGAAATGTTTATAGCATTTTGAGGATCTCTAGTGATAAATTCAAGTAGTTTTGACATGTTGGTTATTACTCATTGTTTTCTGAAGGCAGAATATTGCTAAAAGTTTAATTAAGGGAAATTGTGATTAATTCAGACAGTCAATATTAAGCTGAAAAACATGTAAGGGTTATGAAGGAGTTGCTGATCTCACTAAGATGGAAGAGAAGGTGGTAACGGGCTGCCTCGAATAAAAGTATGGATAATTCATGGAATCATTCAGATTGGAAAGGATCTTTAACATTCTTGAGTCCAACCCTTAACCCAGCACTGCCAAGGCCACCACTGCCCATGTCCCCAGGTGTCACATCCACATGGCTTTTAAATCCCTCCTGGGATAGGGACTCCAGCACTGTTCTGGGCAGCTGTGCCAGGGCTGGAGAGCCCTTTCCATGAAGAAATTTTCCCAAATATTCAATCTAAACCTCCCCTGGCCCAGCCTGAGGCCGTTCCCTCTCCTCCTGTCCCTGTTCCCTGGGAGCAGAGCCCGACCCCCCCGGCTGTCCCCTCCTGGCAGGAGTTGTGCAGAGCCACAAGGTCCCCCCGATCCCCCTTTTCTCCAGGCTGAGCCCCTTTCCCAGCTCCCTCAGCTGCTCCTGGTGCTCCAGACCCTTCCCCAGCTCCATTCCATTCTTCAGACATGCTCCAGCCCCTCAATGTCATATTTAGCAGAAAAACCTTTCTTCTGCCAGCCTGCCTGTAGGTCCCTACAACATGGCAATGCAGTGGAAGATCCGAAGAGGAAAAACCCCTGGATTTATGATGTGTTTATTAGAGAACCTTTATTAGTTAGTTTATTTTGTCGTTATATTTATTATATGGTTTATTGAACCAGCATATTGGTTCTGATATCACAGTCACATGGGCAAACACCTGCTGTTTAGAACACTGGAAAAATCAAAGAATCTGGGTCATCCCTTCCCATCAAGGGGATTTTACCACTGTAATTATGATGAAATACATGATTTATCTAGTCCTCTGTACAGAGTTTCACATGATTTTGTGAAAAAAAATTCTGATCATATTCCGTGATCATATATGGGGGAATAGCCTGGGTATTAATTGTGAGTTCTTTCAAATCTTTGGGTGAGACAATCATGTGCATGTTGAAAGCTAAGGAAGTTCTCTACTTTTAAGTTTTGAATTTGCATTTCTCCTTGTGTTTTTAACCTGAATACATTCAGCCTCCACTGTGTCACATGCCCTTAACATGATCAGCTGTTATTTTTCACAGTGTTTTTCACATTTCCTGAGGTTATTCCCCACCTTTCTCATATCTGCTGTATGAGCTGGCCAGTGCCCACCCCCTGAGGATGATTCTTTTGGGGCATCACATCCCTGGTGGCCTGCACCCTGGTATAAAAGGAAAAGTGATGCCCAAACCATCAGGCGAATGGAAGCAGTCAAGTCTTCTCTCAATGCAACTCATCATTTTCCTGCTGACACATTTTGGGTCAGAAGAAGAATTGGCCTGTTTTCCTTAACACCAATATCTCTTCCTGCTCACTGCTGTGCTCAATTGCATCAAGAATTCAATATGCTTGAACGTGGAACCAGTTTATTGAGTGGAAATACCTGCGCGGTGACACCAAAAAATGAAGGATTTTGCACCAGCAGAAGCTTTTGTAGAACCAGTTGTTTACTTGAGCAGATCTACCTGTTCCTATCACTTGAAAGTTCAGGCCAATGACCAACTTCATTATTTGAACACTGTTGCTGATCAGCACAAAAGCATCACCCAAACCCTTTGGTATTAATGCACCTTTTTTCTGTGTGTTTACATTGGCTTTTTAATTTTTCTCACCTCTCTCATGAAGGGAGGTTAATTAGCAGGAGACCTTCTAGTTTACATTGACTTTTTTTTTCGAGTAATGCTGGAAGAAAGAACAACCACCTTCCTCTAAGTAAAATAAAATTATTGTTTCCTAATAAAAGTCTTGTTTTAATGTTGCTAAGGAACGTGTATGGAAATGGCCTCTGATTCTGAGTGTCCCTACCCTGCAGTGCGACAGAACTCATCAGGATCTTAAGCCTTGCTCTTTCCTGCAGTTGTCCCATGATTTCTCTGTCCTTGTCAGGCACAATAAGTCTCCTTACCTTACAGTCCTGCTTCCAAACCAGTTGTTCCTTTGAATGATGCAAGGTGGTGCAGTGCAAGGTCTTCCTGCCCATGGCAGGAGGGTGGAATTAAATGTTCTTTCAGGTCTCTTCTGACCAAAGCCCTTCCATGATTCTATGACAATGCCTGAGGAACACTTTAAGCCTATCAATGGCTGTGTGCACACTGGGGCTCAGCGTGGACTTCTGCATTTCATAAATAAGGTTTTAGATGCTCAGAAGCCCCTGCAGGCACAGAAGAAAGGGAACACTGAATATGATTTAATTGTGAAGCTGCACCTCTGGAAGATGTTGTTCAGAGCAAGCTTACAGCTGCTCTGACTTAAGGAGAGCTGTCAGGGAGCTCTCTCCTCATCGTGGAACACCTGAATGTCTTCGTGTGCTGGAGAGGGCATGGAAAGGCACATAAAGTCTTGCAAGGTGCTTATGAAAGTGCAGGCCAAGGAATGAAGAGCTGCTGCTTATTCCTAGCGAGTCACACTGCAGTAAAAGTAGAATTTGTGGAAATGCCCTCAGAGAAATGTGAGTTTGCACCTCCATGATGAGACCTGGTCTGAAGCACTGAAGACTGCTTGATTTATTCTGCATTCAGGAAAGAGTGAATTACCTGACACGAGCAGCCAGAGGAGTTGGTTTGTTGATGACAAAGGTCTTTCACTTGCCTTTATATATTTCCAACCAGGTTGAATTTATTCGAACAACCTAAGGTTCTTCTGGCAATGGTAAGACCAGGAAAATATGAGGATATTCACTGGGCAATTCATCCCATCAAGCTTAAAAAAACCCACTCTCTTCATTAAATTTGAGGTTGTAGAACTTAGTAAGGGAGAGTCAAAAAATTCTACTTTTAAGTACATGACATATGTCACTTCCAGTGAAAAATATCAGGAATAAAGAGATGAAGTTAAGGGGAAAGTACAAGAGAGAATAAAATAATTTCTGGGCCAATTCATCCAGAACAAGTTTAAAAGCTTTTGTGGCAGCTTAATGAGTAAGGCTCCAAACAATTTGTTGAAAGAACAGCTGGGACACAAACCTTACCTGTTTTTGCAGATCAGGAGGGAGTTTTCTCTGTTTATGGACTTGGTTATGTGCCATGGTTTCATCACAGGGATGGATGGCAGGGCTGAAAACCCTGGGATGTTTTTTCCAGCTTTATCTCAAACCATTGTGTTTCCTGCCCTCTGTGAAAAGCAGGTTGGAGAAGGTGACCTTGCATTGCTGATGAGAGCAACTCAAAGCCTGAAGAAATGGCAGAGATAAAAGCTGCTGAGCAAAATCCTGTAAACATATGCAAAAAAAAAAAACCACCTCACTAAAAACCCCAAACCGCTTTGGAGATATGGAATAATCTCCTCAGTTCATGCAAAAAGAATTCATGTAGGGTGGTAATTAGGTTTTTTAAAATCATACTGTAACTGTACTTAATGATCCTTTTGCCATCTAATCAAGGATCTCACACTGACATTTTCCAATATTGCTAAAGCTTCTTGTACCAGCTCATTTGTCTAACGAGGTTTCTATTTATAAACCTCATTGGAAGTAAAATTAAATTAATGAACGAGTCCATCTCATCTTTCCAAAATACAAGAATATATTCACAGAATAGTTGGGGTTGGAAGGGACTCTCAAGATCATTTAATGCAATCCCCCCTACCAAGGCAGGGTCACCTAGAGCAAGTTGCACAGATATTCTCATACTGAATTGGTATTGAATATTTATTCACCAGTTCAGGCATCACCCAGCATGATTTATTGAGAAAACATTTACCTTTGATTCAAGCACTTCCACACAGAAATGTTAGCAAAAGAGAAATGAATGTATTAACACTCTGCTGAGCAAAACCAACAAATAATCTTCTTCACAAATTCAAGGATTTTAATTCCATTTAAATATTTGATAAATAAACCTTTAAGAAGGAAAACAACAGCCATTTACATTTCTCATTATCATTGACTTAAATGTGGTTTAAAAGTTGATGGCAGTGAAACATGCACTTGTATGACCTTGGGGCCTTTTTAATATGCTGATACAGACTAGTCACATCCATTTTACGGCACTTGCAATCATGAATTAATGCAAAAGAAGTTGTTTTTTAGAAATATTTCATGGTCTCCATCCTTGAAGGCTTTCAAGACCACACAAAATAAAGAGCCTGGTCTAAATTCAGTGCTGGCTCTGCTTTGTGCAAGGGTTGGATCAGTGATTCCCAACCTGAGTTATCCCCTGGTCTCTGCTCTGACATCAAGGCCAGCCAAGTAATTTTCACTGAAGAGGGTAAAACAGCTCCCTGTGTGCTAATGTTTCCTCAATCAGCTTGAAATAAAAGAAACCAGAAGCCCTGTTCCCAGGGAGGCTGTCCAGAGGGAAGCACATTTATCCTGAAAGGTTAAGTGCCCCATTTGTCACGACTGGGAACAAAAGTTTGGCTTTGCCAGCTCCCCTCGCTCAGCTGCATAAACAGTGACAAATAAATAAATAAATTTCACCAGCTGAAGGTTTAGGCGTGTTTCTGCCTATCAGGAAGCCTCACAAATGAGTGTTTGTGTAAAGAACCCAACAGGTGAAGTTTAAATCACTCTTGTGCTCAGAATTGTTGGATGCATCACCACTGCTGAGAGCTGCGGAACTTATTGCCTCCCTGGCTGCACATTTGCAGGAGGACAAGGGAAAATAACTACAACAATTTGAGCAAAACCAGAGGAAACAAGTCCAAAAATAGGAAAAGATGGAAGGTGTCCTGGCTGATCTAATGGAACACAGTGGTTTGTCAAATATTTACAGTTGTATTCATTCTCTGGTTTGTTAATTTGCATATTTTATGGCCACTGTGGGAAAAAAAAAAAACTTGTCAGGTTTTGCTGCTGGGATTTTTTTGTTGTTTTCTTTTTTCTCTTGACAAACAGACTGAGAAAACCTTGCTGGCTCAGTGATAAAGTCATGCATGCAACAGGAATGATTTTTTTTTTCTTTCTTTCTTAGAATTAAACTATATTGCCGAAACTAATGAAAAACTAGTGTTGAATTACAAGCTAATTCTGTTCTTAGGATTCAGGCATATATATCTGATTGTTCAGCTTTTAAAAAGAAAGCCTTTGAATACCTCTCAGTCAATAGGCTTTCAGGTTCCTTCCTGCTCCAAGAAATACCACCCCTCCCCTCCCTGAGAGATAACTAAAGCTTTTGAAATAAGGAAAGATTGCTGGCATTTATGAAAAAGGTAAAAAATCATACCAAGGAGCCCTGCATGACCTGCTAACGTGTTTGAGCAGAAAGAGAAAATTTTCATGTACAATGGGGGCTAGAGAAAAAAAAAAAATCAATAATAAGCAACATTAAGATTTGCCCAGGAAATCTTTATTCCACCCACCTCTGAATGTGCATTAGGAAATTGTTTTTGACAGTGTTTACAAGCTGCACACGGAACAAGTGCGTCCTTTAATGAATAGCTGTTTGCTCACAGGCTGTTTGTGCACTGAGCAGAGGTGACTCAAGCTGCAAGGCCCTGCAAGGATGGGGGCAGGATGCCAGCTGGAGGCTCCCACTGAGCTGGGGAAGAGCAGGCTTTAGTGACTGGGATAAGGAGAGGGATTAGACCACCGGCCTCGTGAAATCCAGCACAGGCAATCACCCAGAAAAGCCCTTTCTCCACTGGGCTGTAGGAGACAGCAGGTGTTATTGGGTATTCAGGAGCTTATTCAGGATGCAGGGACAAAGGGGCTTGGGGGTTGGGATGGGAAGTGTTGGGAGTGGGTAAAAGTTGCTGTGGGGTGTTTAGAGGAAAGCACAACCTCTTCTCTCATTAGTCCTGCCAAGGGGGAATGTCTGTGTCCCACCACTCACCAGATGTACCTCACCAGTGCCCCCCTCCTTCCCAGGAGCCCATTAATAGATGCAGGTGTGTCCACAGCTCCATGGGAGTTTCTGTGGAATTCACAGCTAGAGTGTGATGCAAAAACCCCACCAGAAACATCATGGAATTGTTTGGGTTGGAAAGGAACTTAAAGACCATTTTGTTCCACCCCCCTGCCATGGGCAGGAACACCTTCCACTAGCCCAGGTTTCTCCAAGCCCCATCCAACCTGGCCTGGGACACTTCCAGGGATCCAGGGGCAGCCACAGCTTCTCTGGGCACTTGTGCCAGGGCCTCCCCACCCTCACAGGGAGGAATTTCTTCTCAACATCCCATCCAACTCTGTTCTCTGGCAGTGGGAAGCTCTATCCCCTTCTCCTGTCACTCCAGACCCTTGTAAAATGTCCCTCTCCATCTTTCTTGCAGGATCCCTTCAGGCACTGGAAGGCCACAACGAGGTCACCCCAGAACCTTCTCTTCTCCAGGCTGGACAATCCCAGTTCTCCCAACCTTTCCTCACAGCAGAGCTGCTCCAACCCTCTGGTCAGCTTGGTGGCCTCCTCTGGACTCACCAGGTTACCCTCTCTGACAATGCCCATCTCTTCTTAGGGAAGGAAAATGCTGAATATTTTTTTACTCTGGCAAACTGAAGCTGAGAGCTGAACAGTAGAAATACCCCCACATATGTGAAAAGAAATTCACAGCTCACTGGATTTTTATTGCAATAGCACAGAAACTCCATATGTTTTTAACTTTCAACTTTGCCTGTTCCCTTAACGTGGGCAATAAACATATCTATTTCTGAGATATTCATACAGGAGAAAATCAAGAATTTCTCTGCTTGGAGTGAAATAAACGTTGACATCTGCTCTGCCTGGTAGAAATTCTAGCAGGAACCCAGGAACAGACCAAAAGTGGGAACAATAAAGGCAGATGTGTGACCTTTCTTTGCAAGGGAAGCCGGAGAGTTTAACACGTTCAGTTTTGGGCCTCTCACAACAAGGAGACATCGAGGAGCTGGAGAGTGTTCAGAGAAGGGAGCAGAGCTGGGGAAGAGTCTGGAGCAGCTGAGGAAGCTGGGGAAGGGGCTCAGCCTGGAGAATTGAATTTCAGGAGGTTCCTCTCTGCCCCTCTCTCCGACCTATTGATGTGGTCCCCACAAATTGGTCAGAGACTGAGAAAACCAACTTTCTCAGATTCTGCTTGTGAGACTCTGAACTTCTAGTCTAAATATGATAACTTCTAGTCTAAACAACCTGCAGGTGCTGTTCTCTCCCCTTTTCTATCTCTTTGTGTTAAGATGTTAAGCTAACCAGCCAACCAGGCATAATGTATTGATTAGTTAACCAATCCAGTCCAGTTGGATCAGAGTAGAGTGTAAAAGTGGAGAACTTTTGTAATAAAGTAGATTTTCTGCAAAACCAACTTTGGGGTCAGCGCCTTTTGTTATTATAATGGCGACATATTGAGGTCCCTCTGAAGGGCCACAGAACCCTCTGGGCCACTCCCCAGTTTTGTACCAACACAATTCATTACTGGTGAGGAGAACCCAAGGGCAGAGTGGTGCTGGTCTGTGTGGGCATGGATGGAGATCTGCACAGAGTCCCTGAGAGCCACCAGCAACCCTGGCAGTGGTGAAAACACAAACAGCTCAGGCACCCAGACTGCCTGACTGCAGCAGGGTCCAGCCTGGGCCACAAAATCCCTCTGGATAACAGATTTAGTTAAGCCCTGCTGAACTCTGCCTTGCAAAGGCAAAGCTGACTTTTAACCCTCACAGTCTTTCCCCAGCTCTAGCACAATAATCAAGTATCAGTGCTTGCTGCTGATCATGGAGGAAGTTTAAGTGCTGCATGATGTAGAGAGTCATTTCAGGTTGCCACTTCCACGAAGTAAAAATATTTCACCTAAACATTAGATAGAAAGTGTATGTTTATTCCTTGTTTAAGGTATTGGCACGGCAACTTACAGCTGAGACTCACACCCAACAAATTCCACTTAGTGTGTATGTGCAGTGCTTAAAACTGCAAATCAGTTGTGTTCTTCTTTAAAAGCAAAGAAAAAAATACATCTCAGTGGAGCTGGGAAAAATGCCCTGAGTGAAGGCTGCACAACCAAACTCTGAAGCTGATGCAATTTCCATCCCTGGTCTTCATAAAATTGGGCTGTACCTGGAGAAAGAAGGAACATCTTGATTGTATTTTAGGTTCTTTATTGCAATTCACAGGCTTCCCAAATACATTTCTAAAGGAGTTGGAGTCATATGGAATTTAGTCCTGTGGATGTAGTTTTGAATTTCTTTCCCCCCTTGCCCCTAGCTCTGATCCAAGAGCTCCTGGAGTGTTTCTGGCCATAGGAAGGACTGCAGTGACCCAGCAGCACCAGCTTTTGTCAGGCTGCTGCTCTCCACTGACCAGAGAGGAACCTGCAGCCACCAGAGGGTGCAAGGAAAATAATCACTCAGATATTCATGATTTGGAAAAAAAAAAAATAAATCTCAAAATACATGTGAATGAGGATTTGGGACAAAGGGGATGATGATGTTGCCAGCCTTTCTTATTAAAACAAGCAATATTTTTGAAAGTCTCAATTTTAGTGGCAGAACACCAAGGGATAAAAATGTGGAATTCTTTTAATTTATGTTCTGACCCTAGGACCCTCACTTTATCTTTACTTATTATTTGTCAGTAATTTAATTGTAGACTCATAATTGTGAATTCTGAACTTCTGGAACAATCCAACATTAGAACTGAAGTTCCAGGAGTCAAAACTTGTGCTGGATCATCCTGAGCTTCCTGACAGTGTCTCACTCTCTCTTAGAAGCACTGCAAAAATGCATCAATATTGAAGCACTGAGAGATCTGCTGTCATTTTATCGTCTAAATCCAGATGATGACATCCTTAAAAAGGTTGTGGTAGAGCAATTTCTTAGGAAGAAATTCCTCCCTGTGAGGGTGGGGAGGCCCTGGCACAGGGTGCCCAGAGAAGCTGTGGCTGCCCCTGGATCCCTGACAATGCCCAAGGCCAGGTTGGACAGGGCTTGGAGCAGCCTGGGACAGTGGAAGGTGTCCCTGCCCATGGCAGGAGTTGAAATAAAAGATGTTTAAGGTCCCTCCCAACCCAAAACATTCTGTGTTTCTATGACCTTCACAAACAAGGGAAAAATGATGGAAACCAAATCTCTTGTGAGGGTCCAGGTCTGCAGTAACAAAAATACTGAGAATTTTAACAGTGTCCTTGACAGTTTTCATGCATTGGTGTGCACTGAAAACCCTCCCTGTGCATTATTCACCCACAACTTTGCAACTGTGGGGGGGAAAAAAATTCCAGATCTTTCAGACAATGCAGACAAGTTCCAAGCTATGCCTGAGAACATCCCTGGGTGCTACAGCTGACAGCTGTCGTGTCTCAGTGAATGCCCTCTCACCAAAACCATAGAGGACTTCCCAAAAGCCTCAGCAGTAACCTCACATTTCCCCTCTTGAAGAAACCGTGGCCATGACCTGCAATGTGATAAATTTCACCAAGAGCTGCGAGGCTGAGGAGGATTTAAATAAATAAACCTGTGCGCCACGGGGACGCGCGCTCGGCACGCTGCCCGCGACGGTTTGGTCAGGGCAAAGAGGGTCAGAGCATTCCTCACCACACAAAACACATCCTGCTCTCCAGCAAGAAGGCAGACAAAGACTTCTCAGGGGCTTCTCAGGTAATCTTTGCTCAAAGCTAAACAGCAGAGACCTGCCAGGTACGTGAGATATTTTTAAAGTTCTCTGTAGAAACCCAGGCAGAACGCGAAGCGATGGGGGATCCAAAAATCCCCTTTGCACTTCAGAGAGCTGGTGTCACAGCAGCCTGCACGTGGCTGGCCAGGCAGATGTTTGGGACAGCCCACAGCTGGATGGGCAGTGCTGTGGGATTGGTGCTTCAGTTAGAAATCATCAGATGCAGAATGAGAGGGAGGCATCAAAACAAGCACAGAACGAGAAAAACCACACACAGCCCCAAGATTTGCAGGAATGTCAAGAATTTTAGGGCAAGCATTTTATCCAGAAAGAAAGGATAGCTAGCAAAACTCCAACCTGTTTCTCCTATCGATGAGCAGCAGAGGAAGAGAAACTGGACATGATCTATTAATGAATCTCAGGTCCAGGGAAATTGTCCAGAAAATGGATTGATGTGTAATCCCAAACAGTGGCAGCTTCTTTCTCCAAACCATCTCTCTGCCCACCCTCTGTCACCCTTCTTCTAAGAACATGTGGCCAACTGAATCTTCTTATGCGCTGACAGGCAAAGAAGGGCTCTCCCCACCATGGAGAGGCAGCAATTAGGAAGATCCCAGAGCAAAGGTGGCCAATTTTGCCTGCAATCCCATCAGTAACCCCACATGCAGATTTGCCTGAAGGAGTCAAAGTACTTTGGAAATAATAATAATAAAAAAGTGCTTCCTGCAGTTCAACAAGCCAGAAGTCCTCAGGAATACACCATTCAGATGAATTAGTGACCAGTTAAAGCCTGGTGAGAAATAACCTTACTCCAACCTCTGTATTCAATTCCTGAGATTGTTTTCAGCCAAATATGAACAACAGGAATACGAGCAAATGATGCAGCTGGAACAGAAATGCTTGTTTAAGCAGAAGGTAGGGCAGCTCCTTCCAGCTCTTGGTGGCACACACACTCATGAAGGGCTTGGGAATGGGCAGAATTCCACACAAAACTGAATTTTGCAGTCCCCTGTTACTGACCCACTTGCCTTTAACTCTGTGGACTCACAGCAGTGCCCAGGAGCCAAAAGTGGAATTATCCTCTACACACCCGAGCACCAAACAGCCAATTTGTATTTTTTCCTCAAATCTCCACATAAATTTGATGAGAGAATATTTTCAGGTGCTGTGTTTTGCTTTGTACAGGCTCAGGCTCCTCCAACACACATCAATATTTGATGTCATTTAAGGGTCAGGACACTCCCAAGTTCACCACCTGGACCCAGTAAGCAAGAAACTTATTTTTCCTAACTCTCATTTATATTGAGGAAAACCAACTTTTCATCTCATACAGGTTACCAACCAAGTTATTTACAAATTTTCTGATACGTTTCTCTTTTTCAGTCAGGGTGGAATGTGAATTTTTAAGCTAAATTTTAGGATGATGACTACTTTAATTATAACCACCAGTGTGTTTAGTGCTGTTTAATTGAGCCTTGAAGGAAAAAATAATTAAAAAACCTACATTTCTCCAAATTCTGCTCAGTTTGTTCCCCTGTCTGATGCTTAAGGGGATTTTCTCAGAATTTAGACCGTGCAATGCATATGCAAATTCATATCAGAGTCTTAAACCACTGGGAGGTGTCTTAAAGAGAAATTTAGCTGTGGAGTTCAGTGCCATTTTTATTTCCAAAAATCAAACCAGGACTGCCTGAACAGCTTTCCTTACCCCTGGAGAAGGAAATGCTCCAAAGCATTTTTAAAATTCAGGTTAGCAAAATGCACCTGCCTAATCTCCTTTTGGGGCCCCCTGAGAGGTGTTCAGGGAAGGAGCACAGGTACCAGAGGGGCTGATGGAGGGACCTGCAGCAGGCCAGGCGGATGAAAACCCAACTTTTAGATTTAAAACTACCTGAAGCTCAGTATTTTCACTTATGCCCATAAGAGAGAGTTATTTTGCACCTTTTCTTTCACCTTACCAAGAAGAGATGGGAAAAGGTGCAGCAGGTTTTGCCTTCACAGCTTTGAGACATCATTTGTAAATGAGGATGCAGTGATTTCTCCACTGCAGCAGCTACACGAGAGCATTATGACCCACAGAAAAAAGAAAAAATATTATTACATTATTATTAAAATCAGTCAGGAAAAAGCTAAGGATTCAAAAGTCAGGACACTATTTTCTTCCTGCTTTATCTCCCAAGATCTTTATGTAAAAACCTGGGAGATTTTTTTGAGTTCCCAAAGAATTCAACACCAGCTGGAAATGCCCTACTCAGGTTTTGTCCCCTTTCATACTCTGCAGGTAACCAGAGGGATTGGTTTTGTCATAAATATCTTTGACATTAAAATTAAAAAAAATAGGAGCAAACACCCAGTTCTGAAAAAACCCGAAAAGCCAACATTGTTTAACGTCAAAAACAATTGATTTTTTTTTTTTCAGGAATGCTCTTTCAGTTCTATAAAAGCCTTAAGCAAAGCTTTTCTACTTCCCCCAGACACTCTTTTCACAGGCAGCTGAAAGATCCCCCCCAAGAAACCCCAAATACCTGCAGCTATTCCCTCTCTGCATAGATAATGACCCAAATTAATTGCCAATTAGTGGAGCTCCTCCCAGTGAGACTTTATTTCATAAATGAGTCCTTCTGAGTCAATAATCCTTCTGTAATGTGTTTAAGCTTTTTGCATGTATTTGGAGAGGCTGAATTGAGGTGAAAATAAGGAAAAAAAGAGCAGGTGAGGGTTGGTTTGCTCTTTATTTTCATATATTAATGAATTTTAATATGTGCTGGTGCTAAGTAATTTTCATTCCAGAGATTTTTTTTTTGTTTTGTTTTTTAATACAGGAATAGGCAATTTTAGGTAGAGTTTTAATAACATAAAAAGTACTTTAGTACTTCTAAACTTGGGCACAAGGGAGGAGGAAAACAACTTATGCTAAATGAAAAAGAAAAAGAAAAATTAAAATTTTCTTGGCTGATAAATTTCTTCTGAGGTCATCAAGGCGAGGCCCAATAATTAGTGCATGTAAAAGTCAGCTCATAATTTTCAGTTCTTTCCAAGACATTTAGTGGAGAATTCTTGCTTGAGCACAGCAAGGAGAAATAAAAGCAGCAAAATTGTTGAAATATTTTAAATTCTAGGCTGACATGAGGATTTCCAACTCACTGAGATACAATTTTCTTTAAAAGAGAGATTTATTTTGCCTTTCTATTGCATAAAATTAAACACACTTCATTTACATGGCATCATTTTCCAGCCTTTTATAAATAATATTTTAAATATTATTAAATATCAACATAATAAGATATTTTCTGTTCATGGTTTGGGCCTAAAGTTCCTTATCAAATATTAGTAGAGAAAGTTGTTGGATTATTTATAGTTTTTCCTATGTGGTCACTTCAGAAAAATAATTTGTAAGAAAGGTTTATTCTGCATTACTGTGCACTTGTTTTAGACCTGGTGTTCAGGTGTTGTGAGAAATTAGATTACATGCCTATGATGTAATTTGTTGGCTACAAATCCCTGAAATAATTTCAAACCAGAATTATTTAATCTGACCAGACAACTGAGGAAAACCAGATGCTTCTGGTTTTGGTGATTTAGTTCCAATACAGAGCCCCTGGGCTGCAGCTTCCACTGCACGAGTTTCACATCCCAGGCACAGAAGAACAGGGAAATCTGGATTTCACCATTACATTTGCTATTATGAATGTACACACTTAAAAATTTAAAAGGCTTCTGCTGCTTCTGTTAATCTGATTTTAGCTTAAGTTACCTAAACTGGATGATAGAAACCTGGCAGGAGTAGAGAAGAGAAAGCACTGGGAGCCTGGGGTAGTTAGTGAGAGAAACAGAGCTTGGAAAGGAATTCCATCCCAGGAAAGGTGATTTTTCTGGAATAAAATGGAGCCCTATGCACCTGAATTTTAAAATTAATTTTCATTTTGAATACCTGAACAATTTTTTTTTTTCTGGTGTTTTATTCTGCGAGTATGATCAGGGGAAGAATATAAATAGATGAAATTAGTACAATTTTCTTCCCCTGTGAGAATCCTGGAGTAATAAAATGTGTTGGAAAAGAAGATACTGCATCAAGGGAAGTGTGTGAGAGCAAACTGATGCTGAACGTGGCCCGGATAGTTTCACACAGTGGTAACAGCACAAGGAAAAAGCAAAAACCAAATGACATTTCAATTTATCCATAATGCTCATCTGCTCACAGGGAACCATCAAGAATTTTGTGCAAGGGTACCCCTGAAATCCACTGCAATGGGGATAACTGTGAGCTGCATTTCATGTGTTACACAGAGATGCAAATTTAGGCTTATTTCTTTGAAAAAATAATATTTTTCTGAGGTAAAACAGAGCAATTATTGCTGTAATTGCTATTATAGTTTACCAATATTTAATATTTATCTTCATATATCCTCAATACCACATTTCAGAAGTCATAGGTAAAACCATGACTGGTTTACCTGTTTCAAGCAGCAGCACTTCCATTAATGACATTTATAAACTGGAGAACTTTATGGACATTTCTTTTTGAGATTTGAGATACAGCAAAATGAAGAATAAGCAGCTCTTTCCTTTAACTTCTCAAAATTTAATATATTTTCATCACAACTCCTCGTATTCATCTCTTCTGTAAACAATCCTACAATCTTTCAATCTCTTTTTATGAAATTTTTATTCCAGCACCCTGATCATTCTCATAACCAATTTCTGTGGTTCTGTAATATACTTCAAGAAGCCCTTTTGTATTTTTTATGAGAGGTAGAATAACAGCTCCATTCTCTCTTCTAATCTGCCTTCCAGCCCCCAACTATTTTCAGTCTCCTCCACCTGCTCCTGACGTTTTACTCGGGTTTCGTCCCGCGCGTCCTCTCCTGTGTTTCCCAGCGGGAGATGGGATTTGTGTCAGCTCTTGCTGATATCCCAGACTTTGACATCTCCATCTGAGCTGCCCTGAGAGCCAGAGCAGCGTGTGTGGATTTGTCTTTCGGAGCTGTGTGAGGCTCGTCTTGAAGTGAGGAATATCTCGTGCGTGTGCTATCAGGGAAGGGGGATGAGGAGAAGGAGCTGCTGGTGTTTGACTGGTGGCAGGCAGCAGAAAACCATTTGATAGATCCAATAAAGCCTGATTGAATGCTGACATTTTGAAGATTTCTTATATTTCATTTCAATTATTGTCCCCCAGAGCTGAAGTTAAGAAACACCCATAAGGGACCACCTCGCCCCTTCTCCAAGGTCACCTCTATCTGCACCACAGATGAGTTTTTAGATGTTTGTTATTAAAATCTTCTCTTGACAAACACACAACTTTTCCCTTTTAGCTCCTTAAATATGTTCACTCCCGAGTTTTTACCTCTTGTTTGACCAAACCTTCCACTCTCCATTTTTGTTTTACATTACTCAATGGCTACAAAAGGATTCTGTCTTCACAGCAATCTTTCAAAAAATTAAAGATAAATATTGCATTGCTTCTTGTGTCATCTCTACATTAACATATTGCAGAGAGAAAAGAGCCTCGACATTCTCCTTATAAAATATAATTCAGTGGCTTATTTCTCTCCTAGATATTTAGGAACAATTTGGTGGGGTTTTTTTCGAGGTGTGTTACTGGCAATGGAAGTAAAAAAAAAGTCTGTGTGATTTTCTCCTTTCCCCTGTTTTTAAGTACCTGGAGGGAGCCTACAAGAAGGATGGGGAGAGACTTTTTACAAGATCATATTGTGGTCTTAGTTACAGCTCTCTCTGTAAACCAATTATTTAATTTTCTTTACATTTAGGGATTAATTTATTCACACTTGTGTACACAGGTGCCAGCTCCCTCTGGCACATTTGGGACAATAGCAGAGAGGAGTCTCTACAGGGATTTAAAATTAGAAATTAAGATAAGATTGAAGATATTAATGTCCCAGAGGGAGTTAGCTGGAAATCTGGTCTGGTAGTATGGAAAGCAACTGTAAAAAACTCAGGACTCAAATTCTTTCAAGTCCATGGGTTTTGGATCTACCTGTGTGAAAATAATACCTCAACTCTGTCTTCTGTCCTGGAGAAGATTGGTCCTGAATTGTTAGAAGGGCTAAATCCACTTCTGCTCAGTGGAATCAAATGAAAAGAAAAATAAGTCTGCTCATGTATTCCAAGGCTGGGAGTAAGAAAAGTACTACAATTACAGTATCAGAAAATAATTTTGAGGAGAAAGGGGCTCTCCTTCACTAAGGTATTAAAGTATTTAGATATGTGTCTATACATCTCCTTCATAAAAGCCATTGGCCTTTAAAATAGACATTCCCTGATTACTCTTAAACACATTTTTCTGATATTATTCTGCATCCTTTCAAGTACTTTTATTTGTTACAATGAGGTGCTGCAGCACTTAAACATAATGGGAACTCAGTTGAAGACTCCAGGTGCTATTGTAAATAAATGTAAAGGCAGCCAGCAGTGGCTGAGCTAAAGAATGAGCTCCCCATGGAAACAGGGCTAATTTAATCCAAGGTCATAAGGAATGGCTGGATCCTGTAAAGATTAACTTTTCTTCTGAAAAAAGTCTTTTAAGGTTGGAATAGTGGTTGTTATTTCATTGGTCATGCATCAGCTCAGGTTCTTCAAGCTGTGTTCTCCTGTGATTCCATTCACAGCAATTTGAAAAAGATTCAAAAATGTGTCAGTCAGAACTTCCAAGCTGCTCACCCTGGGATTTCAGCAAGGGGCAGCTCCAGAAAATGAAGTAGTTTAGAATGCTGTTGGTGTTGTGAGTCAAGACATTTTTAGGTAATAGAGGGGAAAAAAGTGAAGAAGGGGAAAGTTTTATGATCCAGCAAATGATGTGAGTTTTTCAGTTTCTTAATTGGTGCTGGAAAAAAAAAATGGACCAGTTCTGCTGGTGTCAGCACGAGTCTGAATTCAGTGGGAGACAATGATTTTATGTCAGCTTGGTGCACCTGATGCTTTGTACCTTAGTGGAAAAGCCTGACCCAGAAAGACTCTTCCAACAGAAAAATGTTAACAGCAGCAAGGATCTGATAAATTAATTATCTCTGTGATAATCTCACTGACTTTGGCTAACTGCTTGCTCAGAAGAGATGAAACTACCCAGGGAAGCAGTACAGGGCCTTTACTGAATGATCTGGCAACAAAAAACAGATGCAGGGAATCATTTCATTGAGACACTTTTTAGAATTTATTTTGTGACTCAAGGAAGAACTAATTGCTGATGAATTTGTATCCAGAGTTGTCTTCTGCATTGTCAGGGCATTGACAGCACAGGAGTTTGTTCTGACAGCTGTTCTGGCTGTGCTTTGCATCTTAATCAGGCAATTTTCAAAGAGTTATAACAGCATTTGCCACATCCCCTCCTTTGCAAACATTAATTAATTAAACAAAACTCTTTTGAAACAACGGAAATTGCAAAGTCTACAGAGCAAACATGAAGGGGTGAAGAGATGAACAGCAAGAGCAAACAGACAAACTCTCCATGACTGCCTGGAGTTGTTCTTGGCCTGCCCAAATCTCACTTCAGCTGTCCTGGCTGTGCCTCGTGTCCTCAGTTTGAGGTGTTTTATAAGGAAGGGTGGAGTTACCTTCTGCTTGTGATGTGGGGGTGTGTGTCACATGGATTATCCAGACTGAACTTTTCAACGATAACACTCTTAGCTTGGCCTTGTTAGACAGACAATTGCCTGATAAATGAAGGGTCTGTGCTGACAAATTGCAGATTTTGTGAAATCAAAGCTGTTGGGACCCACCTTTTTTGCCTGTGTAGTTGAGTTAATGAGATTTAACTCACTATTTTTAGTAAAATGTCAAATTACTACCTACATTATACCTATTCCTGTAAAGAAGCTTGAATGGCACCTCTAAATCTCAGTGGGCAAACACTTTAAACACAGTAAAGCAGGTTTTTGATGTGGAATTTTTTTTAAAATTTTTTTTTCTATTTGTGGCTGCTTCTGTTTGGAGATTGAGTTATAATGGATCTCCAATTTAATCTTCAGGAGGCATGTTGTAAGTTCTTTTTGTTGTTTTAATGAATAAAATATGGTCACTGAACAACCATTGTCAGAGGGGAATTTTTGGTGTCAAAAGAGATGAGAGAAGCTGTGGCTGCCCCTGGATCCCTGGAAGTGTCGAAGGCCAGGTTGGATGGGGCTTGGAGCAACCTGGGCTTGGAGAAACCATGGCAGAGGATTAGAATGATGTCTCTTTAAGGTCCCTTCAATCCCAAATCATTTTAGGATTCTGTTATTTTATTTTGAACCTGCGGTTTTTCTTTGTGGAAGGGCTGAAATTGTGGACTGCAGTTTGGGAATAGGCATGAAAAGGGAGTTTTGAAGGAATATCAGTTCTACGAAACTTTTTTTCATCATGATTAAATGCCTAAAAGATGCCAGGAGAGGAAAAGAAGACTTTGAAATCACTCTGTAGCAGGTAATATCTGAAGATAGCTCATAACTCATTGCAAGGGTCAGTCGTGTTAAGATCATTGATTTAGAAGGAGTGTCACTTTTGTCTCTGATCCAGTCAAATTTATAAACCATATTTTAGCTCTTTGAAAACTCCATCACCTTTCCTCAGTGATGGCTTCCCACCCATTTTTCCACTGTGGATTGTACAGCTGGCATTTTTAAGATCATTTTGTGTTCCCCCTTTTCCCAGGTAGACGCTGTCCTTCTGCCACAGAGCGGGAAAAATTACTCAAATATATTTTATTGGTTTTTATCTGAATGCTCCAAATAGTGCATGGCTAATTCATCTTCACACTCCCCAATATGACCACAGTCCTAAACTTCTCTCAGGGGTCACAATCACACCTCAACATTCACATTTCATAATTTTGTGGGTTTGATAAGACATCCCACATCCAACAAACAAATTTCTTCCTTTCTCCACATCCAGGTTCTTGGAAATAAGACAGAAATTCAATCCTAGGAATAAAGCTTTCTCCTCCTTTGTCTTTCCGGTGTCAGAGAGATTTAGTTCTGATGAGTGCTCATTATCATTTCCTTGCTTTTAGAAGCTCATCACTTCCATGAATTCCAGGTAGTGCTCAGAGCAATCAACAGCTGAGCAGGGGAGGGGTGAGTTGCTCCTCATATATTGAAAAAGATTTTTAAAAATAAGAGTTTTCAGTGTTGATTCCACTTTTTTTTTTCATTGTTCTTGGTACATTTCCTGCCTGACTTGTGGCTGAGTTTCATAATCTTCCTCCAGCCCCTCAGAGCAGTGCTGCTGTCCAAAGCGTTTGAGCTTAGCCTCAAACCAATCCAATGGATCTCTTTGGATTTGGGAGAATATTGATCATCTTACTAGTTCACTTAATTTAATGCATTCAAGTTGGTTTTTCTACTTTGTGATCTTCCCTAAAGGCAGCCCATCATTTCTTACTGCTGACCCCTTCAATTTTTATCAGGGAACCTTTTCACGTCCCCTTTTTAACTTTACTCTCATGGAATTCACCTGTTCCTTCCTAAAACATTAGTTAGTAATGCCCTTTTGATCCACATCTTTCTTTTCTCCTCCCCTGCTCCAGTAATATTTCAAAGTTAAATATGCCATGCAAGCTGATGTGGCAGCAAAGAAATGAGTCATCCCTTAGAACAGAAAATTATTTTTTTCTAGTCTGTAGCGGGAATTTCCTTGAATTAAAAGAAAAGGTCAGAATTCAGTGAACAACAGGCAATGACAATGGAGTGAATAATCAACCTGGGCATGCAGCAGAAGTGCGTGCGACTGGGATTTAAAGAGGGGGAAGAAGTTTGAAGAAATATTATTTTTTTGACAAATAATGCAGTAGAAATAAGTGACTAAGAACTAACACCCTGAGCATGCTGTTAGCTTTATGTGTTGTTCTTTTGTCACACACACTTTCTGTCCTGGCTTTCAAAGGCTTTTTAGCCTCACCAACTTTATCCTCCTTTAATCTAATCTTTGTTTTTCTTGTCTCTCCACGGCAGACACTTTGCTCTACAGATATTTTCCTGCTGAGGATCTTTGACTTTTGCAAATAATGGCAGAAATAAATACTCAGAGTAGATGTGTATGTGATTTTGAGGAGGAGCCTGGCTGGAGATTATTGAAGACATTAAATGGATCCAAAAATATCTGTATCAAAACCACATCATCCCTGTTTTTTCTGTTCCAGAAAAAAACCCAACTCTGAATCAAACCAAGCACACTGGAACAGGGAATAACAGGAGAAAAAGACAATCCTTTGGATGAAATCCTCATGCTGCTGCTGCAGCAAAAAACAAATGATGGAGGCTCCTGAAGCTTTTCATTCTCACCCTAAAAGGCGACAAAACATGCTGGGAACAGGCACGTTATCCAGAGATTTCAGTGTCAGGCTTCTCTCTGTCCAGACTTGTTTGCACACAGTGGGAATTAGCAAGAAGAGATTATTGAGGGCCATCAAGGACCCAGCCAAAGTTCTGATTTGCTTTGGCACAAGTGCAGGGTGACACAAAGACACAGATCAGCCTGTTCTGCCCAGCCCAGAAAAACTCTGGCTGGGATGGATCAACTGGAGGAGTGGGTGCCAACAGTGGGGAATCTGTGGTGATGTAGGAGATGAAAATTTCCTTCTTAGGCTCTGTGATGATCCATAAAAATGTGGCTAGGAAAGGTATAAAAGCATCCTGTTGAAAAGATCACAAAGGGAATCCTGAAAATAAATAAGAAAATACACACTTGGGCTTCTGGAAAAGCAGCAGAGTAAGGATCCATTCTTTGCTTGGGTTTAAAAGCCCCCATGCCCCATTTGGCACACATAGCTTCAAGAGATGCTGTAGACTTCTGGCTTTGGCTCCCTTGTAGAGATCACAATTACTGAAACTGCAAGGTTATTTCAGAATTCACAGCTGATGTTACTGTGAGACTGGGAGCACTGGCACAGCTGTTCAGGGCAGTGCTGGAGTCCCATCTCTGGAGGGATATCAAAGCCCTGGGGATGTGGCACTTGGGGACATGGATCAGTGGTGGCCTTGGCAGTGCTGGGGGAATGGCTGGGATTGATGATCTTAAAGGGTTTTTCTACTGATTCTGTGATTTCAGTCAGGGATTTTGCTACACTGGGGCATCAGGAGTGAAATAGGTAAAATAAAATCCTACAGGAACTTTCCTTGTGCTTTCACTTCTGTATTCAGGTGGCAAGGTCTGAGTGTTAGAAATAAAGAACCCTTGTGCACTATCAACCACTTAAGAAAATGATGCCCCCTTGCCAAAAGCCCTTTGGGTCATTTTTGGCAAAGATGTTGCAATCATTTAGATTGTGACTGTATCTTTTTTATTTGTTATACCTTAATGCCTTCACAAGAAGGCAAAGTCAGGTCTCCTTTGAATGGCATTTCCAGTAATATTCACATTTCTGTGAGTGATGTCTCTCCCGAGAGCCACTCGATGGACACAACTTGCAGATTAGAGATATTAACAAATTGCGGGAACAGAATACTCAACTTGTCCATTCTCCCAAGTACAAGAGAGAAACCTTGGCCTTTGACCACGTCAGGCTTCATGTGTTTCCAGAGAGATGAAGTTTAGATTCTCTTGAGTTGACAGAAATTGTCTAGCAAAGCTTTCAAGGCTGGGGAAAGAGCGTTTGAATTCTGCAGTGGCCATCTCAATGTGTGCCTTCAATAATAATTTTTTTAGTCATTTAGACTGAATCCCTTCTGAGTCCAAATTCTTCACCAGAGATACCTGAACTGTATGAAAATGGGCAAAACCTGCACCTTTCTGTTAATAAGAGAACATCATCAAATGAAGAGAATTTCCTAAAATGATGTTCAAGCTTTAGGCAAAAAGAACATCTTTTTTGAATTAGAAGGAATCTTTGTCAATATGTCAATAAAACCATGTCAATATAAGGGTATGGAAGTGAATCCAGTTGTTAGGCTCCAGAGAGCTCCACAACACTGTAGGACAGGTTTATCTCTCATTGAATTCTTCAGTGGCACAGAAGAAGTGGCCTCTCTATGGGGAAAGACTTGCTGTGGTAACAGACTGCTAAAAGTTCTTGTGTAAGATAGGAATTGTACAAGAATTTGCAGCATCCCAGTGAATAAACAGATGTAGGGAAGCCTGGTAAGCAATAAGGAAGAGAAGCAGAAAAAAAAATTTCAAATAAATGCCCAGGGGTTTATTAACAGCATCCTATGAGGCCTTGACAGCATGGGTGCAGTTTGGCAAGGGGGAAATATATCCCTGTTTGCAAAGGTTTCTCTGCATATGAGATCATAAAATCCATAAAAAGAAGGAAAAGTAAAAGGAAAAAGACCGTCCTTGTTCCTCATGTCAATCAAGAACTTGTGACAGCTTTGGTTGGCAGGCACTCGGTGCCTGTCAGGATTTTGTAGGGTGTAACAGATCATTTTATCTCTTTATGGATCCAGCAGAGGGTTGGAGAACCTATAACATATCTTGCTTCCAAAGCAATAAAATAAATGAGTGAAGGCCTTTTTAAATGTACCTCTAAAATAATGGAGTGAACCTTTTAAATCAGATCTGGCCCAAATACAAATTAATTTGGCATGTGGATAATCTCTAGCAAACTCTTACTAGGGCAGAGAATTCCCCTTTCCATCTGCAGTGCATTTAAAACACCTTCAGAGCCAACCCTGAAACGGCGACTTGCAACCTGAGGGTTTCACTAATAAATCAAAATAGCAAAACTCAAAGAGGAAGAATTTGAATACCTAATTTCAGGTAAAATGACAAGGTTAAATGCCTTGCTGGCATTTAGATACTGTGCTGAGTGCATTTGAAATGCAGATATATTGCTGGGAGTTTGAGAAGGCAGCGATCCCAGGACAAAATTTATAGCCTGTCATGGCAGGAATTATTTAAAGAAAAATGGAGCATCTCTGGAAATCTCAAGAAAATATGGGAAAAAAATCAAGAGCTAACAAAACAGTAAAAAAATTGAAGATGCGTGATGGGAGAGATTTTAAAGTAAAAATTTGGATTTCATTTAAACACTAAGGAAGAATTTCTGGAGACACTTTGGGTGGCTTGTAAAGCATAAAGAAGTTACAAACACAGAGACAGTCCAGAAGTGTGTTATTCCCTGAGAAGCCAAAAAAAATGGCATTATGGTGTGCAGAGTAAAAAAGACACCAGAGCAGTAGAAATATGAATGTTCTTCAGAACAACACTGATCAATTATACCAAAAAAAGTAGGGGCAAGAATGTATCAAAAGTTCTGCATAAGTGGAAAAAATTTCTCTGGACGTGTCTTATTGACAGTGTTGGAGATGGGCATTTATGGCCACAAAGGTCACACTTGTGGACTTACATTCAATTCCTTGCCCAGCTGGACCTTCAGGCCCTGTTTTGGAGAACAACTCCTGGTGTGTTGTGGGAATCCTCCCTGGGGGCCCCCAGCATGGGAGACCCCTAAAATAAGAGTTCTGTGCCAGAACTGAGAGATGAATGGGATCCTTTTTGGCCTTCAGGTTGCTGTTTATTTTTATCTTATCAAAAGCTCTGCATGCCATCTACACCAGACTTCGCACACAAGAAGAAGACAGCAAAAAGGTCACAAGATGTGCAGTTTCGAGGTCTTTTAAAGCTGTTTTATCCAATTAACTCTTAAAACGTACTTTATTTCTACTTTTCTGCCAATAACCAAATACCTGTCTAACATGCAACATCTGCACTGTGACTTTCCCCAGCCAATCCCCCAGTGCCACCCACACTGCAGGAAATGGAGTAGATGAAGAAGAAGAAGGAGATCAGACAATGCCCAAAATCCTCCAGTTTGTCCTCCATCTACCTCCATACTAAAAACCCAAATTTCTAAATTTTTCACCCTGTGACACACCACACCACCATCCACTCCACACACTCACAGACTCCGCTTCATCACAAAGTCCTGGAAGCCCTCTCCATGGACAAAGGTTAAAGGCAGTGCTCTCCTGAGGATCAGGGCTTGTCAGGACAGGCAGGGAAATCTTCCCTGTGCCCTGGGTTCCAACAGTGTATAACAGGGATATTTTTCTTTTTAAGTGCAATCAGTAAAAAGTGTATGTGCAACTACAGAGCCCACGCTGGAAAAGTGGAATGAACCTCCAGAGCTCCCAAGAACTTTTGAAGAAATCTGGCCATGCCATAAAATATTTCTGCAGGGCAGAAGAATAATGGCAAAACACATTCTAATAATTGCATTTATGCAGTTTGATCTGCATAAATAAATAGTCTGTGGCTTCCCATTCCCTTCTCCAGAGCCTCTGGCAAAATGTAACAACAAAACTCTTCCCTGGCAAAAGGAACTCGTGTTTCTTCATAACAGACTCCTTTGTGTATCTTGCACTTCAAAATCAGAGAAAATGTTGCTGAAAAAGAAACTCCAAGCAACTCAAAAGCCAAGGTCACTGTGACTGACAGGCTGCTGGAGAGCCACTGACACTAAAGGATTTGACAGCCTTGCAAACACTTGCATCTGATGATAGCTTTCCTTCTAAATTAGAAATTTGATGGTAGAAATCCAACAGGGTCAGGAGATATTGCATTTCAAAGTTCAGATGCTTCTCACTTCTCATCAGGTTATCTTTGACATCGTGATTTGGTGCAGAATGTCCTCTTTGCTCCAGCTGAATCTCAATCAGGTGCTTCAGCTGCTGCTCCTCAACACCTACCCCACCTCCAGCAGTGGCTGTGGTTCTCTTCTGACCCCATAAATTAGACAACAGGATGGGAACAGTCTCCATCAGCCATTTCCAGATCCAGAAGTCCTCATTTGCAGCCAGCACCTGAGCATTCTTTCAAAGAAAAAACAGATCAAAAGAGAAGAATGAGGACTTGCAAATGCACTGCTGAAATGGTGGTGGTTTTCTGCTTAGTGCAGGGGCTGAGCTGGTGAAAGTCAGGAATTCTCTCCAGAGCATTCAGGGGCAGCCCTGAACCACAAAATGCTGCAATTGCTCCCATGGCTGGGAAAGTGAAGGGGTCAGGAACAGCCCCAGCAGAGCTCTACAGCAGAGGTTCAAGAGGCAAGTTCCATGTGGGAAAATATCAATATTTTTAGGTCATTTTGAATAATGAGGAGAAAACAGATTGTTGTGGGGGCTTTTTTCTGTCATCCCAAACATGATTTAGCTCATGTGTTTTCTGTTCATTTTTTTGTTTTCTGGATCATTTTCTGTTTCTCTACTAGACCTCACCTTCAACAGAGAGTTTGCCACTGGGAGTTTGCAGAGATATGAAGTAAAAGTGTGTTGGTTCTGCCCTGAGTACACTTGAAGTGATTCCTAGGTTTTGACATGCCTTAGTTCCTGCTCTTTCAGCCAAGCAGTGAAATTGTCCTGTACCGAACACAAATATCTGAGCAAAGGTTTCTTTACAGAAGAATCTTCCCCAAAAAAACCTCTATTGAATGCTTGGCTTGCATTCCTGTCACCTTTCTTTTCTTAAATTCAGGATTTCATACATAAATAGAAAACATTATGTAAAAACTGCTCTAAACAGAGTAAAGTCAAGCATTTACAAATATTTTAGGGTTATTGAAGCACCAGTGAGTTGTGTGTTGATGATACACTTAAACTGATCTCATGTGGCATCTCCTAAGAAATCCTCTTAGAGAAAGAAAAAGCATGGGCCCGTGGAAAAGGAGGATGAAAGGAGGATGTTTCCAGAACTGAAAGTGCTGAATGAATAGTTTGACTCACATTGAATATTTCACTTCATTTCAAGCAGGTCAGTCTTCGGGAAAATAAAAAAAAAAACAAACCCAACATAATTTGTGGAGGTGTTAATGTGCCTGACATTTTAATAGGAGAAATAACTATGCCCCCTTTTCATCTTGGACACATGAACTCTTCCCACGTCGAGTACTAAAGGGAAAATGCCCAGGTTTTCAGAAGCCAACGAGGTCTGTGCTGATCATAGTGATCCTGGGTGACATTTTCCTTCCACCACGTGGCAGAGTGTGTGCTCCTTTCAAAGGAAATGCTAAATGGAGAGTTGGGATGAGTGCTAAAAATCCCAAACTGCATTCCTGGAAAAGCTGACTCTAGAATAACAGAGACCTTGGCTGTTTCCAGCTCGATGGATTCGTGCTTGTGCTGTGCTCAGCTCTCTGATAGCATCACACCAGTAAGTACAGGCAGGACAGGGACATCTAGTTATCTGTTATTCTCTGTTCCCTTGTCTCTATTTTCCCAAACACACACAAAGTTTGAAGGAACATTGAGTGGTCTCCTAGGCCTGCTGTCACCTCTGAGACAGGAAGAAGAAGGGATGAATCTGCTTCCAATGTGTTGGACAATACCTCATCTATCAACCCCCTGAAACTCTCCTCTCAATCCCCTTTTTCCTAGACTAAAAAAATTCAGTTTTTCTAAACCCCTCTCTCCAAGTCATGCTCTTAAACCTCTTCTCATTTTCAGTGCAGTTCTCTGACAACTCTCTCAAGCATGACCAGAACTGCAATTGCAGTGCCCAAACCTGAAGGCAGAATTCCAGCTGAGGACATTGCTGTACAAATAGAGAAAACCAGTGACCTTATACTAATACAGTCCAGAGTGCAATTCAACTTTTTCCATGAGGATCCATGCTGATTCTACTTTGTCTGTGTTCAGCCCCGAAGTGTGGGGAGGTGACCCTTCTAAAGAACCTTTTTTTTTGCAGAATTCCCCTTGATTCATTCTTAAACAACTTGGTAGTTTCTTTAATTGAATGGCTCCAGAAGGATTTCAGAACTTCTGTCAAAGTTACCAAGCTAAAATTCCAATTCTATTTCCAGAATATTTTGAGGTTTTTTTCCTAGCCCATTAGTTAGAAATGCTACCAGATCACTTTCTACCTCCACAGTCAAATCACCAATGAAAATATTAAAGCAGAACAGATTCCACAGGACTTCCACCTGAAACATCCTCCCATTTACAGATAACCAAAAGCATGTCCTTTTCTTCTGCTATGAATTCAATGAACAATTTTCTGGTTTATGAGTAAAATATAGGCCATATTCCCTAATTTTTGTGGAGAACGTCATACCGGAGCATGATGAAACTTTTAAGACCTGTTTCCCCTTTTTCCTCTCCATTTATGTAGGCTAAATTATCAGTCAGAGAGGGAAATTAGTCTGCTTTAACAGAATTTCTTCTTGACAGTTCCCCAGTGACCATATTTTTATCACCTCTCTGTGACGTGCTTGTGAAATGTTTAATAATTTAATTCCACCGTTTCCAGAAACAGAAACTTGGGGAGTTTGAGAGAGGCATTTCTGATTCTCTTTTTAAAGAATAGCCTTGCCATTCTCTTGAATCCCTTTCTCTCCCACCAACCAGGAGTTTTTTGAGAAGAGTTTTTACTGATTCCTTAAGTATCTGTACAAAACGATGTCTTAAAGGCAGGATGAGAAAAGACTCCAAAATCCCAGTGTGTCCAAACCCAGAGATGAGATAAGCTTTTGGAGATTGGTTTTTGCGTAAGTCTTATTTCTCACGGAGGCAAAATTAGGCCGTTAGTGTCAGGAAAGGTATAAATCTCAGAAGCAGCTGCAGAAATGACTCAGGTTTCTGAAGATACGTGTGAGATGTTTCAGATGAAATTAAGGAGAGTAAGGAATGTATAAATAATAATAGAGCGGCGTGATTCTATCTCAGTTATCTCAGAGCTCTTCTGGAAGAACTGAAAGGCAGCTGGTGAGAAATGTTATTCTTTCCTCAAAGGAAAAAAGTCCTAAAAATGATTAATCATCTCACATGACCTTTTGAAAGTAAGTTTTGTGAACTGGGAATCTAGACATTTTTCTACACTGAATATCTGATGGGTTTTTTTGACATTATTAATATTGCAGCTGGTTTAACATACACTGTTATCAACAGACAAGTACCCTGCACTCCCCACAGACACCTTCTGGAGCATGTTACACATCAGAGGTGCACCTCCTTTTTATAATTCATCCTTCAGATTGGAATATAAATGAAGCTTCAATTGATGAAACCACAAAACTTCATCTTTACCTTATTTCTTCATCCATTTGCCTGTCCAAGGTCAGTGATAGTCTGTGGGCAGTGGCTGTTGCTCTGCTTTGGAGTCATGTTTCAATAAAGTTAATATTTCCTGTATGATTTCCTTTTTTCTTGGATAAGCTCTTCAACACACCATTAAAACCCATGGAAGAATAAAGCCTGGACAAATGAAATTTTTACCAGAAATCCAGTTCACGTATTGCTCATGTCTCCTACATCCATAGCTGGTACTGAGAGCGTGCAGGGATGGATTATCAAAGATTTTTAGCATAATTAAATTATAAATGTTCCAACTATAAATAACAAGGTTAAATAATATTATATACCAAACATATTTTGGAACCTTTTCTATTTAACTTTTAACATTTCTATTTAACTTCCATGCTGCTTGATTAAAAACCCCCTGTTGGACTTGAAATGTGGTTCATTTAGTCAGTAACACTCCTCACCATCACCACAGTCTTCACCCTAAACCCTTAAGCACTTGAACTGAAATCAAAGCCTGTTCCAAAACTGAGGGATTACTTGTTTTCCAGCCTATGTATTTATTTTATAGAGAAGCGTGTTATTAAATTTAATAGTGCAATAAAACCCCCATTAAAGCATTTAGTGCACAAGTGCCCACTTTTAGCACTTTTAGCCTTTTTAGGAGAGTTCTGAAGCAACATGCCGAGGAGCCCAGATA
This sequence comes from Irena cyanogastra, assembly GCA_013397155.1. Classification (NCBI taxonomy): domain Eukaryota; kingdom Metazoa; phylum Chordata; class Aves; order Passeriformes; family Irenidae; genus Irena; species Irena cyanogastra. Next base: position 179,434 of record VWZV01005415.1, on the reverse strand, counting down.
AATCTAGGAATTCTTTTCTTATAGCCTACAGCCATCTGTTTTTTTGCTCTTTATTATAAATAACACTAAAGTGTGTGTTTGAGACCCACCAAAGATGCCTCCATAGCCCTGAGCAAGGAAAAGATCACATAGTCAAGAACTGAATATTCCAAGAATGATACGCTCGGAATATTTTTTGTGCTCTATGAACTATTCCTTCCTAAAAATCCCAACAAAACCAACAAAGGAAAAAGCCCTGAAATACACAAACCATGCAGAGAAGGAAATAAAAAAAACAACTTGGTGCTTAGTTCCTAAACATTCGCTTTTTTTTTTTTCCACAAGTGAGAGATTAAGTGTATAAAAAGCATTTCCTGAAGTGAGTCGTCATTTCTGTTCCTTTTCCACAAAACCAGGCAGGCACTGCTGAGAAGGGAACACTTGCAGCTATTTTTTCTCCTCCTATGACAGGAGAAAAGTTTGTCAAGAACCAGTACTGGAATATTCATCCTAGTTCATTTTTAAGTTAGAAAGTTTAGATTTGGCAAAGAATTTTCCTTGGGGTTTAGGGCTCCCCCCGTCAATGTCAGATAGTGAAAAATATGCTTTTGCTAAAAATTTCCACTTTTCTAACCAAAATCTCCAAGCTCTAAAATGAATACTAACCCATGTATTTCAGGTCCATATGACAGACACTGATATATTTCAGTTTGAACTGATCAGCTGATTTTTGTTGCAAGGTGGCTGAAGATTCCTCAATAACCTTATGGGGATTGTTGCCTCTCATGAGCTTTTTTTCCAGGATAACTTCATTATTCTCTTTTAAAATGAGCTTTAAAATGTGTTTTCTCCTCCAACAAGGAAGATTTCACTTTTCTGCCTGCTCCAAACCCAACTCCAGTAATTTGAACACGAAGTGTTGAGCAATGATTGGAAAAAATCTTGATGGGTTGTGACAGATTGCACATGTAAGGATTTCAAGAGGATTTCAAGGATTTCAAGAGGATTTCAAGAGGATTTTAAGACCAAACTCCCTTGCTGAAAATATTCAAATACAGAGAACTGGGCTTATTGTACAAAAGTGAGTGTTCTTGGTTGTGTATTTTAGGTCTTGCAAAGCCACCCAAAGATGGCCTTACCTTGTCCCTCCTCACTGGTGCATGTTCCCCACAGCAGTCACCAAACCTCTGCCCTGCACTGAACTCTGTCCTTGCCTGACTCAAATACAAACAGACTCAAATACAAATTACTGTCCTCATTCACCTCCTTAAAGCTTTGAGTGTATTCGTAGACATTAACACAGATGATTTTCAAGAAATGTTAAAAACAGATAAGGAAAAAATAGAGAAATGGACAATGCTGAGAACTTTAGTTTTGCTTTTTCCTCTGAAAATCTTGACCTAAATCCCAAAAGTTTTACAGGAAAAAACACACACAAAAAAGATATTTGATCTCTACCAGTACAAGAGTTCTGGCCCCCCAGTGAAAGAGCTGTTCTCCCTCATATGTGGGTGGAATATAAAGTTTTAATATACCCTGCCATTCTGAGTCACTCTAATCCTATTATCTCCCAATCCTCTCGCTGTTCTCTATGCATTTACATCCGCAGAGGTTGGGCTGGATTTCTCCTCTACTCGAGTCACCTCTGCTACTTTCCCACTGGGCAGAGCAATGAACTAAAATCAGGAGCTCTGCCCTCCTGATGCCACCCGGGACACACATCCCTGTGCTTTCCTAGGGGCACCTGGAGGCCACCACCTCTCCTCCCAGTTCTGCTTTTATTTTGGGTAAAGACTCGTGCCTGGAGAAGGTGCAAGAGGAAATTGATCTCTGTGAGGGTGGGGAGGCACAAGGTGCCCAGAGAAGCTGTGGCTGCCCCTGGATCCCTGGCAGTGCCCAAGGCCAGGTTGGATGGGACTTGGAGCCACCTGGGCTAGTGGAAGGTGTCCCTGCCCATGGCAGGGGTGGAACTGGATGGGCTTTAATGTCCCCACCAGCCCAAATTATTCTGTGGAGATACAACATCATCTGCACATGAGGTGATCTCATCCTGGTACTGTTTTATTCTTGGTTTTTTTTGTTGTTGTTGGTTTGGGTTTTTTCGCAGTGATCTGCTTCCTTGGCAAAAAACCCAGAAACAGCAGAAGTAGAAAGATTCACATATTCACAGTTGCACTCTGAAAAACAACACCACTTGCTTCAAATTTGCTGATATTGTCAGAGTTTAGTTAACCTCCAGGCTTTCACATTGTCATATGCTAGAAACAGTTGGGTTTTTTTTTTGTTTTGTTTTGTTTTGTTTTAAATCAAGCTATTTCACTGCCCAATTTCCTTCCTAACTGTCTCATATCCCTTCAAATAAGTCGATGTCCCCATAAACTTGAGCACCACACTAATGAGCAATGCTGAAATGTCCATATGGAAAAGCTGAGTGAGACTTTACACCAGAAATCAATATTTAGAACACCCTCAAGTGGCAGGCTTGCAATTAGCACAGCAGCTTAAAAGATCAATTGCACATGTTTTGCCTTGTGGTAATTAGTCACCATGCCATGGAAATTCTTAAGTGCATGACACGATATTATTAATTAGAAATGACAGAAAAATCTAGATAACTGCTTTTGACTGTGTAGAATTATCTGTAAAAGCTCCAGGGCTGCTTCTATTTATAGACCAGCCTGGGAAAAAGGGAAATATTTTATTTTTGTTTTGTTGCATAATCAATACCAACACATAATTTCATTAATGATGACTTTTTAGCTCATGGGAATCTATTAGATGTTGCTTTTATGATGGTTTTTGACACATATGAAGTTTGATACATTACTCCAGATTTGTGTCTCTTGGTGTGTCTTGCTTCTATGAAATATGTCCATCAGATTTATAACTTGCTTAAGAAACATTGCAGCTTTGTTTTGAGTATTTCTAAAATATCTGCTTGGCACAAAACCCAAATAAATTAAATTAGGCAGAATGCATAACAAGAATAAGAGGTAAAAAAACCTTTTTTTTCCCTCTAAACTTTCATTAACTTCATTTATTTGAAGCAATGCAGTTTTCCCAGAAATCAAACTGCACTGTGTCCCTGTGGATATTCATTTAGAAGCTCTCCTTTTCCAAGATTGTCACCATTCTTATTGCCTTTTTTTAGGCTTTGAACTGCCCATGTATTTCTGCAGCTGGAGTTTTGGGAGAGGTGGCTGGGCTATTTCCAGTGCTTGAGAAAAGCAGAATGTGTTTCTTCTCACACCCTTCACTAACAGCAGTGGTGGAGGCACCTTGGAGTCTTTAAAGAAGTATTAAAGAAAGAAAAGAAAAAAAAGAAAATTAAAGAAAATTTAAAGAAGAATTGAAAACTTCAGTAAGTGAAAGAAGAGACAACCTCAGATAAAGACTCCAACAGCTCAAAACAACTTTTCCTTTTGTGGCTATTGATCTAAACAAGTTCCCTCTGCACTGTCTGTGGCCAAAATAACAGAGAAGAAATACTAACAATTTCCAGGCTCCTTTGAGCAGCCCTCCAGCCTCAGTGCTGGGAATTATTGACCTTTCCCTGGTGGATCAGGTAGAGGCACATCAGGGCTTTCAGGTGAAAGGAGAGGCAGGGGCAGAAGGAAGCTGCTGATGGATCCCCTATGGAGATTTATGGCTTTATTTCCATCTCTGCTTTCTTCTCTTGTGTTACAGGAAGCATTAAAAGGAATTTGAAGGATTTCCTTCACCTCGTCACTCTTCTGAGTTCTCCTTTCTTGCTGCAAACGAGAGAAAATAAAACAGTTTAGAGGAAGTGAAGCTGTGAAATCCAGTCCCAAAATGTGCCTGTTTTAAATAGATATTAAGGAAAATTGTGAAAAAAGCTTAAAAGCTCTGGGCCTTCCTTTCTGGGAAAAGTGTTGAGGGAGAAAAGAGTCAGAAACTCTGCATGAAAGTTGGAAAGATAAAACAGATTGATGCAAAACCCTCTTGAGTGTGTTCTCCAAGCTGACTCTTGATGTCTTTTACTCACTCTTCTATCCATGTGTGTTTCCTACAGAACTTTGTAGCAAGGAATTTTTTCTCTTGTTTCCATGCAGTTGGTTATTCCCATTCAGAAGAGGTATCTTTTAATTTCCTACTTTGAACAGCATCCTTTTTAATTCAGACCATATATTTAATTTCTCCAGATCATTCTGAATGTTATGCCTGTCTTCCAAAAGTCTCATGGGATCTGTGAGACCTTCTAGTTTATTACCTTTTGCAAACTAATTGCTTTTGCAAGTCCTAAAGGGATGCTGTTCCACAGCTGCATTGCTCTGAAATGGCAAAAACCTTTCTAATTTCCAACCTAAATATATTACTGGTCATGTTTGTTCTTGTCCCTTCCCTATCCTAATTTCACTGGTGATTTCTATTCTGCCCCAATGCATTTATGGATGGCAATCAGATCTTCCATTCAGCTCATCACTTAGCACACAAAATCCTCTTTCTTCTTCCCATGTTGAGATTTCCACTCCAGCTCCCTCCTCCCAGCCCTTCTGAAAGACTTCTCCAGTTTGACTTGTTTTATCTTGATCTGGAGTGAAGAACTGCTAAAATCCAGAAGCTTTGTTCCTGTATTTCAGGTGCAATCAGCACTTTAATGTAGCCTCACACACACACCCCCTTTCTAGAATATCTGTGCATATTTTTTAAAAATAAAATCAATTATTCTATATCTCATGGAGCTGATTATGAAATGTAAGTTTTCCCTGAGTTCACTTTTCAGGTTAAACAGACCACTGCCTAAAATACTCTGAAATCCACAGAGACTGGCTCAGAAATGTAGTTTTTTTGCATAAAGCACACACCAGGTTGGAAACTTGTAAAAATCTTCAAAACCTGTTCTATGAGGATTGGCAAACACAAAATATATTCCTTCTAATAGTGAGGCCCTGGCACAGGGTGCCAGAGAAGCTGTGGCTGCCCCTGGACCCCTGGAAGTGCCCAGGGCCAGGCTGGACAGGGCTTGGAGCAGCCTGGGATGGTAGAAGGAATCCCTGCCTGTGAATGATCTTTAGGTCCCTTAAAATCCCTCCTGAGCTTCTGTAATTCTCTGATCCTGCAATCCACTTCCCATGGTTCAACCATAACCCCCTGAGGCTGTTTTTGGTAAATTGTGCTGCTTTTCTCCAGTCAGACCTCTCACACTGCTCAATCCTCCTGTGTCAGGGATTAAAAACGCCAGTAAGTTGCTGCAAACGAGAGAAAATAAAGCAGTTTAGAGGAAGCAAAGCTGTAAAATTAATTCCCAAAATATGTCTGGTTTAGATTGATATTAAGGAAATTTTGGAAAAAATCCTAGAAACTCTGAGCCCTTTTTTTGTGTGTGAGGGAGAAAAGACCACTTCACATACAGGGAATTTGCAAAAAAGTTGAAAAGATGGAATAGATGGATGCAAATCTCTCTTGAGTAAGAGGGAAACATCAGCTACAGAAGTAAATTTGTAGTCATTCTGCTGTCTTGTTTGGCCCTGTACTGTTGATTTTTAAAAACTAAAAAAAGTAATTTCCACCAAAAATGAGTCACCAGTATCTTGACCCATCTTGACCTTGCCTTCAGCTGTGACAAGATTTCTGGCACTGTTTCCCCCTAGTTGTGTTGCAGCTGTGTTGGGCATCAATAACGTTGTCTAATGATCTAATCTTTTTTGATTGAAGCCTAAAACAAGATTAACTCACCAAATGTTATTAATTCTCAGGCAAAAAAATAGTGTGATAGCACTAAGGCTGAAAGTATAAGAAACAATTAGAAAAGCAGTAAAAATTTAATAAAGATGTGTAATTCCAAAATTAAGCAAAATAAAACCAGTAAAGTGCACCTAGAAATACAAGATATTAAGAAAAAGATATTAAGAAAAGATATTAAGAAAAAAAAAATATAAGATATTAAGAAAAAACCCACAGATTTAAAAAGATCTTAAGCATGACTCACAGTGGAATTAGGTAATAATTATGTTACTAAAGGTATTAAAATTGGTGGTTTAAAGGGAAATAAACTCTAGCTTATTTTAATGTATATAATCCCTCTACATGACATTGTATTTCCTATCCATAATGAGTATCCCAAACTTCAGTGGTTTTGCTCCCAAAGTCCAACCCTAGATCAACTTTTCCTTTGCAAATATCAAGCCAAGTTTTGAGTTCTTTGTGTTCATCCTTGCTCTGCAGGTTTTGATAGTCCGCTCGCACAGAATTTTTGATTTCTTGGTGAACAGTTGGTTTTGTTGTTTTGGTACAGGCACCTTTCACAACCTGGCAGGTGACTAAAATATGCCAGGTGTGAAATTTGCTGTCTCTGAATCACTTTAGAACTGCTCCAATTCCACAAATCCCTGGTGGGACACACGTTACCCAAAGTCAAAGGACTATCAGCAATTGCCTCTCAAGTGGCTCAATTAGTAATCAAGTCAATGCAAATTGTGCAGTTTTCAAAATGTCCCATTTTGCAGCCTTGTCTTCATAATTTTTTGAACTATTTCTTTGTTTACAGGTCTTGGGAAAACTGGTTTAAATCAAAAGACCTGTTAGCACACACTGGTGGTTTAGAAGTTTCTAGTAGTGCTTGGGAAAATAGAAATAACAGAGTTCTCCATCTCGATGTCTCCACCAGTTGTAAGCAGCTCTTCCATATTTATTGTGGAATTTCTTCTCTCCTCTGAGAGATCACAGTGTCACCAGAGTGGGCTGGCAACTCACATGAGGAGTAAATTTAGGAGATTTCATCACTCACACCTCTCCATCTCTAGGACTGGCACATGGAAACGGGTTTTTGCCCAAGCAAGGACATGGTGTGCTCACCACTTTTTAATTACTGGTGATGAGGGTGGAGAGAAGCATCCTTTGGTGTGAATGATCAGCTGGGTCATTCTTGGGCTTGTGACCTCATGAGCCAGGAAGAACTTCCCCAAAAATTTCATTAATCTCTCTCTTTCAAGGGATTTTTGTCAAGCACATCTCTTTTTTTTTTTCCCCAAGTCTTCTTGTTTCAGCTCAGGATCAGCTGGAGTTTCAGATGTTTTCCAGACTTTCCTGGAGTTCTCATGCCCAAGCCTTCTGTGCCTGCCTTCTGGATCTACTGGCAGTCATTTGTTTTAAGTGAGTTCATGTAAAATCTGCAGCTCTTTGAACACTTAAGGCTCTCAAGGCCAGTCAAGCAGCAAAAAGAAACAACAGTTGCCACGATGAAATTCAAACCTTCAATTGTCAAGCTCCATAAATCCAAACAATCTGAGATTCCCACAGCAGTGCTCTTCCTTGCTGGCACCATTTTCCTGTTAAAAACTGCAGATACTGCCAGACCAAAAAATGCTGATTCTGGGTCATCTCTTGAGATGGGGTCACTTCACACCATCTCCTTCCCTTTCACCATTCTAGATCATTCTGCCATTTTGATGGGCATTTTTAATGGCAGTGATTATCTGTGGGTGAAAACCTTTTCCTTCCAACAGCCAGGAGACACTTTCATATATTAATAACTCAAACCCACACAGCCTGAAGCTCCTGGTTTTGGTTTTTCTTTGCATGTTGCAGAGTGAGCTGTAAGATCTTTCTTTTCTGAGCAGCTGGAGAGCACCAGAATCCTTCTTTGTCAGAAGTTAATGGGTATTTTCTTTGCCAACCTCACAGAAAGGATCCACACAACTATTTGAGAACTGTTGGTTTAGTGGTGATTGGCCTCTAGTTATCAATATTTTTTATTTATTCAGCACCATTTTTTCAAGGTATTAATACCCTTTAAAGCTGTCAAGAGTCATGACTGTGGCTAGCATATATTGAATAAACATGCTAAGACTACTCTAAGTGTCCTCTTAAAACAAGTTTTTTTAAGATGTCTCTGTCCTGAATTTTTACCCATTTCTCCCATAATTGGCTCTAAGTATAAATTTTATTCCTGAGCCCTCAATTACATTGCTGCTTGAAAATAACTTCAGGCCTTGAAATGTCATTGCTTTCTCCGAATTTTAATTCTAGCTCATAACTTTCTTCATCTGATAATGAAGAAACCCTTTTCAGAGGCAATGGCATTGATTGTATACTGTTGACTTACGTTTTAATCTCAAAACGTAAAATTTTGATTTTTTTGCTTTTTAACTCTCTTCAGAATAACATTTTGGAGAAGGATATATGGCCACATGCTTTTGGCATGAATAAGCTATTTTCTCTAGCAACGGAGGCCACCATTTTTGTGCAAACATTTTCACTTCTTAAAAAACCTTGTTGAACTAGATGTGGGTTTATGTCCAAGTAATTTACCTGATCCTTCAGTTGAAAGGATCTCCAGCCCTACAAAAGGTTTAAGAAGGTACTGGCAAACAATCTCAATTTTAAATTTAGCTTGAAATTTAGAGAGAAACAGCCTTATTTGAAGACACTGTGGAAAGGTTCATTTCCCTCAGTGGCTCAGCTGTCTCTGGCCCAATCTCCCAACCTGCCTGGCCACTGCTGACACCACTGGCAAATCCCTTCCTCGAGTGTTTGCAGATGGTTCTGGAACCAATTACACCCTTCTGAGCCACTGTTTGAATTCAGAATCCTTTGATCAGTTCCAAGCAGCTGCTAAGGCCATGATCAGGGGGAAGAGCTATTCTTCATTCAGTGCAAGGTTTGCTACAGCCCCTGCACATAATCCAGATTTAATTATAGTCTGTAAGCCTCACATATGCTCACAATTTAATGGTGCCACACTAATGCAATGCTTTGCCTGGTGCTATTCATGTCTAAGATGAGCTTTAGGTGCTGTTTTGCTGGGCAGTATATAAAATGTCAGTGTATGTGACTGTTCTTGTCCTAGAAAACTTCCTTAAAACAAAGCAGAACATGTTGGAAAATAATCAACAGGAACAGCACAAGAAAATTCATATTGATAAAATTGTAATGCTGCAATGGACTGTCCCTGCTGAGTTTGTTTCCTTCTTCTCTGGGCATTTTGAGAGTTTGATTTAGAGGACAAGAAGGTGATTGTGTGGATATTTACAGAGTTCCTCCTGCTCTTGAGGGCAGTGTGGGAGAAAGCATGACAGCTTCTGGGAATTTTGAAGGGCAGGTCTGCGAGGGGGCAACCAACCCCTTGGGAGTCAATCCCACCTATGAGTAACCAGCTGTGACTCATCAGAGGCTTTGGCTCCTTTTATTAAGGCTTTTCAAAGTCTCCACATCCTAAAAAACCATGTGGGCAACACACGAGTGTGATTAAGTCAGAGCAACACTCAGGTCCACGGGTTATTGCAGGAAATAACACCATTAATTCTCCTAAGTGCTTGTACACAGAAATAGCAAAGGAAGATGAACAACTCCAAGAGCTCCACAACCCCAGGCATAATGGCATTATAACAACAACAAAAAAACCCTGGTATCCTAGCACCAAACACACTTTCTCTGTCTTCAGTGACTTGCAGAGTGCACAACGCTCCTTAAACCAGATCCAAAGGCCAGGACTAAAGGAATCACACAGACTCAAGCAGTGGCTGCATTTATTCTGTCTCCTTTCCACAAAATGGCTCTTGGGAGTCCCCGCATTAATTTTTAGTTTTGTCTGATTCCCCAGGCTTTAGGCTATCTCATGCTGCAATTCCAGGCTTCTGTATCTTTGACATACAGAATTTGTTTGATCAGACAGTAAGAGCTTCTCGTCCCTGTACGCTCACATCTCTCCTCAGACAAATTCACCGACTCCTTCACATTTCAGCCCAGCCTCGGTTCAAAAGAAATGTTCAAAGTGCAAAAAGCACTCAGACAGGCACTCTGTGCCTTTTAGAAGATGAGTGACACTTGCCAGCTTTTATGGCTTCCTGCTACCTGCCATCCCCACCACCCATTCCTGGTTGCAGCTCTCTCTGTTCCCTCACAAAAGGCCACCTTCAGCATTTCCAGCTGATTTTTAATCACATAACAATAGAACCACAGAATGGTTTGGGTTACTCTTTTGGCAAATCAATTATAATCACAAGGTGTATAAATCTCCCCTTAATTTCTGCCTAGAGATTCACAAGGGTGTTTTAGGGACCAGACTCAGTCTTCAAGGCCAGGCTGGATGGAGATCTGAGCAACCTGGTCTAGTGGAAGGTGTCCCTGCCCATGGCAGGGTTGGAATGAGATGAGCTTCATGGTCCCTTCCAACCCAAACCATGCTGTGATTCTGTGATGGGATATCATATGATTTTGGAAAATATAGGTGTTTTTAGAACTGAGGTTAAAAGATGACACGATTATATGATGTTTTTTAAGTGTGGAGAAACTGGAATTGAGAAGCCCAACAAATATGCTGCTATCACACCAAATCTGTGGCCACAGATGCCAAGGACTTTAAACAACTCTCAGATTTGTTCTGGCATCTGGGACATCCGTATGTCTAACCAGTATTTTGAGAGAAATGTCTGTCTTCCTGTCATTTGTTAAAGAAGCTTCTGGAAAATGGGAAGTGCCACCATCTTACGCGGCTGCAGTGCAGAAAAAAACTCTACAATGTCAGACCAGATGATTGAAGAGATGATATTGGTTAAAAGATTTTGTTAAAGCTGTGTTCATGACACCGTCTCATTGACTGAGTTAGATTAGCAATTCTGAGACACTCTTGCCCATTTTTTCCCTGCCCTTATTATCTGAACTGTCCATCTAACATGAAAACCATCTCCCTTTTCTCCTAGTGTGTTCTAGTTTTTCCTCTGTGAATGTGGAGTTCAATCCACAGCACAGCAGGGAAAATGTCTAAGTGCTCTGGAACACCCACAACTTCAGTTCCATGCCTTCTAAATTAACACCTGAATCTCAGAACCCAGGATCTCTTGAAAATATTTGCATCAAATTTGACTTAATTTGCTGATAATGCTATGGAACCCCTGTTTTATTTTTCAGAAAATGTGTGCTGTGCAGCGTGGGCAGAGCCTGCAGAGTCTCCTGGACCTCCTGCTTCAAGTTTGATCCAAGAAATAGCAAAATCTTCCTTATCCTTTCTCTACATCTACTTAGTCTCCAAAACAGACTTTGCTCACTTTTGTGTTGGTTTCCTACAATCAGATTTGAATAGATAATGTGGGAGAAGCTCAGTATAAATTCTCAAAAGAGCTAGTTGATAATTTTGGAGTAAATTTAATTGGTGGAGAGTAGTAAATTTAATTGGAGGAGAGTAGCTGCTACTGGTCTTTTCTAGTGTTTAAAGCTAATGCGACACTGAAGATTCTGGTAACAACCTACTTCTTCCTTTCTGAGGAGCTTTTGTCTGCCCAAGTTGACCACCAAGAACAACAGCTCAATTATTTGCCATTGAAAATGTTTTCTGTAAAGTGGATTGGCTCCACAGGAGGGAGAGGAATGTTTTTATGGAAGAACTTGCACCTAATTTCTGGAGGAAAGAGGTTTTATTTACAAGTGACCAGGAGAGTCAATATAAACAGACAATATAAAAATATTTTACAATATATGTATTTTCTCATCTTAGTCTTTCCGCTGTCTTCTTCTCAGCCTTTTTCACAAGACATGAAAATCTGGATGGTGGGACTGTCAGCTGTGCAATCAGTCTCCTGCTGAAGGAAGGACACAGGCTGTGTGTGAACACGAGCAGTGCAAACATCCACAGCAGAGCTAATCACGCCAGGATTCCTGGCCATCTGCTGGGAGTCAAGTGAGTCTCCCCACATGAGTCTGGAAGATGAGTCAGCTCCTGATGCAGGTGTGCAAAGCAGGTCTGATGAGTCATGATTTAAAATTGCCCACTTCTCTTGGAATACTTAGGAGAGCCTTGGGTGTCTAGCTCACACTGGAAAGAAAAAAAAACAAAGGTTAGACTAAATTAATTCCATCTGGAGACTATTTTTTCTCTTCATTTTTTTTCCTCTTCATTTTTAAAGCAGAGCTTTGTGGTGCTGAGCTGGTTTTTGCCTTCAGTAACTTCCCAGTGATCTATGTGTGATGAGAACAGGTTACACAAGCTCATTGTTTCCTGACATGTTTAAAGTACCATTCAGCCAGCTGAGACAAAAATAAACCGTGAAAAGGAAGAATATAATATAAGTTTATAAATTAAAGCCATCATAATTTAGGACACTTTTAGTAGACTATGATCATTAATCTCATGAAACAATCCTTTTTAATTCTTTTAGTCCATTTATGCTGCTGGACAGGAAGAAGGGTCAGATGTCTCACTGCAGACATTCTAGACTTGAACAAAACCTATTTTTCCATGGTACCATCCCATGTATCTTACACTGAAGAAGAAACCCACCACTGTAATCTGCAGATGTTCATTATGACATTGAAAAAATAGTCTTTTCTATTAACATAATTACAGGATGATGGCACTGGGCAAATCAGGGAGATGTTTGGGATTCTTAGATCTTGAAAACCAGCAATTATGACCACAGGGATCTCTGTTAGGAAGAGTTATAAACTGGTAATTGCCTGTGAGCACAGAGGAGCCTGTGAAAGCTCTTCTGAAATATTTGCCATGCTTTAAACTGTTACACAGCATTTACTGGAGTTTATTGCAAATTTCAGCGTTGCAAACCAATTTTTCCCAGAGATGGGCTGTTTGCCATGCTGAGCAATGGTGGGTTGTCAGAAATCCTAGGAACAGCCTTTTTTCCTGTTGTGGTTTTTTTGCAAGATGTAGAAGCCCTAAGGTCGTAATTTGTGTGTCTACCTGAATTTGTGAGTGAGTGACCCCAAAACTATCTTCAACAAAGGACTCAGCTCCAAACACAGACTCTGAATTCGGCCTTCTTGAAGAAATGTGCAATATTCTGCAGAAGCCTGCTGACATTTTCACAGGCACTGAGGTCCTGCCACTTTCAGGATGTGGCACTGCCTCCTCTACACCCTGCTCTCTCAGATAACACTAATTTCACAAGATTTCACTGCTGCACTCCAGAGCCACCAAGCTGGAGCTCAAACAGAAGGGATCAATTATCCATGGCTGACACCACAGTGAGTGCTGGCACTGAGGAAGGGAACATAATGGGCAGGGATGATTGGAACTGACGTTAAACCAATCGAATATGAAGTCCCTGAGCTCAAACCCTACCTTGGAAGTGTAAATTGCTCTGAGGGCTGACAAAGCAGCTCTGATCTCGCAGCTCAGAGCAGGGTGAGCACAGCTTTGGACAGCTCCTGCCATCTCAAGTCAGATACAGCCCTGGCTTCTGTCAAGGCCCTGATAGTCTCAGTGTGAGATATCCTTCAGCTCTGAAAACTAAGCATTTGATTGGAAAATTGGTGCAGGCAGTGGTGAGATTACAGAGCTGTGCTCTCTGTGAGCACATCCTTGCTCTCAGTGACCTCTCACTTCCTAAATGTGACACCTACTGCCACTGCATTGCTTATTCTATTTACTATGTTGATCCTTTCTTTTCTCTGTGTGTCTGTATCACCTCTTTGCATCAAGGATTGTGCCTCCCACAGCATAACTTTAAATCTATTTAGTCCTTAGTATCACACTGAACATGATTAGGACAGCCCTGACCCTCAGGAAATCCATAACTTACTCCTCGATGAGATAGTTTCCTCCCTATGCTTGTGGAAGGAAGCTATGGGGGAAAAAAGAATTCATCAATCTTATTTACTGTAGGGAAGGACTAATTTTGTTTTTTTGAGCTGTGGCTGCCCCTGGATCCCTGGAAGTGTCCAAGGCCAGGCTGGACAGGGCTGGGAGCCACCTGGAACAGTGGAAGGTGTCCCTGCCATGGCAGGAGGTGGAACTGGATGATCTTTAAGGTCCCTTCCAATCCAACCCATTCTGTGATTCCATGAGAAGAAGCAGCATGATTTTGATCAGTAGCTCCCAGTTTTGTCACTTGGAGGTGATACAACCCACACTGGCCTGCAGTGTGCAGCACAGATGTTAATAAAGGCTGGGAGATCCATGAGAGCCAGGAGGGACAGGACAGCACCAGCTCAGGCAGCACCCACCTTCCCAAAAACCCCACATGTGGCTCCTGGCAGGGAAGTCACAGTGGAGGAAGAACCCAGAGTGCTCCTATTCCACCCAAGGAGCAGCTGCTCCTGCTCCAATGTCCCTCAGAAGTGATGCTCAGCTGACAGAGCAGTTGCTTCACTAATTCAGGAACAACTGAAATAAAGAAGCCTTGATTCTTCTCTGCAGTTCACAAGGCAAATTGTCCTGCAAACGACTCCTCCTCCACTTGCTCGTTAGTAGCAGTTGTGAAAACCTTCACAGTTTAATTAGCAGTGCTCATGAGTGCCTGGGAAAGAGACACCCAAACCCAAAAGGAAATATTTATCTCCCTGAGCTGTGCTTTGAGGTGCAAATGAGAAGAAAAACCACGGTTGACAATTTGAACAATTGAAGTACCACCAGCTTTGGGCATCATAATATTCCATACTTCAAGGAGGTATTTTCATAACTATTTATGACTTGATATTACATGGGTGAGATAAAATCCATTAAACATTTCATTTTGGTACTTCAGGCTGTGCTCTTTCTCTTCAGACAAAAAAAAAAATCAACTGTCTAGAGCAATAGCTAAAAGACTTTATCATCTTCCAGTGATTGTAGTACGAGTATTAAAATCATCACCCTCTGCAAGACTGAGATCTGCTGAAAATCAGGACACTCATGAAATTAGTGGGCAGCATACTCTGAGCTGCAAAATGGATTTACTAGTTAATGCTTAGAATAATGAATAAATAAAACTGGAAGAAAGCTTCGCACTGCATCTGAAAACAGCAGGGCAAGGACTGGAGACGTGGCTCCTCAAATAAGGAATCTTAAATACATGAAGAGAAATGAAATTCCTTTTATTTCTCTCAAAGTGCTTGAGACACTCAAAAAGATATATCTTATTATAAAGGTAATTTTGCAGTTTCTCAATTATTTAAGGTATGAGGAAAGAATAATAGAGAAAGAAGTTTTGTAATTTGCCAGCTTAGAGAACAACAGCTGCCATCTGCAGGGAATCAATAAGTTTTATTGAACCAATGATGAAATAGAAGCATTTGGTGTTCTAACACTTGGTCTGTGACTACAAATATTTTGCATTCATCATGTTTTACAAAAAGAGCCTTGGTGTCTCGCCACTGCTCTCCCTTTCCCCAAATATCAGGTTCACTAAACACACTATTAATAATAATGGTTTTTTTCATGAAGTCCCTCTTTCACTGATTTTAACTGAGATGGACTCTGATCCACCTCAGAAACAGAAAATTTCTTCACCTTGAGTGATTTTCAAGGCTTCTGAATTGCTTTAACAGTAATTTCCATGTCAAAATGTTTCCAAAAAGATATTGACTTTTTATAGTTTTTTTTCCCCCACACTATGGCCTGCTAGCAAATCAAATTCCTTTAACCTTGCTCCTCCTAGATTATTTTTTGTTAGCCATATCCAGTTTTTACAGATCAAGCTCCTGGAAAATATAATGGAAAAGCATTATTGATAATGAATTCATGACAATACTTAGTTTAGGATTTATCAGATTTCCTTTAATTATTGTTTATTAGGATTACCACAAAAATATACATATATATGTATACATATATGCGATTTTTTTCTTTAAAAAATAGCTTTTCTCATCAATAACCAGTAATTATACCAAATTCTGCTTGTGTATCATGGGACACTGATTTTTTGTAATTTTTTCTTGGAGCCTGACTTTTATTCCCTGACTACAGCACTTTGTTTCACGAGCTCTAGACTTGGATTTCCATGTTTTTTAAGGCTGAAAAATGAACCTGCAGAAACAAATCAGATGCTAAAAGGCCTGAAGCTGGATAATGGCAAAACAACTCAAACTGACATTTTCTCTCCTGCTGAAATGAGCTCTGGAAGAAAATGGACTAAAACTTGGAGATTTTCACTCTGTTTCTGCCAAGTACTTGTGTGAAGGCCGTATTAATCTCTGTCAGCACTGAAAACCTTAACCAGAAATCTAATTTGAGGTCACTTTGACTGGAGGTTGTAAAATTAATACCACCTTCTTGAATAAAAACCTTTGGATGAAATTTAATAATTATAAAAGACTTAAAATATACAAAACAAGTGATGCACAGCTCAATTTCTCACCATCCACTGACTGATGCCCTGAGATCCAGAGCAGCGTCTCTTCTTTTTTTTGAGGTGAATAACACTCTCTTCCCTTTCCTGCCCTCTCATCGCTTCTTAGACATGAAACCTGCACTTAGGATCTTCACAAAGCTCAATTACTCAATTTAGTTTTTGGCCCTGGTGTATTAGAAAACAAACCCAAGGAACCTGGGATTGCATAGGATCCTCTTACGTGCAGTTTGGTCCTTCTTCATCATCAAGTTGCAGCTGCTTGGAAGTAAGGACTTTCAAACTGGGGCTGGAGAACAGGATTGCAGGTGCTTGGAAAAGTGTCTGCCTGTCCTGGATTGAAAGTGAGTGTGTGTTCTATTTCCATCTGTCAGAGGTGGGGCAGTTCTCTGCTGTTCTTTGGGCAGTTTTTTCTTTATCTCTCCCACAGCCAACCCTCCCTCCAGGAGATCTCTGCTGTCCATGGCCACTGAGTGTCCCTGCATGGCTGAGAAAATTCCATCATCCCATGGGGAGAGGCTCTGCCCAGGGGAGGAGCCAAGCATTCCTACCTGGATAGAATCTGCCCTGGAACAGCCCAGCAGCCTTTTCCCACTGCATTCCCAGAGTTTCAGCTTTCTTCTGCCCTGCATTCCCAGAGGGAGCCCAGGCCCGTCTCCAGCAGCCCTGGAGCTGCAGAGGAAAACTCCAGCCTTGTCCAGGATCCCTGCTCCAGCAGAGCCAGCCCTGGCACTGCAGGAGGGCTGAGCCACCATGGAATGGCACTGCCACCAACACCCTGACACACAGGGGGGCAGGTCATGCTCTGACTCTGTCAATGCTGTTTTGTATTGCTGCATTTTTTATTTTATTTTATTTTACTTTTTAAATCTTTTCCCCCCTAATAACTGTTATTCCTGCTCCCATATCTTTGCCTGAGTGCCTCTTAACTTAAAAATTATAACAATTCATAGGGAGGGGGTTTACATTCTCCATATCAGGGGAAGCTCCTGCCTTCCTTAGCAGACACCTGTCTGTTCAAACCAAGACACTCCCTCACAAAGTGCACTTGTCACCACAAAATGAGAGTAAGCTGTAATAGGTAGATAAGGAACCCAGATGGAATTGCTGCCTTAGTTCACATTTTCCCCAGCATAGACTGAAATTTGGGAAAATCAAGCTAGAACTCCTCCTGTACCATTAGCAAAGCTGTGTTCTGCTCCTTTACACAGTGACTTCCATGGGTGAAGGAATTAAGCTATCACCTGGGCTGTCCAAACATTTGGAGATCTCAAGAATAACAAAGCATTTAAAGTGTGTTACATTCTGTACTTCAGATCTTCAGAACAACACAATTATATTTAATGCTGTGCCCTGCAATCTGTCAAGCCAAAGCCTTTCTTTCTGACGTATTGTTTGCACACTGTAATTTATTTTAGTGCTCTGTAGAGGTAGGAAATGAGGGAAGAAATCTAAAATATTCCTGCTGTTCTTCTCCTCCTCCTCCTCCGAGAATCTCAGAGTAACTTGTCAAAAAGTGAAGGTTGGGAGGGTTTCTTAATTTAAATAAGTCAGTTTTAAAATGTTCCTAATTAGGGGATGTGCATATTTTGTCAGCTGTGGCTGGTACAGCCTGGATAATAGTGGGCAGTTTTGACACAATCTGTACAGTTCTTGCTATAATTAGACAGACGTGCAGAACATCCTTCAGAGTAGGAAATGACTGGTAAAATGCAGATTTTGGAGATCTCACGCTGTCACCTGCAGACGTCTCTCCTGTCCATCAGGTAAGCTCACAGCAAAGTCTACAAGAGCCCCAAAAGTGACTCCCTGAGACATCCCTGCATGAGGGCAGAGACCAGGGGCAATTCCACAGCCTTGGGTGGGCGAGGAAACTCTCAGAGCAAAAGAGAGACCTGGAGCTCCTGGACTGGGTGCAGCAGGGGCTGCAAAGGTGATGAAGGGACTGAAGCATCTCCCTGCCCAGGAAAGGCTGAGGGAGCTGGGGCTGTTCAGCCTGGAGAGGAGCTCCAGCTGAGAGGAGCCCTCAGCCCTGGCTGTCCCTGAGTGTCCCTGGCTGTCCCTGTCTGCCTCTGGGTGTCCCTGGCTGTCCCTGAGTGTCCCTGGGTGTCCCTGGCCATCTCTGGCTGTCCCTGGGTGTCCCTGGCTGTCTCTGAGTGCCCCTGTCTGTCCCTGGCCATCTCTGGCTGTCCCTGAGTGTCCCTGGCTGTCCCTGTCTGTCCCTGAGTGTCCCTGGGTGTCCCTGGCCATCTCTGGCTGTCTCTGAGTGTCCCTGGCTGTCCCTGAGTGTCCCTGGGTGTCCCTGGGTGTCCCTGGCCATCTCTGGCTGTCCCTGAGTGTCCCTGAGTGTCCCTGGCTGTCCCTGGCTGTCCCTGGGCGCAGGGAGGGGCAGAGCAGGGCCAGGCTCTGCTCTGGGGCCCAGCAATGGCTCCAGAGGAAGGGACAGGGACTGAGCCCAGGGAGTTCCACCTGAGCATGAGGAAGAATTTCTTCACTGAGAGCACTGAGCAGATTGTCCAGAGGGGCTGTGGGGTCTCCTCATGGGAGATATTCCAGAACTGCCTGGACACAACCTCTGGGATGGCCCTGCTGGAGCAGGGAGCTGGGACCAGGTGACCTCTGTGGTCCCTTCCAGCCTGACCCATCTGGGATTCTGTGAAATTTAGCCAGTCATGGATCTGCTTGGACAAGATCTTGTTTCTCCTTTGGCATTGACAATAAATGGGATTGAAGGTTAACTGGAATTTATGATGTCTTGAACAGATTTGAAGACTGGCAGCAAACCTATCAGTTTAATTGCTCTGGTACTGAATTCATGGCTCCAGCCTGGAATTCCTGTGTGTGGTAGCAAAGATGTGCATGTTCTCTCTGAGAGCTGGGCCAGGAGTTATTACCTGAGTATTCACTAGGAAAATCATCAGGACAGAAGGAAATTTCCCATCAGCAGCTTCAAGTTGCTACAAACAGGACACAGGTTTACTGAAAAAAAAAATATATATATATAAAAATATATATATACCTTGAGTTTATCTTCCACTGTGCACAAACTCTCTCCAGATCTCCATTTTAGAATAAGAACATCACACACTGCAGCACTCAGCTGTTGCCTTAATTGTCTCTTCACTTAGGCAATCTTTGAGAGGAGCATGAGGGCTCATGGTAGCTGTGGAAATCTGCTCATCAAGCAGGAGAGAGCAGAAACAAACACAGCTCCCCCCTGGCATTTTGTGTTTGGGATCACTCATGCTGTTTCCATCTTCACTGGAGTGTATCTTGCTGAAAGGTTTTGTTCAAGACCACAAAGACACAAGACTAAAGTCACTGTGCACAAGGAACTTAGAAATCTGCCCTCATCTGTTCCATATGCTTCTTGAAAATGTGATTTATGGTTTGGTTGTTTTTTTTTTCCCCTTGGGAATAAAGNCTCTGAGTGTCCCTGGCTGTCC
This sequence comes from Irena cyanogastra, assembly GCA_013397155.1. Classification (NCBI taxonomy): domain Eukaryota; kingdom Metazoa; phylum Chordata; class Aves; order Passeriformes; family Irenidae; genus Irena; species Irena cyanogastra. The sequence goes on along the minus strand of VWZV01005415.1, from coordinate 159,990 downwards.
CTGAGTGTCCCTGGGTGTCCCTGGGTGTCCCTGGCCATCTCTGGCTGTCCCTGAGTGTCCCTGAGTGTCCCTGGCTGTCCCTGGCTGTCCCTGGGCGCAGGGAGGGGCAGAGCAGGGCCAGGCTCTGCTCTGGGGCCCAGCAATGGCTCCAGAGGAAGGGACAGGGACTGAGCCCAGGGAGTTCCACCTGAGCATGAGGAAGAATTTCTTCACTGAGAGCACTGAGCAGATTGTCCAGAGGGGCTGTGGGGTCTCCTCATGGGAGATATTCCAGAACTGCCTGGACACAACCTCTGGGATGGCCCTGCTGGAGCAGGGAGCTGGGACCAGGTGACCTCTGTGGTCCCTTCCAGCCTGACCCATCTGGGATTCTGTGAAATTTAGCCAGTCATGGATCTGCTTGGACAAGATCTTGTTTCTCCTTTGGCATTGACAATAAAGGGGATTGAAGGTTAACTGGAATTTATGATGTCTTGAACAGATTTGAAGACTGGCAGCAAACCTATCAGTTTAATTGCTCTGGTACTGAATTCATGGCTCCAGCCTGGAATTCCTGTGTGTGGTAGCAAAGATGTGCATGTTCTCTCTGAGAGCTGGGCCAGGAGTTATTACCTGAGTATTCACTAGGAAAATCATCAGGACAGAAGGAAATTTCCCATCAGCAGCTTCAAGTTGCTACAAACAGGACACAGGTTTACTGAAAAAAAAAATATATATATATAAAAATATATATATACCTTGAGTTTATCTTCCACTGTGCACAAACTCTCTCCAGATCTCCATTTTAGAATAAGAACATCACACACTGCAGCACTCAGCTGTTGCCTTAATTGTCTCTTCACTTAGGCAATCTTTGAGAGGAGCATGAGGGCTCATGGTAGCTGTGGAAATCTGCTCATCAAGCAGGAGAGAGCAGAAACAAACACAGCTCCCCCCTGGCATTTTGTGTTTGGGATCACTCATGCTGTTTCCATCTTCACTGGAGTGTATCTTGCTGAAAGGTTTTGTTCAAGACCACAAAGACACAAGACTAAAGTCACTGTGCACAAGGAACTTAGAAATCTGCCCTCATCTATTCCATATGCTTCTTGAAAATGTGATTTATGGTTTGGTTGGTTTTTTTTTCCCCTTGGGAATAAAGAGTTTCAATGTCATGCAAAGATCTGTTTCTGTCTTTTATAGTCTGTGCAGTCTTTTCTGCATGAGTCTCTTGTATGGTTAGAAAAATCCACAAATTGTAAAATAAACTGAGCCACAAAACGTGGTTTAAGAAAATGAGTGAACCAGAGCATGAAACTGCCACAGGCTGCACTCCTATTCCAAAAGTAAGTCCAAGTTTAAAAATAAGTCTAAGGCTGTTTTAACTTGCTCTTGCTGCTGCTATGGGCTAAGTCAGCACTTCTCTGTGAAGTCAGAGATCTCCTTAGCATGGCACAGCAAACATTTGGTGCTGTCACATCATTAATTCTGTTTCCTATCTAAAACACAGCCCTCAGAAATGGGAATTTGAAGCAGGCTGCAGGGTACTGACACTGTTTGAAAACTCAGTTTTCAAGGAATTTCAGTTTTTCAAAAGGAATTCTTTCAGTACACAAACCCTGAACTGTTAAAAAGTGTCTGTATTTCCTACTTTTCATGTGTTGTGGATTGTATCCAGGTTGAAAAGGCTTCTTGTTGGTCTGAAAGCTTCCCTTTTTAAATTCAGTTTTCTGAGCAGGAGTGTGAAACATTAACACCTTCATTGCAATAATGCTGGGTATGGATTGGAAGGAAGAAAATGAAGTGTTAGTGATGGCAAATCCAAAGGCTCTGAGGCACAGCTCTGTAGGCAGCACTGGGTCTCTTGAAGTCTGTCCAGAAATATTAAAATAAATATGTTCTACATACCTGCTCACAAATCTGTGAGACTTGGAGTTTGCCACTGGAGTCAGAGAGGAATTTAACTCAAAGATGAATGAAGAGGACTTTTAATAACTGCTGTTCAAGTCAATGACACTGACTGACCTTCATGCAAGCCTTGTTTTATTCCTTACCCTCTGTCCCTGTTTTCTTACCCAATTTTCCAGGAGTTCAACTTCAGGCTGCTCTTAGGCTTCACCTGACCAGTGTCACTGCAACTCTGACTTTGTGTGCTGGAAAACAACTGCTGGAACAGGAGGTCACATACCTCATCCACACTTTGTCTTTAAAAACGTTCCTTGACTCCTTCTGTTCACGTTTGAAGGAAAATCAGAGAAAATCAGGCCAACTGGAAGGTTGGTGTGAATTAAGGACATTCCTATTCCTTTCCTGAGTTGTACTTGTCAGTTTAAAGGCAGTTAAGACCTGAATATTTTCATTCATGCTCTGCTTTCAGTACTTTGTTCTCTTTTCTTCCCAGTGTCCAGACTTTTCATCTTCATCCAGCTGCCCTCAGCTTTAACTACCTGAATGCTCTGCAGGGAGCCATGAAATTCATTGCAGAGTGATAAGTTACTCTTGGAAACCAACAAGGAAAATGATTTGTTTTTCACCTTCCAGGTCCAAAATTAGATGCCTAAATTTGGAAGCTGATCTCCTTTTCTTTCTTATTTTTTTTTTATCCCTACAGAAAACCCCTCTGGCAGGTGATTTATTTGGCCCCTTCTAAGAGCAAAGTCTCTGGAGATGCCTGACTTCCTCCAGTGATTTTACAGGGAAGACTAATGTAAATAAATTCAAGGACCTCTCAGTTCAGTCCATAAATCTGGGCTGCAGTTGTAGACTTTGACTCCTTTTGTTAAAGATTTCTTCAATAAAGAAACTCCATCTTGACAAAATGAGGTAATATTGGAGCATATAACAAAAAAAAAAGTAATTCCAGCATTCATTTAATTCCACTCTGTCAAGCCAAAGTTAGTTTGTGCTTCATAGAAAACCTCAAAATTGTTGCTTTTATTCCAGCCTAACTTCATGGATTTATGGCCATAAATATTCCAATTACCTACATTTAATGGTTCACCAGTCCTCATCTGGGCCACAGCAGATCCTTGTGCCCTTGTCCTTCACCCTGCTGCAGTGGGAAGGAACACTTTGGCTAAAAGTGCCCTCAGGCTCGGAAATTGTGAAATCTCAGGCAGTGTGAGCAGGGCTGCAGGATGTGCTGTGCTGTCCAGGGGCAGTGCACGAGGAGCTGCTCACACNGCCAACAATACAATATGTATTTTTCACACTGATGAATTATGCAGCGTGACTGAAGTCCATCAATACCACTCTCTGTGATTTATGCCCATTCAGACACTCTGACTCACAGCAGGGTCAGCACTCTGACACTTTTCCACTGTGGAGAAATGCTGCTAATTTGGGATTTTTTTTTACTGTGAAGATCCTCTGGTTCTTTGAAAAGACACTTATACACATCTCCATTTTTTTTTTCCTATCGCAGATCTTTTAGCAATTACAAAACCAGGTGCAGAAATAATTTGCCTTCCATTATCAAATAAACAAATAAATCAATAAACACTTTTATCTCCAGGTTAAAGGTTAATGAGGTAAGAAATGACAAGCAGGCTGAGAAGTGGGCAGCTGGGGAAGAGCTGATGAAGTTGTAGCTGATGATGTTTCCGTCCTTGAGTGCAAAGAGCACACATACAAAAGAGAGGCTAATTAGTCTCTTTTCAGTTGGAAAAAGAACACAGTGAAAAATCAAGCAAAAATACAGAGTACAAGCAGTGCTGTTACCATTCTGGGTCCTCCCTGAATTTCAGACCGAGGAGTCAAGAAACTCCTCTGGAAATCAAGCAGGAGCCACATCAGGATCACCAAAATACCACTCAGAATTCAGCAAATTCCACTCAGAATTCAGCCAGTTACGTGCAAAGATGGCAAATTTCAGACCTCTAGAGCTGTGAAGGTTAAATAGGGAGATCATACACTGGGCTTTAGGGAGTAGAAACTTCATAAAAACTTCTGCTGACCAGACCTCTTCCTTTCCTCCTCCAGTCACTTCCAGATGAACTCCCTTCAGTTTCCAAGCTTAATTTAGTGCCTTTTCAGTGGTTTCAGAGAATAGAACTAAACTTGGTCTCGTGAGGACACATTATTAGCCAGAAAATTTTCTTTCTTCTTGTGGCTTTCTGGGTTTTTCAGTCTGCAGCAATCATAAGCAATTTTTCCTTAGATGGATGTCTGGCTTAGGAAGGTCTCTGGTGAGCCACTAATTAGATAGAACAGTTTCTGAAAGGAAGTCAGCATTAAGAGGTTGTGCTCTGTGGTGCTATTTAGGTGTCTACAGGGAAAACAAGACATTCAGAAGCTCTTATCTTGGAGAAAATTACTTTTTTAAGATACAGAGCAGTTCCTAAAAAAACCATGCCCAACGAGGAAAGCCTGAAAGAACTGAAGCATTTTATTCCAAGCGAGTGAATATTGAAATAGAATGTCTGTAGTAGTGAGATACAGAAGAATGTGTGTATCCAAGAGGGAGAGAGGAGGATGGGGAGATGTGTGGAGTCTGAGATTAAAAGATGGGGAAGAGGAAGGCTGGAAAAGGTCAGGAAGAAGCTTTGCAATTTTCCCAGGACGCTGCCCTGCCATGGAGAATGTCTGCATGAATTAGGTGGATCTGGCCCAAAGACATGCAGCAATCTTTCTTTTTCTTTTTTTTCTTTCCTTTTTTAAAGGAAGAATTAAAAACAGTAGCTCAATTCTGTCCATTGAATATATTTTCCATCATCCTAAGTACAGTCACAGCTTAAGGAAGGGCAGTGGAGCCCTCCCCTGAGTGCCCCAACGAGGTGTCTGTCAGTGAGAGGTGTCTCTGAGTAGCTTTGGGAACTTTAATGCACTGCTGACCTTTAAGTGAGCACAGGTTTTCTTTTAATGTGGTGCTAGTGTCACCTCCTCGGTGATCTTTCCTCTGCAGCTTCCAGCAAAGCCCCCAGAGCACCCAGAAGCTCAGACAGAGGTGTCCTGGCTGCACATCTGCCCACCACATCAGCCCAAAGGCTCCGTGACCTTCAGCTCTCACGGTGCTGCAGCAGCTCTGGGTCAAAGAGAAGAGTCAGGGCTGAGGCTGCCCTGTTCCCTCACATGCAGGAGCAGCTGTGGGGCAGCCCAGCAGCCAGCCAGGATTCCTGCACACTGCACTGCAGGCTCCACATCTCTGTAGATGTGTCTTGGCTGGAAAAGACAAGTGTCTACTAAGGAAGGCAGGAGTCTCTCCTGAAATGGAGAATGTAAGCCCCCTCCCTCTGAATTGTTATAATTTTGAAATTAAGGGGCTCTCAGGCAAAGATATGGGAGTAGGAATAACAGTTCTTTACTAGGGAAGAAAATAAAAATAAAATAAAAAATGCAGTAATACAAAAAACATTGCCAGAGTCAGAATCTGACCTGCCCCCCTGTGTGTCAGGGTGTTGGTGGCAGTGCCATTCCATGGTGGCTCAGCCCTCCTGCAGTGCCAGGGCTGGCTCTGCTGGAGCAGGGATCCTGCACAAGGCTGGAGTTTTCCTCTGGAGCTCCAGTGCTGCTGGAGATGGGCCTGGGCTCCCTCTGGGAATGCAGGGCAGAAGAAAGCTGAAACTCTGGGAATGCAGGGGGAAAAGGCTGCTGGGCTGTTCCAGGGCAGATTCTATCCAGGTAGGAATGCTTGGCTCCTCCCCTGGGCAGAGCCTCTCCCCATGGGATGATGGAATTTTCTCAGCCATGCAGGGACACTCAGTGGCCATGGACAGCAGAGATCTCCTGGAGGGAGGGTTGGTTGTGGGAGAGATAAAGAAAAAACTGCCCAATGAACAGCAGAGAACTGCCCCACCTCTGACAGATGGAAATAGAATGTACAGCCCCAGCCTAAGAGAAGATGAGAGCAGCAAACTCTGAACCACCAGCTGTAACTGAGCTGGATTGCAAAAGGTGTCTCTACTCAAGGGCATCAGCTTGGGGACAGAGAGCTGGTGTCCCCATGGCTGTGAGCAGGGTGTGCATGCTCTTCTTTTAGTTGCAGCAGGTCCAAAGAAGTGCCACAGAAGGAGGATGGAACACGTTAGAGGGATGGAACTCGTGTCCTATGGGAGACCTGGTTGTGTTCACCTGGAGAAGAGAAGGTTCCAGGAAGACCTTAGAGCTCCTGCCAGTGCCTGAAGGAGAGGGACTTTGGACAAGGGATGGAGGTTCAGGACAAGGGGGAATGGCTTCAGACTGAAAAGAGTAATTTTGGAATGGGTATTAGGAAGAAATCCTTCCCTGTGAGGGCAGTGAGGCCCTGGCACAGGGTGCCCAGAGAAGCTGAGGCTGCCCCTGGATCCCTGGAAGTGTCCAAGGCCAGGCTGGATGGGGCTTGGAGCACCCTGGGATAGTGGAAGGTGTCCCTGCCCATGGCAAGAGGTGGAAAAAGATGATCTTAAAGCTTCCTTCCAACCCAAACCATTCTGTATTTTATGATTCCAAACCAGTGCAGCCTTTCATTGCTGTGTGTCTGAATCAGGAGCTGAAGGCAGAGTTTCCAGCCTGTCCACAACTTTTGCTTTTAAAAATTGGGATAGGATAAAGCCCAGGAATCCTTTAAAGTCTCCAGGGAATTTTCTTGGCAGAAGTGAAGTCCCAGCTCTGTGGCTGGTTCACTTCAGTCTGTTGCCCAGAGTCCTTGCCTCCATCCTCACCCCATCTTTGAAACCCTGACACCAGTGAAGACCCCACTGAGCTGTTACCATTTCCTCCAGTGCTGAACAGTGACTTTTGCCCTCTCCAGGGAAAGGTTCCTTTCCTTCAGGCACATCTTTCCTCAGTGGCGCGTCTTGCCAGCTGAACTGATTTTGGAAGGGGAAGGTTCCCGTTTCTGGGAATTCAATCTGGCATGCTGGATTTGGAGGTTTAAGTCCTCTAAGTACCCAGTTTCCAGGCCTAAAGTCCAATCCCAAATTCCTCCAAATGTAAAATTCCTGAAATACAAACAAACAAACAAACAGACAAAAATGGAAGTTAAAAAATGAGTCTTTAATTAGTTTGTTTGAAAACACATTTGTTTGAAACTGGGAGGTTTCAAGTTTGATATTCCAGAACCAAGAAACTTGAGTTGTTTGCACTTTTTTTTTTTTATCTGAAAATTTGTCAGATTTCTTCTGGCCCACAAAAGCAATTCCTACTGACCAATGCCAAGCCCTGTGTTGAGTGGGAGGTATTTTTGTCAGGGATATTGCAGACGATGTCCCAGCTGATATGAGACTTTCCAAATCTGTCAGATTAACTTGATCTGCTCCAAGGGATGGCATTTTGGAAATCCATGTCCCAGGGCTGCCAATTTAAGGAGCTCTTTCAAGTGCAGAAAACATCCATGTGTTCCTCATTTTCCCCTGGCTGGATCATCATCAATCCCTCCCTTGGGTAACACAATTGATAAAATGCAAAGCTGAAGGGGGTTGGAGTTTTTTATTATTATTTCTAGAAGGCAAAGCTAAAAGGAGATAGAACTGGTGAAATTTTTATGCTGTTTGCTACAGAAGAGAAAGGGAAAAATAAGTGGATTTGTGTGCTTTGACCTTAGCTAGAAGGGGTTTGGATATTTTCAAGACAGCAAAGTTCAGAAAGTTCCTGTGAGCTGTGCCCATGAGGACAACCCCTCCTCCAGGAATCTTTTCCTGTCCTCCAGGACACCAGTGGATTAAAAGGAATATTTTTGTGATAGAAGATTAATTTTTAGTGTTTATTTTCATAAGCAATTTTATGAACTTTTAAAAATTGTATTTTAGCTCTTCTCCCCATGAGAGCTCTGAACACTTGGAAGGTATTGGAGACTGAAGATAATCATAATAAAATAGCTTTGACCTTGGATTAAAAATTTGCCAAGGTGACAGAGAAGCACATGGATCAATTACAACTCATATACAAGATGCAAAGGCTGCACTTGGTTAATACTTTAACAATCCAGGGCCAAAGAAGCTTGCCAGCAATCACAGCTCTGTGTCAGCTGCTCTCTTCAGGACACTTTGATTTTGAAAGAAAGCAACCAAAGGTGTGCAAGCTCAGGATCACTGAACTCTCCTCCTGCAGGTATCCAGAATTTTCAGGTGTCCAAGGATGCTTGAGGAGCCTCCACTTGCAGGATTCAGAGCAAGGCACCAGAGATGAGAGGGAGCTGGGGGCAGGGTAAGGTTCTGCTTTGTCAGAAGAATATTTCTAGGGTGGTTTTTGAGAGCTTCTAATTTCTTTAGAGCAATTGCCATTCCCATTTGGCAGAGCTGCACCCCACTCAGTGCCTGTAGGAGGAGAGAGAATAAAATATGTGGGATCTTTGTTTCTCAATAAGGAGAACAAAGCACAGAGACAGACAAGTTGGTGCCATCATTGTGGTGACAATGACAAAACAATGTCTTTTTCTGGGCTGATTTTACAAGATAACATAAAACTTTCAAAACAAAGAATTGTAAGTGCTCCTGAAATGCAAATAGAAGTGGTTTATAACCTCTGCAGCCCTGCAAAGTAATTCTTGCTATTTAAAATATGGCTGTGCTTAATGTTGCATATTTTCAGCTGATGAATTATGATTTGCTGTAAGTGGCTGCTGCGTTTGCTCCCCTTTTGCTCCACAGAGGACAATTTTGGAATTTATTAACTTTTCATTCAAGGTCTGATAGGAATATTTGTACAGCATTCCAAAGGGTGCTTGCTTAGCTCTGGAGAGACCTAACCCAGGCCCTGAAGGGATCCCTTTTTAATGGGATTTTAGAGGTGACATTAACAACGGGCTTGGGGCAACGAAGCACAAAGACGACGTGAGGTGCTGGGATAAAATCTGTTTTCTTCAGGTTTGATTAATGTGTTTTGGCTCCACGGCTCCCTCCACAGCAGAAACTCTTCCCAACACCCTCCTGTGCCTGAAGGGAAGCTGTGACAGTGAGGAAAACCATCCTGCCCCACAGCATTTGAGGGAAGTTTTCCTGACCATGTCCATCACCCTCTGCTTTCTGCTCTGCTGCCACTACAAAGAGCCACTCAGGGGATTTGGGATCCTTCTCAAAGGGCACTTGGCACAGGGCTGGTCTTGAAGGCCAGCTGTGCCCAAATTCCTACTGGATTACTGCTGGATTTGGGGTGGGGAGGAAGTCTGGAGCTCCCTGCTCCAGCCTGCTCAAAGAAGGAAGAACTTGAAATTTGCACTCTTGGTAGCTCATGGCCAGAGCGAGTTAAATTTTGAGCATCTTCAAGGTTCTCCCAGTAGGTGTTGTAGTGTTTGGTCACTGCCATGGTGATGTCAAAATGCCCTCAGATTTTAAGTCCTCTGAATAGGAAATGGGACTTGTTTGGGCATTTTCTTTCATTTTGAACAATGTATAGAAACACCAATAAGGCTGCAAAGCAAAGAAAAAATAAACCACTTTTATTATTAAGGATCTTCTGAAAATAATAATAAATAATAAAATGATAAAAATAATAAAATAGGAAAAATAATAAGAAAGGAAATTAGGTAAAATAGACTACAACAGAAGGATTTAAATGCAAATCTTACCTTTCTACTCTTTCCTTTCAGAAGAGCAAGAAGTAGTTTACTTGTTAGGATTCAGCCAATTCACCCATCACATTGATGCTCGTTTTTTGGGGTTTCTGAAGAAATCTCAAGAGACTTTGCCTCGGAAATCAACACAGCCAGAAAAACTTCCCCTTTAATAAAAGTATTTGAAGAGCGTTTGAGAGAATATATTAATTTTATAAGAAAACTGAGAACTGCTGTTGAAAAAAGATTTATGTCTCTTAATTTTTCATGTTTTGTCTCTGTTTGCATTGGAATGTCACTGAAAACAAAAAGATGAGAATAAATTCATATCTGACCATGTAGTTCTGTATTTAGGAAGAAAACTCCTTTTTGCACTTACATATTTTGTCTGCCTGCAGAACTATGTGAACATTTTCCATCTTGATAAATTTCAGGGATGAGTTTTATGATGACTTCTGGGTTTATAGCAGAATTTTAAAAGGTATTTCTGGATGAACAGGTGTATTTATTATGAATGGTTCTCCTGCAGTTGCTCGTCTACCCTCATCTTTAGCAGATTTGTCAGAAATCACTGTAGGGAATATCTATTACAAAACTGCCTGTAACTTTGAAAACATTTATCATGGCAACAGCTCTTGGAGACAGAAGGGAGTTTTTTTTCTCTGTTGGTTTCAAGGGAGTAATGAAGCTGGTGCTTAGTAACCTACCAGGTGCTTTGCTGGGATTGAGAAGTGAATTAAAAGCAGGATTCCCCTGTCCTGGGTTAACATCCTGATGGCAAGAACGTTTTCCTCTGTGTATCAGAGAGGAGAAGTCTCTGCCCTCTGGCGTGTCCATGTGTGCTGAGGATGAACAAGGATTAAAGGTTTCTGCTTTGGATCACAGTTCTATCAGTCACATACAGCAGGAAATCAAAGTATTCTTCTTGTGCTCATTAAAAACTGGAAACTGGTGGCATATTTTGGTTGTTTTTTACAGGAGAATTCTTCCCTTCAAATCTGCAGATTCTCATTTGGGTGTCTGTGCATTAAGTAGTATATACATATTCATCCTCACATCCTGTCTGCATCTTCTGCTGGGCCATGCGTGTTTAACTTACATGGCAGCTATGCATCACCTTCTTTTGCAGTTAAATAACACTGAAACTCTCATTAGTGCAGGGGTTATAAGGTTTTAAAATGTCAAAAAAGCAAGATGGAGTTGGTGGTTGATTAACCTGAGGTGATGCAAAGCTTCACCCTCAGACACTTGATGTTTAGTGGATTTAAAGATGCATTGAGTTATCTAGTGACTAAAGATAGAATTAAATCCAAAATTTCCTTTGGAGTTAATTGTCACTTACTCAGAAGTTTTTCCTTGAGACAAAAATACTATTTGAAAATAAACTACACATGCACTAAATATGCTATCTGTATAACTATTGCAGCTAATCTGATATAAATGTTTTAAATAAGCAAAAAATCCAGTGCTTTTTTGCTCATCAGTTCACCTATCTAGGCAATAAATATTAAATCTGTAGCCTAGAAAGAGGTATTTTACATAAAAATCAACTGCATTGTATGTGTGTATAAATGAAAGGAACAGTAAAACATGTTTTTTAGCAACCCACTCACAGTTTAGTGACATATGTTAGGCAGGGAATATGGACATATGTCAGGCAAGCAGAGAGTTTTGGAGGGAAACCAAAATCCTTGGAGACAATGGTTCTACTCCCTGCTCTGTGCTGAATTCCCAAAGGGAAGGATGGGAGGAGCCCTAGAACTTCTGCCTGAGGCCTCCTGGGACGTCTCAGAGACTGGGCAAAATGACAACACCAGTGAAAACACCAATTCACTACTAGGCTGAAATGTTTAGATCTGCTCAAAGGGATGGACTGTGGGGGTTTTTTTTTCCCAGTATTGGAGAATTGCCAAAGTGAACAGAAATTTTTCATGAATAACATGAGGTCTATTGGGTAATCTTTTACATAGGTGCAAAACATCATAACAACACTGCTGGTGTTGATCTAATTAAAAACTGTTTCTCTGATGGTCTTTCATAAATTCTGTTGCAAGTATTTCATGCAGAAAAAACTTGTGTTCTCTGATTTTGTCATTTATGACCAGGAACACTTGTCCAGGTCACTTCTGGACATGTACAGGAAAGAGATGCAGGAGAAGACCTGAAAATCACAACAGATGTGAAATTTATTCTAGAAATAGCAGAAATGCTCACATTGCAGGAATGAGAACAAACCCAGTAAAACACAAGTTGTGTTTTTATAAAAGCACATGAACACAGCACCCTTCTTTTCTTTTCAAAGAGCACATTGTAGGTACAATTTTGCAACTAGAAAAAGGCAAAGGGAGGATTTCCTGGTTACCTAATTCTGGCATCCATTATGTGCCTGTGAAATTAGAGAGTCACATCTTGCTTTTCTTCTTGCAGGAGCTCTGTGTCATTCCTGGCCTTGGTTAGACAGCACTTCTTAAAAGAGTTCATTCTTCCTCTTCCTCCTCTACCATGAGTGATGCTCCTGCCTTCAATGCATGTGGTTCAAAATAATCAACTTTCTTATGGATTTAATTGTCAGCCTCATTAATCCAGTGCTCTTTCTTTGAAATATAAATGTAGTTAATTTTTGCAGCACCTCTTTGAGGTGAGCACAGGCTCCCTTAATTATTGGGTCTAATTTTGATGAGGAACTGAAACACACAAAGAGGAATCTACTAAATGCATCTCCTTACTGTGCATCCTCATTTTAGGACTTGTAATAAAAAGGAGGCCAGAATAAAAGCCATGATCTCATCTGACCTTAAACTTTTTAGAATCATAGAAACACTAAAGTTGTAATCAGATCATTAAGTCAAATCATCAACCCAGCACCACCACCAGGTTTACCACTAAAATATGTCCTCAACTGCTACATCTACACATTTTTTGAACACTTCTAGGGATGGTGACTCCACCACTGCAGCCTGTTCCAATGCTTGACAACTCTTTCTGTGAAGAAATTTTCCCTAATTTCAGATCTAAGCCTCCCCTGGCACAACTTCAGGGCATTTCCCCTCATCCTGCCACTTGTTTCCTGGGAGCAGAGACTGAAACCCAGCTGTCTACAACCTTCTTTCAGGTAGTTGTAGAGGGTGAGTATGTCCTCCTTGAGCCTCGTTTTCTCCAGGCTGAGCCCCCCACACCTGCTCCTGGTGCTCTTTCCAAGCATTGTTGCCTTAAATGTCTTTCTTGTAGTGAGGGGAAAAGACTGGGGCTGCTCATCAAATCCTACCTGGATATCTTCATATGGAAAATAGATTTTTTTCAGACAGACATAAAAATTGTTTTTGAGGTAGCATGATAGAGGCCAGCTCGACTCTGGACTTTGTAGGGAAGCAAGATGGGGATCAGCTTCTTTTCCCAGGAACAAGTGAGAGAACAAGAAGAAACGACCTCAAGCTGTGCCAGGGGAGGCTCAGGTTGGGCATCATGAGGAATTTCTTCATGGAAAGCGTGGTCAGGCACTGGAAGTGGCTGCCCAGAGAGGTGGTGGAGTCCCCATCCCTGGAGGTGTCCAAGGAATGCCTGGACATGGCACTCAGTGCTCTGGGCTGGTGACAAGGAGGGGGTCAGTAACAGGTTGGACTCAATGGTCTTGGGGGGCTTTTCCAACCTCAATAATTCTGTGATTCTGTGAAGAAATAAACAAGTCTGCACCTGCCTGACATGCCCCATTGTGGAGCTGACTTTTAGTGGGACTTAGAAAAACTCAGCAGCAGGTCCTGGGTTTTCCCAAGAGAAAGCCGCTTTCCTTTCCAAGGACGGCTCTGTAGAGAATTTTAAGTTCTCAAGAAATGGACTGATAAGAAGTTTTGTAAGCATCCCTCATTCTCAAAACAACAGCTTCTGTTTTCACTTTGCTTACTTTTTCCCTTTGTGTCCGTTCTCAAAACATGCTCTCCCTGCCTCAACCAACAGTGGTATAGGGGTGTTGTGCCAGTTAGTCAGTCATGTAATTGTTAGTCAAAGACCCTATAAAAGTCACCTTGTTACAATAAAACTTAGCCTTCTGATGATCACAAAACTTTAGAGTCCTTCATTTCGTCCTCTAAGAACAGTGACACCCCATGATTTTGAGGACCCTGTTGGTCTGCTGGCTGTAGCATGAGATGTTTCTCATTTCATTCCTCACAAGGTGCTGTGGGTGTGGAAGAACGCTGGGCCTGCAGCTTTAAAGAGGCAGGTGGGGCCTGAGCAGGTGAAAAAGGCTCCAAGAGGGGATGGCAGCAATCCCTGTGATGCATTCCTGACTCCCAGCCTGGAGCATGCTGTGGGCACAGCTGTGAGTGGAGTCTCTGGGCAGGAGCTGCTCCCTGCCTGCCTCCGAGCACGCTGCCCTGCGCTGCTCTTGCCTTGCCTGCAGCTGTGGGAATGAAACCCAGCCCAAGCAAGTCACACACACACATGGATCTGCCCCAGGTGGTGCCAAGGGAAATTCAAATCCTGCTCTGCTCACCCAGGAGACACAGAACTCTGAAGCATGAATATTCAATATTATCTTTATCTTAATGCTCAGCACAAAGGACTCTGAACATTTTGAGGGCAATGCATATTTTGTTCCATCTCTAGTCCAAAGAACTTAGCTGGTAGCTGAGGTTAATTTTAAAATGTGGATTGAAGCAATTATTCAGTCTTTGATTCAATATTGATTAGGCAATGCTAGGCTTAAACTAAGATGTGTTCTGGAAGTGTCACAAACACAACGTAAAACAATTATTAGAGTAACCTTTTCTTCTAATTCAATCTCAGCTTGAGGATCCCAAATGCATGGGGTGAAGGCTTTAAGTGGTGCATTGAGTTTGTGTGGCAAGGTTTTGGTAGAGGAGAAGCAGCAACTACACTAACTCTCCTTCTCAGTGTAGGGCATGCTTTCCTCCCCTTGAATAATTTGTATGACTTTCCTGAATGTTAAAATATGAATTCCTGACTGGGTGTAGCACTCCAATCACAGCAAGGTGTTTCTCAAAGGTAATTGGTGGTATTGGTTGTTTAAAGTGTATGTCTATATCTGTGCTTTCTTCTGTAGGTGTGCCTCCACCTTAATCACAAGGGAGGCCTAAAAACAGAAATCTGTGGGTAGCACAGGTTGTTTATCAGGTTTTTGCTGACAGACAGACCTGTTAATTATCTGCTCCTGTTGAGGCTGGTGTGTGAAGAACAACTGGCTTTCCTTGTTCTCCCAGTGCAAAATGGGGCTGCCTTTAACACCTACTGTATTATCTTGCTCCTGAATTGCACCTTGCTGAGCAGGAATGCTGCTGGCTTGATTTGGAGCGTGGGCTGCACTGAGGGGAGCCAGGAGTGGGCACGGGATGAGGGCAGAGGCACTCACTGCTGGGACTCCTGCAGAGGGGTGAAGGTGGGGCTCAGGGACTGTGGAGATGCTCCAGCTGTTGGACAGCTGAAGGAGGAAAGCAGGAAGGATTGGATTCAAGGCCAGGCTGGATGGGGCTTGGAGCAACCTGATCTAGTGGAAGGTGTCCCTGCCCATGGCAGGGGGTAGAATGAGATGAGCTTTAATGGTTTGTGTTCACTTTTGAACATAAAACCATTCTAGGATTCTGTGATTCCTCTCTTTAGGTCTGGTGAGTGTGAAGAGATGATTTGTGCAGCTGGAAGTGAAGAGAGTGCCAGCCTGTGCCTGTCCTGCAGTGTCACACTTGCCCTGGGGGTGTGTTGTCCATCTGAACATCCAGCTGGCTCGTTCCAGGTGTTGGGGAGGTTTCTTTTCCAAAGGATGGCACTGCTGGGGTACGTTCCTGGAGCTTTATTTGCAGCATCAGCCTCATTACATGGTTGAGAAAATAGGAAGATGGCAAAGCTTACATACAGCCAGCAGCAGCCAAAGATTTCTTTGTTACAGAACATTTTTAAAACTTCCTAGCCAACAGCATATTGCTAAAGCTTACAGACAATTGTTTTAGCCAATTACTAAAAGTACATGTACACCTGCTTCTCACAATGCTTGCTTGTCTTTTTTCTATTAACAATACACAGTACACCATTATTAAGCTTAAAACCTTCCACTATCTTGCTAAGCATATATTCCTGCAGTCTTAAGGTCTGTCTTAGCCAAGCCTAAAAGTCAAGCTATTGTTTCACGTCCTTGCTTGCTGTACCATTGTAACTTTTTCTACTTCCAGACTTGCAGCTGCAGCTAGCTCTCTGTTCTTTCTGTTTCTTAGGCCTGCTTTTACAGCTTTCTGAAAATCTTTTTACCTTTACTATTTCCCACATTCCTATTTCCTTGACTTAAGCCAAAGAGTAAATAAATTCCTAAACACTGCAATGGATTGAGAGCTCAGCCTCAGCTCTGTGAATTCAAACCCTCACCTGCAGTGAAGGTGCAACTTCATCTCTGCTGCTGTGCTAAGGGACACCCCTGCCCACAGCAGCTTCCACATTTGTTTTTGGACATTTGGAGGCACCACAGGCAGAGCAACCAGCAGCTTTCCCAAAGCTACAGGAGTTCAACCTAAAGCCAAATAAATGCCTTGAGAGCCCTGTGAGAGAAAGCAGCACCTCCACAGCTGGAATGGTGGTGGTGTCCGGGCTACACAGGATTCATTGAAGGATCAGAAGTGCTCCTGAGGCAACCTTAAACCCACTGAGAGGTGAGATGGGAGTTCTGCACAGCCTCCAAGAGAGCTATGTTAAAGATTGACCAGCAAAGTGCCTTTCTCAAATGGTCTTGCCAACTTGTAACAGAGCTCAGAGATTTGAAGGACACCCTGGAGCCCAGGTTCCTCCTTTACAAGGGGCCACCCTGCTTCTAAGCCTGGATCATGTTCTTCCACCAGCAAAACAAACAGACAATTTATTTGTACAAACCTTGTACAGTCATCCAAGTTTCCCCATTTAATAGCAGAGTTTACTGGGAAAAAGCTATTTCTTAGTTTTAGAAACCTTAATTAAGGGTCAGCAAGGAAACTCTTACCTAAACACAGAGTTTTAAGAGCATGTCTGCCATGTTATATTTGTGTCTGTTCCTATAATTAAAAAAAAAAAGTATAATGAGCCACTAAACAAATTATTCTTGATGCTGACTGAAACAATTAACAATTATTATTTATAACATAAATAATTTAGAGTGAATTAAGTTTAGTTTTCTCTTCAGCTCTGTCCCCAACATTTGCATTTCACTGCTCTACTGGTATGTTTTGGCACCTACTTTATTTCTGTCAGCAAAATCAGTTATTTCTGACATGATTTCAGTGCCTTCAGGGCAGAATGTTGGAACTGAACAACTGGTTCCCTCTACGACATTTTCCAAGCCCACATCAAGTTTCTTTGCTGTTATCCAGAGAAGTTATGGAAGCAGGGCCAGTGGAAGGAATGCACTGGTGGGGTTCACTTTGAGCTGAAAGCTATTTCATGCTGTGTATCCACAATTACCTCTGTATTTATAGATTTCTGTGTGTCCAAAAATGGAGATCTGAGCGTGTGCTCTCGCTTCTTTCAGGAGTGAACAGTTTTTATATTAACCAGAGGTGCCATGGCCAAGTTTCCTTTCAGCAGTCCCTAAACAAAGGAAAATGATTTCTTCAGCCAGGTGTCCTGGGTCTGCACCACAGACTTTTCTCCATGGCCTGTAGGCCTTCAAGGTTTTTTTCTGGTGGAGAAAATCAATTAATCTCTCTAGTCATTCACAGCATGGTGAAGGGACAGACACATAAAGCAAAGCTCTGACAGAACTACAGCTTGTGGCATGAATTTGTCATCTTACATCTCCAGTGCATGGCCTTGATTCCTGTCAATGTCTGTTGATTGAAACCTTCCTCAGAAAATGCTCTGCAGCCTGAGATTTCCAAGACTGTCCCAGTTCAAGGTTTCATTTCTGCTTGACACTCCCATCTTTGCTTTTCCTCTGCAGAAGTAATCCAAACTTGTTAATTCCTTTTGGATGCAGAAAAGGAACAAGGCCTATTAATATTATTTTCCAGACTAAGGCTTAACTTACCTTGAAAATACCAAGTATCAACAACCTCATTACACCTTGGAAGCCTCAGGTGAACTGCAGATTTTTATTTATATAGCTCTGTTTGTTTACTCTTGCCCATCCTTGAGATGAGTCACTCTTAATGGTAAATATAAATACAATGGCAATCTTGAAGCTGCTTTTCCTTTGTCTGCAGCTCCCCGATTCGTGCCCTTAACTGCAGCAATAATTTGAGCAAATCAAGAAAACGGGGCTGAAAATAGGTACAGCATCAGTGCTGGCTGGGAAGAGAGGTCTTTAGCCCTCATTTGGAGGTGTTGATTCCAAGAGATATTGAACTCCCTCAACTTTCCTTGACCCCGTGGAGAATCGATGGCACTTTGCTCTCACCCGGGCAGGCAGCATTGATTCCTGCTCATTCCCACCTGGATCTTCGTGGGAGGACTGGGAAGAGTCAGGAGGGAAGGGCTGGGGGGTTGGTCTCTCCTCTGAGCTCCAGAGCATTTTTCACTCCAGGTGAATTTGCCAATTACCACTTGGATATCTCGTAAGGTTTCCTCTCCGCCCAGGGCCATCAGTGGACAAACAGGGAGAGCTCCTCTGAGCAGAGAATTTATCTCAGTAACACCCAGTGTGCCAGACTTCAATTCATGAAAAATGTCTTTCCAATTACTTTAATCTGTTTTATCTTCTTTCAACAGAGTGAGGAGAGTTAATGTTTATGATATTGCAGATGATCGTGTACAACACACGTATTTCTGATTCTTGAGCATTTTGGAGTATTTTGCATATATTCAGGGAATATTGAACACTGGAATTGAGGATGTCTGACGATCATGGCACCTTGTAGATCAGTATATAACATTTTATCTGGATGAGTTTCCCTCATATTCTGATGACAGTGAAACTATTTTATTAATTTATTTTGAATTGTCCTTATGCTGGTTGATGTTCACTTAGCAGAGCTCTTCCTCTCACATCAGTAGTGTGTATTTTCCAAATGCTAT
This sequence comes from Irena cyanogastra, assembly GCA_013397155.1. Taxonomy (NCBI): domain Eukaryota; kingdom Metazoa; phylum Chordata; class Aves; order Passeriformes; family Irenidae; genus Irena; species Irena cyanogastra. The sequence continues at coordinate 141,566 of VWZV01005415.1, read as the reverse complement.
TTCTCTGGGCAATGCCAGATGAAATAGTTTGTTCTTTTCCCTTATCTCTGTGAAGTTTATGCATCCTGGCTTTCCTATTTGGAAAGATGGATCCCAGCACTGTTGAACAGACTGCAACCTTGATTTCATTATCCCTCAATCCCATCTGTTGGGCCTTTTACCAAAGTTGTGTCTCTTGCTCTGGATGGCTCTGATGTTGGGCAATTAATCTGTGATCTCAGATTATTGAAAAATAGATGGTAATAAATTTCCCTGGAACATGACTTTTTAGGAGTTAAGAAATTTACAAGACCAAGGGTCTGTTCCCACAAAAAATTTTGTATTATTTAATTAGTAAATACTTCTTAAGTTAATAAATATTAATAATTAGCATTAAAAATTGCAGCAAAAATATAAATGTCAGTAATAATACACTACTTTTAATTATAAAATAATATTAATATATTGACATTAAAAGTATATTATTAGTAACTGGATTAGTGAATAAATATTGATTTATCAATGCAGAGATAAGTTGGGTGAGGGTTGCTGTATTAACTCATCTTTCTGATCTATGGGCTGTGATTCTTCTCATCAAACTCTTCATGTCTGTGATGTGTTAGGATGTGTCTGGGCTTGGACGGTCATTGCACAGTGGAGAGAAATGGACTTTTCCAGGACAGAATTAATTTCTGCTCAAGGCAGGATTTACCAGTATAAGATTAAGCCTTTCCCAGTGGTCAGAATGTCCAGATCTAAGGCTCAAATCCTGTCACTTTCAGCGAGGACTAATCAATGACAGTCTCCTGGAAGACACAAACCAAATAAATTTCACATTGTCTGTCTGTACAATAACTCTGCGAAACGCTTTCCATGTGGGAGCTTTCCCAAGCATTTCAATAGCTGATCTTTTTCCCTGTGATTGATGTTAGCTGTAAACTACACGAACATGCTCAGAATTGTTTAATGCAAATCAACTCCTAAACTGTTTTCGCAGGATGATTTTGTCTATTCCTTGCTGGAGAAGCTGTGCATTAAGCTTGAGAAGCAGAGGGTTTAACTCCCTGTTGTCAAGCAGTACCTCTCCAAAATGCTGCAAAATAGTTGAAATCTGTCTCATTCATCACCATGTTGTCAAAGCATGTGGGATAGTGGGGCTTTGATTCTGTGTTGGTGTGCACATTTGGAAGAGGGGAGCAATTGATTGTCCATTAATGAAAACATTAATCCCTCTTGGCAGGTTCTTAGCAGTCAAATGCTGCCTCAGTTCTTCTGGAAAGACAAACCACACCATTCTGAGGCCTTGCAAGTCCATTTGTATTAAACCGTGGTTTTCTGGAAATTACAGAAAATTAATCTAATGGGAAATGCTGCTAAACCATCCCTGCATAGTGAATTACTCCATATGCCAGTGCTAGTCCTCACGAGCTGGATAAGCACATTGAGAAGAATTTGGCCTCTAAGGGTGTTAAGAAGGAGGCATAGCACTGTCTCTCCATAAATCTGCCCTTATCACTGTGGTTTGCTATAACAACCTCACTTTCCAGGAATATGAGGTTTAAAATGTTCCAAGAAGTACAAAAATTCCCCGACACGTGAAGTCGTGTAGCTTCATTTCCCACAGGACTCCTCACAGGGGATATGGAAATGCAATGGCTCCAGCTTGGAACTAAATGTGTGTCGTGCAAGACAAAACGGCATCAGGAGCTTCTGCACATCACGTGTGGAGCTGAAACTGAATCCAAATTTCTTCTTTTCATAAACACACAATTCCGTCGTGAGGTAAGGAAAATCTTCCTTTATTTCTAGTCTAATCTTTTTGTTGGTTTGAAGGAAAAGTTACCTATAGTGTAAATTCTCTGCTGTCAGATATCAAAGTTCCTGTGTGGAGTAAAATATTAACTCCATAGCAGTGACTGCATCAACCTTGAATATACTTGTTTTGTTGCTGTTTTACCTTTATCAGATGGAAATTTTATGTGTTTCTGCTGCTTGGGTTTTGTGCTCTGGCAAATATTAAAAGAAGAAAATATCACATTCTTCCCTGTGAAGGTGGTGAAGCATTGGCACAGCTTGCCCAGAGAAATTGTGGATGCCACATCCTTTGGAAGTGTCCAAGGCCAGGTTGGATGGGATTTGGAACAGCCTGGGATAGTGGAAGGTGTCCCTGCCCATGCCATGGTTTTAGAACTGGATGGTCTTTGAGAACCCTCCCAATCCAAATTATTCTGTGATTCTATGAAAAAAGGAAAAATAAATCACAATTAAATCTCTTGGGCTTCATCTTGAGAAACTCTGGCAAAAAAAAAACCCCACCCAAACCCTACGCTAAATCAGTTTCTCTGGCACAGCAAAGGAGAAGTCTGACTGTTGTAGAAAAGGGAAAGGAGCTTAAATCTGTAAGGCTTGGTGATAATGTTTGCATAATGAAAATGTATCAGAGGCCAAAGGTTTAAGACAAGGCCATAATGGAAATAATTCAGCATTGACCTGGTGGCACTCTCTGTTTTGTCTTCACAGTTGAGTCTCCGACCATTGTAGGAGGAAAAGGTTGCCAAAGACAGTGAGACCTGACAATTCATTAAGTATTCTGATTTTCTATCCCTCCTTTAAACCTACAGCAGTTCCACATTGTTAAGTACTGCTGCAGATTTGGCTTCACAAACATTTAGGATTCATTTTCAAAGTTCTTAAAACACCACAAATCTCTGATAGCCCATCCAACCAAACGTGTTGGGTTTTTATCCTTGAATAGAATGTAAATGGGATAACCTTTTATTACTCATTAAAAGAAAAAAAAACCAATAAAAAGGAATGAGGCAGTTTGAATAAGCAGTTTCAAATTCTTCTTTGAATTATTTTCTCTTGATGTGCACTGCTTGAGAATCTGTTACACCCTACATGGTAATTGCATTTGGAGTGAGGAGGAAAAAACACTGCCCCATTCCTCTGGGTGCCATGGTAGGGATGGTGTTGAGTCTACATTATCAAGCTGAGTGAATTTTGGGCGGAAAACCAACATCTTTGACACCTAGGGTGTCTCTGTGCTGAGTGCAGCCCCTTCCTGGGACCTCAGACCTGTGAGGGTTGGAGGCTTTGATGTATTTTCTCTACACATCCTTCCTGCTCTTCAGCTGGATCCCTGATACAAACATTTCTGTGCACCACAGAGCTGGGGCTTCTCCCTCCATTTATTTCATAGATTCTTTGAATCATTAGGTTGGGAAAGCTCACTGAGTCATTACCTCACCAGCACCGTGTTCACCACAAAACCACGTTCCCAAGTGCCACAGCCACATGCCTTGAAGCCTTCCAGGGATGGTGATTCTACCATGTAGGAACCCAGGGCACAGGGAATATTTCTCTGCCTGTCCTGAGAAGTCCTGAGTCCCAGGAAATCACTACTTTTAACCTCAGTCCATGCAGAAAGCTTCCAGGACTTTGGGATGAATTGGAATCTACGAGTGTGTGCAATAGATACTGGTATAGTTTATCACAGGGTGAAAATCTTAGAGTTTTGGGGTTTTAGTATGGAGGTAGATAGAAGACAAGATGGAGGTGTTTTTTGGGTGTTGTCTGATCTCCTTCTTGTTCTTCACTACTCCATTTTCTGCAGTGTTGGTGGCACAGAGTGACTAGGTAGAGAGAGCCACAATGCAGATGTTGTGTGACAGACAAACAATTAGTTATTGGTAGAAAGGCAGAAATAAAATACGTTCTAAGAGTTAACTGGACAAAACAGCTTTAAAAGAGCTAGAAACTGTGCATCTTGTGACTTTTGGTGCCTTTCTCTTTGTATGCTAAGCCTGGCATGTAGGTGGCATGCAGAACTGCTGATAAGAGAAAAAATAAACAGCAACCTGAAGACTGAAAAAAACAAAAGTCTCGTTCGTCTCTCAATCCTGGCACAAAACTTTTCAGGAGTCTCCCCTTCAGGGGACCCTTGAGGAGGGCTTTCACACTACCACTTCCCTGAACAGCCTGTTCCTACCTTCCAGTGAAGAATTCTTTCCTAAATTTCATCTAAGCCTCTCCAGCTTGAGACCATTTCCTCTGGTTCTTGTCTGCTCCTGTGTTTTTTCCTATATATACTTAAGCCTGGTTTTGAAACTTCTCATTTTGGCTCCTGACTTTGTAAAAACAAAAGTTATGTTTTTGTATTGTCCCTTGTGAAGGGTGATTGATAGCAGAAGGGTCATATTTATTACTTCATTGCTACTTTCCATAAATCTTACAGGTGATATTAATGTAATTATGCATAAACAGGCAATGAATTGACTTTGACTGGAACCAGAATAATTCTGAGATCATAACCAAAAATAGCTATGTTTTTAGAGCAAGCTCATAACAACCATGTTTCCCTTTTAGCATGATGCATAATCCCATCATATTAAAAAAATTACCAAAAAAATCATAAAAATAGAAGGTAGAAGACATAATTATTGACTCTGTTTGGCCTGAAGGAATAAAATTCTGTTTCAGCCAAACAAGATAGCATCAGGTTTTTGTTCCTTGCATTTCATTACTTATGACTCATCTCTGGCCAATCCAATTACCATTCTAAATACTGCAACTGTTTTCAAAACTTATTTCACATCACTTTAGACAACTTCCCCGCTACTATTTACCAAAATCAAACAAATAGTAAATTAAAACAAGATGTGCTAGCAATGCACTGAGAAAGTTAGGATTGAGAACTGTCCAGAAATCAAAAAATGAAAAAGAAATGGAAAAGCTAGAACAAAGGAGAAAGTCCTGGAATCTGACTTAAAAACCAGGTGACAGCAACAGAATGTACTCTTCCTGCACAGAAGGCTTTGTTCTTTTTAGGAAGAATGAAATGAAAACATAATAGATTGAAAATGAGTTCAGTAGGAAGTCATAAGATTTGACGTTTGGGACAATTGTTGAAACCTGACTATTTTAGCTTGGTTTGACGTATTTGGTAGCAGCTGCAAAGCTACAGCTCTAAATCTTTCTTAGCAGTTTTGGGAGTCCTTGCCTAGGTATGTGAAGGTGGAGGCACATGGAAGCAGGAGCTTTGGCAGCAGCACTCCTGATCTTTCCATCACAGTCATGTCCCAATCTTCCACTTCTTGCAGATCCTCAGGACCCATGGAACCCTTTTCCAGTTTGGGTAGGAAGAGAAGGACATTTGGGCTGCTGAGATTAACCAAATCTCAGCTCCTCCAACTTCTCTGTGCCAGAATTCTGAGAGAGAAACCTGCAACTCATGCCAGGGCTACTCTGCTTTCTGCTGCTCAAAGTTCTTGTCTAAAGAAACCAGCCAGCAAGTCCTTCAAAGATGAATATACCAACTGTAGGATTATAATTGAGTTATTTCTGTCTTATCTGTTTGGGTTTTCTTTGCTTTCCCTCCTCCTATTTGTTTTTTACTGAACTCAGAGTTCAATGTATAAAATATTTTACTTATGTATGACGAATTTGTGGGTCTTATTTCAGCTTTTGCCCCAAGGTAGAAAATTCTCAGCTGCCGTTTCCCACAGTAAGAGCCCAGAGCAGTTAGACACAATTAATATATGTGAAAAAAGCATGAATTGGTTGATTGCACAGGAAACAAGGTTCTGGTTCAATGATGTGTAAATCCTACAAATCCAGTGAAGAGTTGAAGCACTCAGAAGGAGCAGGATCTTCATGCAACAACAGGCGAGCCTCTGGTGATAACTTAATTCAAACTTTTGGGACTAAACTGTTCTTTAGCCTCAAAATCTCCTAGGAACCCATGCAAATTGTGAATAGCAAGTTTTTTTTTTGATGCAATTTTGAAGCCTTTTGAGGGGGGATGCAGCGGTGCTTGAGTCAGGTCCAGGCTTTCCCAGAACACAGGCAGGATTACACCTGGACTTGCTTTTCCATCGTCTTTTATCCATCAGATTTTTTTCTTTCCACAAAATAAGCTCTGCAGGATGTGGATTTACAGCTCCTTCGATCCCTTTGCAAATCTTTGGATGCCTTTGCAGCTGGTACAGTCCTAAGGAAAACTCAAACCAAATTTCTCTGAGTCCTGCAGAGCCCAGCAACCAAATTATGGCCCACCTTTTTTTGATTAAAAACTATGCACAAGAACAGATAATCCCAGTAACTGACAGGTGAAACGTTCATACTTAATTCTTTATAGAAACTCATTTCTCTAGCCCCATCCCATCTCATGATACCTGTTTGAAACAGTGTTTTGTGTAGCCAGCGAGAATTGGAAGCACTTCATGACATTTGCACCCTTGCTGTGAAACAGAAAATGCTTTAGTTGCTTTGTAAACAGGAGAGAAACCCTTAGAGGGTCTCACTCTGACACCCTGTGAGTTTTAAAATAATTAATTAACTGGGTGAGCTCGTAAATATAATAACTAATTGTGCCAAATGGCTCCAATTTCCCCTGGGTGTATTACCTGATTAACATTGATTTACTGTCCTGGGCTCTGTTGGATGAAATAAAGTTCTCACAAACACATCATATTTTAAGTAACTGCATTAACCTCCCATTCAAATTAAAAAAAAAAAAAAAATAAAAGAAGAAAAGAAGAAAAAATAGCCATGAGTCATGTATTTTATTCATTACCCTGAAAAGTTTCAATCCAGGATTCTCATAAAGCTAAATGACATTTTGAGAGAAAATGTAAAATCTCATCAAAATCTTTTTCAGGGAGCTCTTTTGATGGCCCTGAATGCTACCCCACACTGACTTTGTGTTCCACTTGGCACACAAAGAAATTAAGTATATTATTTACCAGACTTGTACAAGACAGTACTCCTGCAGAAAGAGCTGCACAGGGATAAACAGCAATTTTAGCAGCACAAAACTGGCAAAAAGTGAAATCTGATTCCTTATGCAAATAAATGGCCCTTTAAATTATACAAATCACTGTGGAAGGAATGTTTCTGAGTTGAAAGAAAACAAAAGCAGATTTAAAGTTCTTGTTCTTTAAAAATTATTATTTTCCCTACATTTCAAACCCTGTAGAAGCCAGAAGCTGCTTGGGAAGGTCCCTAAACATTAATAAATATATTTTCAGTGATAACAGCTCTAAGTGCTTGCATTTGGCAATGATCACAGATAATTGATTCCCTCTGAGAATGAAGTTTAAATAAGATCACAGAGGAAAACTCTGCTGGGGAGGGCTGTGCCACAGCAAGGCTGGTGTTAGTCCTCAGCTCCTGGTGCTCCTCTTTGTTAATTCTGGGGCTGTTGGGACTGGCAAGGGGGTGGTTGGTAGGAGCAAACCTGGTGTAAATCTCCTCCACATCTGCACCCCCCTGCTCAGAGCCTGTGACCAGAGTAAATCCCTCACCCTCCTGTAGTGCTCATCCCTCCTGAAATACTCTGCTTTTCTCTTGAAAGCTGCTGGCTTTGGCTTCCTCTGTTTTTTCAAAATATCCTTTCTGTGTTGCGAGCTCTCAGAGTCCCAGTGAGAAGCAAACAAGCTGTTGTTCTGCTAATTAATGTCTCTAAAGTTTGGTCTTCCTCACCAGGGCACTAACAGGTTATTGAATGCTCTTGCCTCTGAAATCAGAAGGAAACATCTCCACTCCCAATATTTTGGTGGGTGTTTATTTAAACCAAATTATTCACAAAGGCTTTATGAAGTGGTGGAGAGCAGAGAGGCTGTGGTCTATTGATTTATTTTTTTTTAATTTTAATAAGGAAAGATTAAATCCTGTAGATCAGAAAAGAATGAGTAATATCCTTCCCTCTATGGCACTTTGCATTATCTGAATGCATTTTCTTTCTGGGAACATGCTAATCTACATTTAATAATTTTTTTCCCCCAGAAACATGGATATTTAGAAAGAAATGTGCACCCAAAGGCTTAAGTTTGGGTGACTCATGTTAGCCATGAAAATATCTGTACTTTATGGTGGCTTTATGAAGTAATAATCTCTACTTAGCATTCAAATTTAACTCACATATTTGCTAGGCTGAGGGCCTTTCTGATGGACACTAAGTTAAAAATCAAATCTCCATAATGCTTAAACACCTATATTAAGAAGCTTAGCTGAAGTTTATATAACCTTTAGATTGGTGCAGTGTCTTAAAAATCAGTTTAAAGAAAGCCTTTTGGATAATCTCTTGATTATAATGTATTTAGGGATTTTTTTTCTCTCTACAGTTTAAATTGCAGATAAAAGCAGAGTATTACTTTTTATATCCTGCTTTAAACCAAGCACAGGGCAGTTGGTGAATTCCCTAAAACTGCAAAGAAGCAGGGTGCAAAATGTTGTTATGGTCCTTTCCCTTAAATACTAAGCAGGACAAACCACTACCTTCACATTTTCTGTGGATGTTTATGGCAACAAGTGGCAGAGCATTTAAATTTTTAGTGCTTTGGCCTTCAGGGATGAGCAGCCAACTGCAGTGGCAGCAGATAATAATTAGGGAAAGGGCAATGGGCAGTTGGTTTTCTTCATCAGTGCGTGTAGAAAAGAGACCTGCACAAAAACTCTTCCTGCAATTGCAGAAATGCCCATGCAACACAATTTTTTCTACATGTTTATTGTATTTGGGGAGTGATTTGGGCACGTTTTAAGGCACTAACAACGAATGATGGGTGAGTGGGACTGGACACCCTGTTAGTGAGACCTGAGCAAAGATCCCAATAAATGCAAGTGGCTTTTTAGGTGGGTTTTAATTTTGAAGTGAATTCCATCCCAGTAAAATCCAGGTGGGTTTTTAGCAGACCCAGAATGTGAGTGCCTGTGTAGCAAACAGAATTATAGAATCATTTAGGTTGGGAAAGACCTCCAGGATCATCAGGTCCCACCTTCAACCAAACCCCACTTTGTCAACTAAACCAGAGCACTTAAGAAGAATAACACTATTAACCTAATGATAATACAGTCAATTAATCTGCTTTTAGGGAGGTGGAATAAAGCTGGGGGGGGAAAAAAGTATTTTTCTTAAATAATGGTCTAAAATACAAGTTACTGCACTTTTATTTTCAGTTTTGCATTACTGCTTAGGAACTCCATATAAGTTTCCTTCTGGGCAGCAAGGGAAGAAAAGCATAAAGGCAATATTTTTTTTAGGACAAACTTGGGATAGGCAGTCCTAAGGCAGAGAAAGATTTTCCTGCATGAAATAAAGTTTACAAAAATCAAAGCATCTGAAATTAAGGCAGGTATCAGGCTTGAGCCAAACCAAGTCTTGTGCTGTGTAAAATGGCCCCCACATGGCATATATTAATTTTATATTTTTTGCAAAGATTTTATGCTGCAAGAAACCTTTTTTTTGTCTTTTTTTTTTAATTTTTATTTTTGACCCCTTCTTTTGATTACATCTTTTTTCTTTTTTTCTTTTTCCTTAAAAAAAAAAAAAGATTTTATGTTGGCAGCAATGTCAGACTGGCCCATTCTATCACATAGGTTTGACAGCATGATCTAAACCACACCAAAACCGACCCTTGTGGTGCCTAAAAATACCCATCAATATCATTTTGCTTTTTGGGATGTTGTAACTTAACACTGACAACTGAACTTTTTATCCAGGTGTATTTTTAAGGGAATGGGAATTATTTATCTCCCCAGGATATTTTAATTCAGTGTGATTTGAGTCTGATGTTATTATTTGGTGACCAGGTGAGAAGAAATCCAGTTGTGAAGGCATGAAAAATTCTTCATTAGCAGGTCTGGGTGAATCATCACCCTGCAAGTGCTTCATGCATTCCCTTCCCTGCAGGATTTTAATTGGCAAGATCCTCCCGTGCCTAATGACTGCAAATACTGGGGGTTATTTCTGTTTCCTCAGCCTCCTGAGCCAAGCCTATCATCAAGGTCTTAATTACTTCCCATCCAAGCAATAGCTGCCATTTATCAGCACGGTTTAAAGCTGTTCTCCTTGAGCCCACCTGCTAATTTTTGCTGTTAAACAAACCCCCGACAAGCAGGAATGTGCCAGCTTGTGGCAAGCAAAGGGAGATAGATGTTGGTTGTTTTTTGGTTTTTTTTTTTGACTGCTGTACTAAAAAATCACTGGGATAAAAGTAAAGCAGCCCCTGGCAGCAGCATCTCAGTGTCTCCTGAGAGCTGGGGTTTTCAGGGGTTGCCACAGTCTCAGGTCTCTGATTTGGTGCATCTCAGGTTCTTTTGGTTTATTTTGCACAGCCAGGTTGGTGAATCCCTCTCCAGAGTCCAACCTGCAGGCTGCAGATCTTTCAGGGCTGAAGGTAGGTTTCCCATTTCCAAAGGACTCTACATTTTGGCACATTGGCTGAAAAATGAGCCCAGCCCTTGTCCTGAAAAGCCATGACCACCTAAGCTGGAGTGGATCACTGAACCAGAGGGATCCTGCACAAGGAATTCCACTGAAGAGCTGGGATTTAACCACTGCTAGGACTAGATAAAATTGCTTTAACTTCTATCCCTGATTTTTTGGACATGGGATCGGTCACTGAAGAAGCTGAACCTAATATTCCTCTTTGGGAATTATAATCAATTTTTTTTTAGTAACAATCCCAAGGAAGTGCCATTGTAAGACAGGAATTCCATTGTACCTGATTAAAATAAGAACAAAGAGGCCCTGCCACACCAGGACTTTATCAACATCAGCTTCTGTCATAAGAAAAAATGAAAAAAAAATAAACAATTCCAATGACCCCTGAGGAGTAGAGAACTATTTTGCTTTCACATATCAACTTCTAAGGTAGTTCCATAAGCAAATTGAAGATTCTTCCAAACTATGAAAAAAGCAGAGTGCTCTCATATTTTAGTAATATCTGATTGCTTCTCTTTCAAGCTGTGACATAATAGAGAAATTAATTAAACCAAATGTCACTGTAGTCGTATCTATAATGAATTTCAGTGCCCTAAAACACTCCAAAAATTGACACAAGCACACAAGAAATTGTATTAAAAGGCTATGGCATTTAGTAGGCACTTGATAAAGGGTAGTGATATAAATCACACCAACAGCTTTGGGTACTTGAAATAACCATTTATTTATACATTGGTTTATTGTCTGGAGACCCTGACTGGGGCTCTGCCCTGCTGGATGTGCTCTGCAGAGTCCTCACCTCTTTTTCATACAATTCCCAGATCTGATGTTAATTAATAACCTTATCCTATCATAATTGGAGGACTAATAACAAAAGAAATCAAGCAACAGCTGTGATTTAACATTGATTTCCCTTGCAGCTGCAGATTCGGGTGTTTCCTGTGTTTTACTTCTTTTTCTGGAGGGAGTTTAGGTGCTTGGTTAATTACCCCTATTTGCCCTATTTAACATATTAAACATGGGTAATAAACATCACCCAGTCACAATCTCCCTTTCTGAAAGCAAACAGCTCTCTGCCAGCTCCTCCCTGAGGGTGATGGTGGAGAGAAACCAAGACACAGCCTGAGGCTGTGCTGAGTGTCCTGTCCTGGGCTGTAAAATAAAAGTGTGTGTTCTATTTCCATCTGTCAGAGCTGGGGCAGTTCTCTGCTGTTCACTGGGCAGTTTTTTCTTTATCTCTCCCACAGCCAACCCTCCCTCCAGGAGATCTCTGCTGTCCATGGCCACTGAGTGTCCCTGCATGGCTGAGAAAATTCCATCATCCCATGGGGAGAGGCTCTGCCCAGGGGAGGAGCCAAGCATTCCTACCTGGATAGAATCTGCCCTGGAACAGCCCAGCAGCCTTTTCCCACTGCATTCCCAGAGTTTCAGCTTTCTTCTGCCCTGCATTCCCAGAGGGAGCCCAGGCCCATCTCCAGCAGCCCTGGAGCTGCAGAGGAAAACTCCAGCCTTGTGCAGGATCCCTGCTCCAGCAGAGCCAGCCCTGGCACTGCAGGAGGGCTGAGCCACCATGGAATGGCACTGCCACCAACACCCTGACACACAGGGGGGCAGGTCATGCTCTGACTCTGGCAGTGGTTTGTTTTCTGGTTTTTTGCTGGTTTTTTGGGGTTTTTTTGTACTATTGCATTTGTATTTTTAATTTTCCTGATAAAGAACTGTTATTCCCATATCTTTGCCTGAGACACCCTTAATTTCAAAATTATAATAATTCAGAAGAAGGAGCTTACATTCTCCATTTCAGGGGAGGCTCCTGCCTTCCTTAGCAGACACCTGTCTTTTCCAACCAAGACATGTCCTCTCCCTGTTTCTCATCTGAGAAAGCTCCTTTTGGACAACCTATTTTTCCAGCATCTCCAGCCAGCATCTACTTTTTAGACTCCTGATGGAACAAGAAAAGTAAATTGCTCACATTCAATGTCTTCCCACTGAGCACACTGGAAATGTTGACAGAATCTGTTAGTTTGGCTAATCCAGCAAATTTATTGGAGGCTCCTTGCTTTCCTTGCCCATTCCTGTCTAATTATTCATTCACTCCTTTGTGTTTATCCTCTCTGCAAGGCAGCTTTTGGAGAGCAGGGGCTCCTCCTGTGTCTGGGAGGGTTTTTGTTGCAGTGAGCCTCAGTAGTTTGGTTGTGTTCCTTCTTGCACTGCCCAGCAATTCCTGATGCCAAAATAATTTTAAGAGATTTGATGTTTTCTTGCCGTTAAATAAATAACATGGAGCAACCTTAGCATAGCCTTTCACACCTCTCCTGGTTTATACCCACTTGTTTACAGCTCTACAAACTTCAGCTCAGCTCCATCTGCCTGTTTTAAAAGGCATAAAAAATGATGTATAAAAATACCTGAGCACCCAACACAAATTATCATAACTGAAGCCCATATGGCAATTGTAAAACAGAAAGTAAAAAGTTCAAGGCAGACAACTCAGGAAAAACTACAAAAATATTTAGAGTCTTTTTGGAAAAAGTTCTTTAAAAATGTAGCTGGTCTCCTTGACACAAAGTGAAATGAAAATTTAGTTTCCAGCTCAGTGAGAGATAAAAAAAGTCCCTTAACCCTGTAACCCATCCTGATGAAAACAGCCTTTGATTATATCTCATTGGTTAGTACATAACAACACACACTGCATAAAATTGGCAGAAATTCTCTTTTCCAGCCTAAACTTATCCAGGTTAGTTTATATTCAATTGGCTCATTGTCCTTGAATTATCAAGTACAAGGCTTTCAGAGCTGGGACACTGCAGTTGCACTCAGGACTGTGAAAGTCATTTTGAGTCACCATGAGAGGAGTGGAAGTCAGAGAACGAGCTGGAATGGAAATGCCAAGTGAGAAAAGGTGGATCTTATTTTCCTTTCAAATTGCTCAACTCTGAGAGTGACAGGGAAAGTTTCCCTCTTAAAACCCTTTTGTTTTCTGGAAGTTTTCAGCTTCTAACAGTCCTGGGTTACAGTGGAAATTCTCTTGCTTCTTTTAGCTGTGCTGTAATTTCCATGAGCAGCAGACAGCACAGCAATAATACTTACCATGTCATGCAGTGCTTCAAAGCCTTGCACAAATACTGAGGAACACTCTGGGAGATTAGGAAAAATAAATCATAGTTAAACACAGCTGCATCTTAGTTAATATTTTTTAACTACATTTATTTACAAGAGGCATGTAATTAAAAGTGGGAGGAGAGGATTCTGCTCTCACTGCAGGGTACGATTGTCACTCAAACCATTTTTAGACCTTGGTCTGAGGCTGTGTCTACAAACACTTCAGATTGACAGGCAAGTTCCATCTCCGTGGATGTAAGAACCTATTTTTGAATAATAATGTGGGTTTTGATTGGCAACTCAACAATGGCAGAATGCAGCCCTCCATGTACCCTTTTTATACCTGATTATCTGCTGCTGTACCACTCCCCTGTCGTGCACATCCCTGCTGTCAATAAAAATGGGTCTGGCGCTCAACTCTGCACAGTCATGGGATCAGAACATCAAAATAAGAACATTGAAATCCAATAAAAAGCAAAATACTTTAAAATGCAATACTCTGACTGCATCCTGAGCAGTGTGACTGATATTTCCAGGTCCTTTACAAATGTATCTTTGGCAGTTTAACCCTGGCATTGAGTAGAATTTCAAGGATGGCACAAAAGAAGCCCATAGAGAGATGGCAGGGAGGGAGGAAGTTTGAAATAGTGGCCCAGTTCAATGTGTCTTGCTGGTCACATCACCTTGGTAGATTGGATGCAGCATTTTGGATGACTCCAAACAGCCCTGAGTTCCACACTGTGGCCTTGAATTCTTCATTTCCTCACAACAAAATGTTGCTTTGATTTACCAGGCAGCTTCTTCTCAGGTTTTGTGAAGTTTAGAGAAGTCAAGCTTGTGGTGTGTGTCTGTTCTACCACGGACAGAACATCTTTCTTCATGTAACAGGTCTTTGTTTAAATTGTAGTAATAGAGGTGTTTCCATGCATTTTGAAAAGCACTTTGTCAAATATTAGGCTTTACATCTTTGTCAGATATCAGTGCTACAATTCACTTAGCCATGGCTTTTGATGGCAGCTGAGTAGAGTTCTCCTGGCTTGAAATTTGGTTGTCTGGTACAAGTTATCCTTATCAACTTCCCTCAGTTTCAACAGAGAGAGAAGCAGAATTGGAAACTAATTCATCCCATCCATCTCAGCCAGTTTCCTTGGGGGGATGAGTTGTCCCTGTGTCTCTGGGTATTGAGCAACAGCATCCTGCATGTGCACTCTGGGCATTTTTCTTCTTCAGTGCCATCAGCTGATGATGACAGGAGGAAATTTTTAAACCAAGAACTTCTTGATCTCGGCCCTGCTTTAAAACGTTGCCATGTGGGCTTGTAGGAGCAATTAAATATAAACAAAAATGTCTGTCATGACATTTGGAGGCAGATGTATTTTAGCTGATTCAGACCCCCATCTAAATAATAATTTCTCAGATAAACAAAAATAATAAATTCTCAGAAACAATAAATTTTCAGATAAACAAAACCAATAAATTCTTAACAACAGTAAGTGCTCAGATAAACAGTTCCCTGACAGCTGCCAGTAAAAGAACTTTCAGGAGATTTCCCAGGCACTACCTCCTGACCTTTTCCATTCTCTTTTAACCTCAAAAAGCAGTTGGATGTTTCTGCACAGTAACTATCTTTGTGACACTAATTTAAGGCAACATTTATCTCTGAGGACACTGAAAAGCCATTCCAGCTTCAGGTTGCTTGAGAGCTTGCACAATTCATTTATCCAAGACCAGCCCTGCTCGTTCATTGTCAATCCCAGTGTCCCCAGTCCCAGCTTGGACTCAGCCCTCAATCTGCAGACACCCCATGAGTTTCTGGTGGTGAGAAGAGGCTGACAGACTGGCAGCAGCAGCAGTAAATAATGGGCTGAGCAACTGCCTCATCCCTGCTGTTCCTGGGAGTGCCTTAGGAAGCCAAAGGAAGAGATGCACAAACAAATCCCAGAATTGCATTTCTCAGGGCAGGTGTGTGAAGAGAAGGAACAAAGCCAATTTCTGTATTTCTGAATTAACTGCCTTGTTTTAGTCAGTGCAGAGGACTTGAAGTTCTGAGCTGAAAAGTCTCAGATTTGTACCTTTTCAGACAATGCCCATTAAAGTTGTTTTGGTTTGTATTTCAATTTTACTGCCTCGCAGACAGGATGATTTGGTGGCCAAGGAGGATAAGTAATTTTTCTTACAACATATTGTTCAAAAACACCCCAGAGAGAATATTCCTGTCCTATCCCACTCCTGGTAAATCACAGGTTATCTTAGAAACCTGATGTCCACCACAGGTGATGGAAAACATCCAATTCCTTTTCTACAAAATGCTCAGCTTGCAAGAGCATTCACTTTTTTCTTCAATTCATTGCTTGATTTCTTCTTCTACAGTAAATGTTGACTTACATTTTCTAGGAAGCCTGTAAAGTTCTGTTAAAAGTGCAGAAAAAATTGTGATTAATGAACACTAGCTGTAAAAAAAAATTTTAAAAAATATTTATCTCATTAGAATAAAGCACTTGTATGTTTATCTTCAAAATTTCAATCAGTTCAAGAAAAGAGGCTTTCTTTTATTCTTTTTAATGAATATATTTAGTATAAATGACTGATTTTTATCTCAGTAATAAAATTTTAAGCTTAAGAAAGATAATTCAGGCAAAATAATTAAATTTGATAAGTGCCAAGCAACGTGAAACTTCACTGGAGTGTATTTACATTTGGTAACTTTCCCTCAGGAAATTCAGAATTTAGCATGGGAAGTGGTGTTTTACTAAATTCTTCAAGAGTTTAAGTAGAAGAAATAGCATTCCAGCAAACTGATCTAAGAAAATTCTGTGGCGGTTTTATATCCTTACATAAATCTGCTTTGTCTTTTCATTTCCTGGCAATGCTCAGATTAGGAAGTGAAAACAAAATATTTTAATCGCATCGACTTTGATTTCTGATAGACACACAGGTTTATAGCACAAGAGTGCTTGCACTTGTCTACTAAAATGAATTAACTATGGCTTAAAGGGGATGGAGGGATTAAGAATTTTCACAAAAACTAATAAAGCTGACTGTGTTTACATGACAAAAATTACTGAAAAAAATAATATGAACATGGTCTGGCAATTGTTATACATGTAGAATAAGAACTTAATATTTCTGACAGTGAAAAAGTGAAAATTTTTTTTAGCTCAAATAGTAGAAATCTCTGTTTTAATTTCAAGGCCTTATCCTTCTGTATAATCCATGAAGCAGAAAAGCTTTTTGTCCACAAAATGCTGCTTGAATTGAATTGTTTACGTAAAAAATCTGAGGGAGTGAATGCTTCCTCTCAAAGGTGTTCTGGTTGCTGTCAATGTGATGAGGTTTCGTGCATAAATTATTTGGTGAAAACTTTATTCTGATTTTGAACTTTACTCATGATTATGAAACTTCTTTTGCCTGTGCAGTTTTTAATTGCTTTTATTCCTCTCCTTCTCCTTATAAACCCAAACACTTTTAATCATAAGACAGCATCCCCACTGTGATTTACATAGTGGGCTTTTATTTATGACCATCATTGTGCCCAACCATTCCAAGGCCACCACAAACCCAGGTCCCCAAGTGCCACATCCACAGGTCTTTTAAATAAAAACCTGACAACAATCAAAGAATGTGTACTCAAATATCTGTGAGTCCAAAGTCATGGAGAAGGAAACAAATGATGCTCAGTTTTCACGGAAACTTGTGTTAACCAACGGATCAATGGCACAAGCATTTCTCATCAAAGGTATTTGGGAAAAAAATCAGCTGAGATCACTGTTCTGGAGTCTGCTGTTTGGCTTTCCAGGTCATAAATAATTCCAGGAAAGTCTCTGTGCTGGGGTGGAGGGCTTGCAAATGAGCACTGATGAAACTCTGCAGTTTTGTTCCTGGCTGGGAGATTCATTGCTTTTCAGATGCACATCCTGGTGAAGCTGTGAAGTAAGCAGCAGGTAGATACTAACCCTGTTATTGTTCTGTTTTTCCAGTTATTCACTTTATCCCCCGTCTGTCCTTGTTTGTTCTTCTGCTGGAAAAACAACGTTCCTCTGGACTGTGTCAGAACCCGCTGTGTTCAGATGAGGAAGGCGAGTGAGAAGAGGCAGTAGGTGGTTTGTCCCCTCAGGCTGCCACTTTGATATTTTGAATATTACTTTTTTTTTGGTAGAAGAAACTAGGGAAGTTTTTGTGTGGATCCCCTGCCAGCCTGCCACAGGGCTTGTTTCTGTTTCAAGCAAGGAAAAGGAAAATAAGTAGGAGTGAGGTGTTGTAAGCACCTAATGCTGCAGAATGACTTGCCTAGGTTGGGAGGATCATCCCCATCCTGCTTTCAGAACTTCATGGGCTGTAATTTATTGTAAGAGCAGCATCCAGCACCTGGGTCAGGACAATGCCAAGCACAAATACAGGTTTTGGGGAGAAGGATTTGGGAGACTGGTCCCCATGACCCAGAAATGTGCACTCACAGCCCAGGAAACTCCCCATGTCCTGGGGTCCATCCTCAGCAGCACAGGCAGCAGAAGGGGGAAGCAGGACAAGACAGAAAAGGCAGGGACATTAAACATGGGACAAAGATTCCAGAACTGGTAAAATGGGAATGGGGTGAAATCACTATGGGAATATGCAAGGCTTTGTAAAGTACCATGAATATAGAAAGTTTCTTGAGAGGAAAGCAAAGTATCTTATTTACTTATCTTATTTGCATGACAGCGAGGTCAAGAATAAAATTTCTCTCTTTTCAAGAAAACAGCAGAGAATATAAAAGGAGCAATTGGTGCTAAAGAACATGTTGGTACTATTGCAACAGACAATGGCATTTTCCATGACCTTAGGTAAAGTTGAGAAGAAATTAGAAGGCTCATAGCTCCCAAATTTCTGGGGTTCTGAAACAACCTCTCTACAATGGGATCATAAAAAACCCTGTGCTTTAGTACAGGTTCATATAGGGAAAAGGGTTGGAATTTATTTAAGAACCAAGATCACAGGGCAAAAATATTTTCAGGAATTTTGTGAACAGCTCAGGATGGCACAGGAATCCCACAGGCTGCGCACATCTGCTTGCTCTATGCTCTGAAACATCTTGAGTGATAGCAAATTCCCCTTAGACAGCTGAACCCATCTTCTCCAGGGCAGACACCTCCATGGGAGTAAACACCTTGTGGCTCTGTGTCATCAGCAGAGAACTACAGAGCTGTGTGTCTGTCTGAGAGCTCCAGGGCCGTGTGTCTGTCTGAGAGCTCCAGGGCTGTGTGTCTGTCTGAGAGCTCCAGAAATGTATCTGAAAGCTCCAGTGCTGCGTGTCTGTCTGAGAGCTCCAGGGCTGTGTGTCTGTCTGAGAGCTCCAGGGCTGTGTGTCTGTCTGAGAGCTCCAGGGCCATGTGTCTGTCTGAGAGCTCCAGGGC
>VWZV01005415.1:35169-122809 GCA_013397155.1 Irena cyanogastra | reverse complement strand
AGAGCTCCAGAGCTGTGTGTCTGTCTGAGAGCTCCAGAAATGTATCTGAAAGCTCCAGTGCTGTGTGTCTGAGAGCTGCTCCAGGGCTGTGTGTCTGAGAGCTCCAGAAATGTGTGTCTGTCTCCCTTGACTACCAACTGCGATGAGAGTAATGAGCTGAAATGCAGATGTTATTGTGAATGAGATGAGCTGTGTTTGGGCTGTACATGTCTCAAGCATTTTAAGAATCAGTGCAAGTGTCTACAAAGTCACCCTAAAGCTCTGGTTATTAAAGGAGGTGGAGAGAAGATGTGACAAGTGTCTCCCAGTGAGTTAAAGGTAGCAGAGGTAGAAACACGCTCTTGGTGTTCACTACATGTGGGGAAAGAGAAATGGTTTAAATTACAGCAGGAGGGATTTGTTCTACCTACCCAGGAGGCTTTTCTTAGAGGGAGAATTGAGCCCTAAAAACGGCTATGGGATGCAAAATTGCTCTTCTGCCCACGAAAAGCAGTCTGGGAAAGACTGTGAGAGTGTTTCTCTGAGGTTTGTCTAAATACCAGCGTGGCAGTTTTAAGGCAGTGGTTGTGATGATCTCTGGAGCCTCTGCCAGCACTGTATTCTACTCTTTATCTGATTAAAATGGTACCAGACTTTAAAATCGCTGTTTAACATATTGCTCCATTTTTTCCTCAATTTTTTTAAAAGGTTATGTAGCTTATTCCTTCAGAATCTTGTGTATTTTCATGCCCCTGAACACATAAAATGAGGTCAAAACCAACTGAACAATGAAGGCAGCATAGATCAATTATTCCTACTTTGCATTTTCATCCAAATTTTTCCTTCCCTTTCCCTATCCTAACACTTTTGATTTTGTTCATACAACAAAAACTTTACTTTTTATTAATCCAGAAATTCCCACTTTGATTATCCAAGCTACTTCCAATATAATATCTCCCACGTGCTCTCTTCCCCTCTTTTCATGGTTAATTCACCTGTTGTGACTAAACTCAGCTGCCTTCAGCACTGCTGATTATGGAAACAGCCTTCTTTTCACTCAGATGTTCAGCATTTTTAACAAGAAACCATGAATTCCAGAGGGATTTCTGCTCAGAGGGCAGATTTTCATGTTCTTGCAAGCAGAATTGTGGTTGCAGAGGAGCCTGTGGTTTTTACTTGCTGTGTTTAGTGAGAGCTCTGCACTGCATCGTCCTCGCCTTGTTTGGATTTTACATCAAGTTGTTTAACTCAGGAACTTGAGTAAAGATTGGTTGATTTTCTGCAGTAAAGTTGAAATATGGGGAGATAAAGTATTTGTGTTTGCTTTCTTTAAAATTCTTCTTTTGCTGTTTGTGTTGATGAAGTCAACAGTGCTTCTGAAAGAGCTTTCTGCTCAAGGTTGGGTCCTCCATCAGCCAAAGGGGTGGGGAAATGTTCATTCAACCTTTTAACCAGAGTTGCAGCCCCATGGAGCTGTTCTGGCAGTGCAGGTGGAGGAATTATTCGAGGTCTGCTACCCTGCTCCTCTAGGGTAAATCACCAAAAAATCAGAGTCCAGAGAGGGGCAGCAGATTGTTCTTTAACTGGTTTGTTCAATCTGGACCTCAGGATTGCTCATCTTCCCCCATGGGCTGCAAAGCACTGGCCAATTCTTTCATTGTATCCCTCCACATCACTCATCTGACAGGGGTTAAGAGTGGCTCCAGAGGTGGGGATAGCAATTTCTGGCCATAGATTTACAAGAAATTAGTAAATGTTGTTTGTAAGCTGTGCTGGTATGTGTAGGCTTCTTCCTGAGTGCCACCATGTGCTGTGTTTGACTTCTCACCTGTGGCTTTTTCCAGCTTTGGGGAGGATTCTGTGTCTCTGTTCCTGTTTGTACCTGAGCACAGGAAGCTCCTGGCACTGCCTGAAGCCTCTGTGTGGTCCTGAGTCACATATCCTGAGTTTTGAACCCCCTGTTTCAGCTGCCCTCATTTCTTTCCCCCTCTCTGTGTTCCTGGTTTTTGAAGCCTGTAGTGCTCTCCTGGGTCTGGCTCCTCAGTGCTGTGACAAGCAGCTCTCAGGTGACACTCAGAGTTACGGCACTTTCCCTGCCAGTGGCTGTGTGCCCTCACAGACCTCGAGGGAAGAAGAGCCAACACAACACTGGTGAAAACTGGTGTATTTCCAAAGCTTTTCAACAGCTACTGACCTCACACTGAATTATCACCATCAGCTCTCCACCTTTCTATTACTTCTTCATGCTCTCTTTGAAAGAGCTGCAAACCTCTTATAGACATCATGATACCTTTTTAATTTAAATATCACCAGATCTGGCTGTAAGGACCTCATGAACTCTCAGCTCATATACCCAAAGGGCACTTATGGCAATTCTGTGCACCTGGAAAAGGTGTCTGTCTCCAGTTCCTGTACCTAGAGACCAGGCAGGACAGCACCAGGAACAATGTGCTGCCTTACCTAGCTTTTCTGTCTCCCAAGGATGGTGAGAGCTGTAACATGGAGCTGTACAGAAGAACAGGCTGAACTTTTTTGCACAGAAAGAAAGCTGCTAAACTCTTTCTGAGATAAGGCAATTTAGGAGGGGAAGACAGATGTAGCTGTTCCTAACTCTGGAGGATGATTTAGCTAACCTTTAAGGGCCCCTCCTACACCTTTTCCCCAACATGTTGCAGTAATTTTCCTGCTTGTAGTATCTGCAGGAATTTCTAATCCTTCTTGGAATTCTGCAAAAATGTAGGAGCTCAAAATACTGCGAGTTGTTCTAAGGGAATATTTCCACTTCTCTGTTGTCTCATAAGTGTTTTGCTTTCTTTCCTTGTCCTTGGTGTATGGAAAGGGGCATACAGGAGTGGTTTGACTTAATTTGCTAAATAATTTACTAGTTTGTGGACCTCTTTTTTATGCTCCACTTCTTCAAAACCGAATATTGACCACATTAATAAATATAATGACGGCATTTAAGGATTGCAAAGTTCCTCTCGTTTCACTTGCCTTCAAGATTAGCCTAATCACTTTCTAATCCATCCCCTTTTGGCTCTCTATGATTCAGTTGTCCAAATCCAATTGCATTTATTTCCACTTAATCAGTTATTTTATGGTCCTATCCAAGACTGTCACTTCTGATAGCTGGTTTTCCAAAGTGTTTTAAATAATTTTAATTAATTTCCATCTAATCTCTCCAGGAACTTTCGGGATGTTGCTTTCTACACCAATTAGCCTCCCAAATTACTGGCATGCGCTTGTTAAGAAGTTTCCTCTTATCTCTGAGTTCCTTTACTGTAGCTATTGGCCCCTGTGGTAGCAGAGGGAGGCTGAAATTCTCTTCTCTCCCTTGCTGTTAATGGGCTCGGCTCTCGATGTTGTTTGCAGAACAAAGAGGACCTCAAAGACCTATTTGGCACTTAATGACTTGGAGATAAATATCTGCTTCACCCTCACTTTTACTCATGCAGGGGGTTAATGCAGGCGACATGCCCTGAAACACATCCTCAGTCTCAAAAGGTTTATTTTTCTTTGGATCCCACTTGGATACTTTGCATGCTAGTGTATAATATATTAAAAAATCCGACTTAGAAATATATGTGCATAAAATATATCTCAATGTATATTCTCCTCTTTCCTTAATATTTGCAAAACTGTTACTTGCCAACTGTAACTATAAAGTTAAAAATTTTCCGTCTGTTTATGATGTCTTGATTTAGATTATTTTGGGTTATCAGCTAACCTGATGAATTCAGTCGGACTCGAGCTCCTTGTTACAATTATTGAAGGGGGAAAGAGGAGCTCAGCAGAGCACAGGAGAGTGAGAAGGAAGCCGGTCACGATCCCACCTGGGGATGGAAAAGGGAAGGACAGAAGCGCTCCCTGGCCGTGGGAGCAGCCAGCAGAGCAGAGGTCACGGTGCTAAGGCAGCGCGGTGACTCAGAGCTGTGCTTGTGCACCTCCAGTGATTCGGCGGGATTAAATAGGAACTGCAGTTAACTCACAGCTTGCAGGAAATTATTGCACTTCAGTCTTCCGAGAAGTCTTTGGAAGGAAAAGGACAGACACTCCCTCTAGTGTCCCACTATTTAGAGCAAAATAAAGTTCAGTTTATTTCTTTTTTGGTCGCTGCCTGTCACTTTCCTTGATTTCTCACGCACATGCTGATTCCAACCTGGCTTTTAAAATTCCTTCCAGCACAATTGCTCCCAACTGATTGAACTGGGATGAAAGAAGAACTTCTCTGTGAAAGTCCCTTTGAATCAGGAATGGGAGTAGTGGGAACAACCCCTGCAGTGCTGTAGGACTTGAGCAGCCTACTCAGAAACCAGGGGTGCCCAGCACTGTGGAAACCAGGATCAAACATACCAACCCTGCTGGAAGAAACTTGTATTTTATACATGAAGATGAAGGGAAGCTTCCCAAAGTCCAAGAGAAGTAATGTTTGACTACACAGTCATATCAGGCTCTGAAATAAAAACACATTTACAGGCTTCAGTGGGCTTAAGAGGTCCCTTATTGTTGATGCCAGTGGGCAGCCTGTGCCTGGTGCTTTACCCTGCACAATGCCCTGGCTCAGAAAAAGTTATTTTGTCCTGTGTCTTGGAGCTCCAGAGTAGATTTTGGATTGCTGTTTACAGTGCCTGCTTCTGTGGAAAAGCTGAGCAAATCCTTGGGCCGTAAATCCAACCCCTGTGTCACTGGAGATGTCTTTGAAGCTCCCAGTAAAGCCTGCTTGTGTTTCTCGTTGAC
Organism: Irena cyanogastra; assembly: GCA_013397155.1. Classification (NCBI taxonomy): domain Eukaryota; kingdom Metazoa; phylum Chordata; class Aves; order Passeriformes; family Irenidae; genus Irena; species Irena cyanogastra. The sequence goes on along the minus strand of VWZV01005415.1, from coordinate 118,093 downwards.
ACAAAATCTGGGACAAATAAGAGTGTTTTGCATGCCTTGATTGCAAATATCCAAAAGAACATTTATTCCTAACAGGTGCTCAGGTCAAACTTGCTTGTTTTTGGTTTTCTGCTGTTTCACTTCTTTGTGTAGATGATTGTTTTGTTAAGTCAGGGGGTTAAGGAACAATTGTTCTCCTACAAACACTGTTCAGCTGTGGATGGACTGATTTAGCTGGAAACAAGGAAAGTCTTTGTCCACTACTGTTCACTGAGTTTCCATGTAGAAGTCCTGGGAATTGAAACATAACTTTAGGTGACTAATATCCAATTATCCAGGACAGGTGTATGAAATGCTGCAGCTGAACAATATATGGAATTGGACACCTCTGCCTTAGTTTGTCTCTGAGTGGGTGACAACATAGGTGGAGGTTGGAAAGCAGAAAGTCCCTGAACAAATAGATTATTGACACAAATCTGCAACTTCAAAAATTATAGAGGAATAAAAGAGGAGTAAGTACAGACACTGTCATGTTAGTGACAACCAACCAGCCCATTTCTGTAAGATGTGTTCAGAACTCGACTGAAAAATTATGATAAACATGAAATGGTGAGAGTTCAACTGCCTCCAAAGTGTTGCAAAAATCAGCAAGTTTTAACTTTCTGGTCATCTTTGTGTCAGGGTCTTTTTTCTTGCTTCCCTGAGGACACTGACACGTTCCTTCTTCCAGCAGTACTTTACTTGTGTGACCTGTCAGCTGTGTACAGTCACACTGGGGTGGGGGCTGTGCTAAATGATCTTTAAGGTCCTTTCCAACACAAACCATTCCATGATTGATTCCCTCTGGGGAAATTGAGAGAATTGAAGGAATTTATTCCATCTCCTGCCTGCTCTGGAATCTGGGTGAGCTTTTCCATTCCTTCTCATCCTTTGCTCATCTGATTGGCCCAGTAGAGGAGAGGGAGGGTGGTGGTTTCCAGAGCAGCCTTTAACATCACTGGGCACCAGCAGAGATGGAGTTGATGGTCTTCAGAAGAGGATCTCAAGGAGCAGCAGCTTTCCAGCCCTTTTCAAAAACCTCCTCATGTCTCCACTGGCACAGGACAGGGAGCTGGTCCTGCAAGTGCTGTGGTGGTGTTGGGGACACCCAATTCATGGAGACAGGAAAAGGTTTGGGTTGAAAGGGACCTCAAAAATCATCCAGTGCCACCCCCTGCCACGGGCAGGACACCTCCCACTATCCTAGGTTGCTCCAAGCCCTCTCCAGCTTGGCCTTGGACACTTCCAGGAATCCAGGGGCAGCCACAGCTTCTCTGGGCACACTCATCCCAATGCATGAGATGTGGTCATTTCTTGTGGCCCTTTACAGCACTGAGCCATGTAGGGATCAAATAAGTCCCCAAACTGGAAACCAGGATGAGGGGAGGAATACCTAGAGCAGATGAGGAGCTCTGTTTCTCAAGAATTTCTGTTCATCAGATCAGTGTCAGTGCGTGATGGAAAACATTGCACACTTCTGGGTGATGGATAAAAGAGGCAAGAAAGCAGCAGCAGAATGACTAAGAGGGTAAAAATAGTACAACCAGGGGCTGCAGGGAGACAAACCACCTGAGGGGTAGAGGAAGAGGCAAAATGAACACTCTGAAATAGAGAAGGAGTGAAGAAATGGAACGGAGCAGAGAAGAGGTGGGTGTTGAGATGGATTAAAAATTTAGTTCTATTAAATATTTAAATTCACATCTTCCTGGCTGAATTTCCAGGACAGAGAGTACTGGAAGAGGGATTACGTTCTGCAGGAATGAGGAGCTTTGCAAGAGGGATTACGTTCTGCAGGAATGAGGAGCTTTGCTGCCAGGAGTCCATTGACCTCCCGATGCTTTGGTTTCTCAGCCACAGAACAAAACAGAAACTGGTCTTGTGGGAGCATGGAGATGTCCAGCGTGCTGAAACCCTTCCAGTACCCCCAGGTGAGAGCAGCCAGCCCTTGCCAGGAGAAGGAGGCTGATGGATCCTTTCCCTCCCGTCTCCCTGGGGAGGAGCAGCAGAGCCCAGGGTGCTCAGCAGATTCTGCTCCCAGGTTCATCTGCTTTCAGTTTGCTTTGAAGATGAGCTGGCTCAGTTGTGCTGCCATGAAGCTTTCATCTTCCCATTTCCCTGGCCTTCATTTGTTGCTGTTTTGCTCTCATCTGGCCGCAGCTAATTCTCAGTGCTTTGTTTGCAGCCTTTCTGGATGAAATCCTGCAGCAAGAGCACACTCTGGGTAACGGAGTCATAATAACTGTTTCATTTACTTACCCAAATTATTCAGCAATAATGCTGCTTTTGTTTGTCAGACATCCACTGCTGCAAAACACTTGAAGTCCATGTCAGGCAGAAGCTCAATGATCTGTTATTTTAAAGTGGCACAACCAACTTTTTGGATTTTTCAGTTTAAATTTGCAGTGCCCTTTCTTTCCTGTGCTGCCTCAGGAGAGGCTCTTTGGGCACAGAGCCACTCGGGGGATTTTGTCATGTGAGTACAGCAAAGGGAATCCTGTCACACTACCCTTGTGTAATGTGATTAAACTCTAGTTTAGCAATATTTAAGGCTTTTGGGTTTGTAATTTGGAGTTGTATTTAAGCAGCCACACACCAACACCCATCTTTTCTCACAAGTCACTGAGGTGCAAAATTCTGATTTCCATTTTGGATACTTGTTCTTCACTTGGATCGCCTCCTCAAACACTCCCAGCTGTGAACAAGTGGCAGCTCATTCATAGTTCCTACATCTTGTTCCTCATCCCAGACCCCTTTCATACATCCCTGCCCACCTGCAATCTCTCCCCATCATTTACCACGTTCATCAAAAGCTTTGAAAAACCTGCTAAAGAGAGGCAATTTCCAGCCCAAATTTTAACTTTCCACCAAACACATAGGTAAGAGATTTTCCTGATTGGTTTAAACTGGATATGTTCAGGTTGGATGAGGCTTTGAGCAGCTGATCTAGTGGGTGGCATCCCTGCCATGGTGGAACTGGATGGTTTTTAAGGTCCCTTCCAACCCAAACCATTCTGTGACCATGAAATTTGCTTGCACTGTCTATCTGAACACTCTGCATAAGAGCTGAGTCAAGGTATTCTCTAGAAATTACTTTCCTTGCCCATGATGAGATAGGAAAATGCAGCAAAAAATACCTTTTGAAACCTCTCTAAGTTTCTCATTTTTTTTCCGAAGTGCATTAATATTTTAATTTAAGAAACTCTCCACTTTAGGGCTTGGATGGACAGGAAAAGCCAAGTGTGCACATGTGACACTGCCTCTCGTGTCAAGAACTGAACAGGGCCCTAGTGAGAATAATGCTGTGCACAAAAGAAATCTCCAGGAAACAGTTTTTCTACCTTTCAGCTTTAATGCCTCAGAGATCAGCGTGTGTGACCAAGCCACCTGCTGGCATTGTGTGTTTGCATCTTTCTCACTTTATTGATTATCTCTCCTCACCCCTCAAAACACATATTCATGTTCTCTGGATTGGGAAGAAAGTCAATTTTTGCAGAGATTGAAGTCCTGTCCTCTGAGGGACGTTGGGATTTTTAAATCATTTCAAACTTCCCTGCAGCCTCCCCATCACTCAGTTTTGCAGTCCCTGGCTCAGATGGGCACAGCATAGCTTAATGGCAACAATTTATTATTTTCTAATATTAGATCTATTATTTATACATATATAAATAGGTATATATATACAATATATATTAATATATTAGTATATATTATTTTATATATTTATAATATATAAATTAGTATATTATATATTATTATTATAGATATATAAATCTATTATTTTCTATTTTTTTTCTGATAATTATCAGGGTTTTTTCCCTTTTCCCCCCTTTAAATTATGATTTTGTGTCCTTTCTGTTTTTCCTTTTGGTGGTTGCATTTTTGAGGCTTCACTTAGTGTAAAGATAGTTTTGATGTTGAGCATCTGTTTCTTGCTTAGATTATCCATTGCAGTAGGATTTTGGGAGAACTGAGAAAGTTTTCCATAGCACTGGAATGGGGACATTAATGCTTTTATCTATGACCTGGATTAGGAGACAAAATGTTGTTATTTCTTATCAGCTGGGGAGAGAAGAGGGTTCACTCAAATTGTGTGTTCAGCTGGAAATTTTGCCCTAGTTTCTGTATTTCTGTGTTATTTTATTTTTGTCCAGAAATTGAAACTGTTAGGCCAAAAATTTAAGGAGTCTCTAGTTAATCTTCCCAGGTTTCCTGTGTCAGGATTTTTTTTTCTACAATTTTTGTTACAATCTGGAAACACCATAGTTTGTTTGTGTTTTAGCGATGGCACGCAAGCTAAGTTTTTATCAGGAGAGTTACATTGGGTTTATTGCAGGATAACAGCAAACAGAGTTTGGGTCATTTATTTCTAAAAAAAAAGTTAATTCAAAATGCCCCAAGGCATTTTTTATGATCATGAGGCTCCTTCCAGGGGCACCCAGCAATCCCCTGAGAGACACTAATTTTGATTTACTCTGAGCCTAAAGTCTTCAGGGCAGGTGGCAGATCCTAATCTGTGGCCTCCTGACACAAATCCACATTTTCCACTTTGAACTGCAGCTCAAGCTTCAGTTTGAAGCCAACTTGCAACCTTAAGGTCCTTTATTTTTGCTTTATCTTTTCACTTTGGATTTTGATTCCATTAACTGTTGGGTAGATCTGCAGTTTTTTATCTCTTCACATGTCTAACTTGGATATTTGCTTTTATTTTAAAAGTAAATCTTTCTTGCAGATTTGGGACAGGACAACTGGGGATTTTTTATTACTATTACTACCATTACTGCTAACAATTTTTTTGTTCTTTTCTCATCTGGAATCTCATCTCTGTCAGCAAAACCAACGGCCCAAAACTGAATCTGTTTTCATTACAAGGACTTCTGTATTATGTTTACAGCAATCTGTCTTGCAGATCCTCCTGCAATAAAAACAACTTGGAACTTCCTTAATTTGGCTCTGAGCACTGGATTGACTTTCTTACTGCTACTGCCTTTGAGAGTTCTGTGACATGAAGCTTTTCTGCATCAGCAAATTTTGGGGGAGAAAAAAAGGCAGATGATTCAGAAAAGAGGCACAAAAAAGATTTTAGAGGTCTCACAGTGAGAAGGGGATAAAAATCAGAGTTTATCAGAGCAGAAGATGGAATGTTGCTTTTTAAAGTGTCTAAGGTCCTGCACTGGGATGTAATACAAGGGAATAAAATATTTTTGACTAACCAGAGGAAATCTGGACAGAGTAAACTCGAGACAAATTGAGAGGAGAACTAGAGCAATAGCTGTTACAATAAAAACAGCAGCTGTACCAATTTCACATGGCAACTGGCTGTATTGGGGAAGATGGACACTAGTCAAGAACAATGCAGAAGAAAAAAGGAAAATCATGGGATCTTTTCCTGCAGATATGTCCAAGTGATATCTCAGGATGGTTTCATGAGGCTTCTGAGCAGTTTGAAGCACAGCCCCTGCCCCGGGACTGTCAGGTGGGTGTTGACAAGTGGCTTTTGGTTAATTGCTTGCTGAGAGAAGGAGATCCTTCAGATCCAGGAGGAGCTCCTGGGACAGTGGAAATTCAGACCCACTGACACTTAAGTTTTACCTCTCATGGCCACAGGAAAAATTAATCTAACTTAGATGATCCAATGGTCCTTTTGAAAAGAAAAGCTCTTGATGTAAATTTGCTAACCCCAAAAGATTAGGAAGGATATCCAGATGAAAAGAAGAAGGGGAAGAAGTTGGGAACACGCCCCCAAATGGAAGCAGAGATGGAAATTAATTTGTATTTACAGTGCATTCAGAGGTACATAGTAGAAAAGTATGGGAGGACCCTCAAAGCAGCTTTAGTGCTGCTAAAACAACACAAACCCATCACCTAAAATCCTAACCTTTATTAAGTCTGATGTCCTGGATTACTTTAAGCAGCTATAAAGCAGCAACATTATTTCAATTTTATTTAATCTTTCTGGTCTAGTCAGCTTTAAACCCTTGGAAATCATGACCAGCTGAATTGGATTAATTTGATCATTCTGAGTTGTGCTAATATTTGCACAATCATGTTTTCAATTTTGCTTTCCAATTTCAAGACCTTCTGCAATTATAAATTTCTATTTCTTCTAAGATGCCCTCTAACCCTCGAGCCATGGGCAGTGTTCATTCACATACTTAGCCTGAATTTTCAAGGATCCTAATTAAGAAGTAGAAATGTGTTTCATGTACATACAGGTCTTACTGAAAGGCAAGAACTCTCAAGCCTTTTTTTTGTAGGTATAAATACGTATATAATATATAAAAATATATTTTCTTTTCTCGAGTCATGTATTGTAAGTGTGGGAAAAAAGGCAGAAATTACTAGAAGTACTGAAAACCCTTATACTCTCTTTTCCATTTCCTATTCCAGCTTGTTGAAATACTTGTCTAGAAAATACTGTTGGTGTAATATTTGATAGAAAAATATAATCCCATTCCCATGCCATAGTTTTCAAGAATCACTGCACAAACATTTCCAAACTTATTTGGAAGAGAATAAGACATGAAAAAATGAACTCTGCAGGTGAATAGTCTGAATTAATTCCTTGGGTTGCAGGTAAAAATAAACACAGCAATCTTAATATGGAAAAAGAGGAAGAGAAACTGAGGGAGAAAATAGAGTTGGGAAAGATAATGTGGAATATCATGCATTGACATTCAACCACAAATTACCTGTTTGTTCAGGTAGTGGAAACTGGGATAGAAAAGCCCAGGATGAGGGAGAGGGTGGATGAGCTAGCTGCAGTGAAACCCAGCAGATGTTTGCCCAGATGTGTGTGTGTTTTCATGCTGTTTTCCCATATGAGGAAAGCTCACATGCAGCACGTCCTGGGCATTGAATTCTTAATCTGAGAACGCATTTTCAAGGAGTCATTTTTTACTCCTCGAGGCAAATGGCAGTAGGTGTTAAGGAAAATAGACCTGTTGGGAAAACACACTTCCATGTCTTGTTCCTTGAAAAGTGGCTATGGCAGCTATTCTTTTATGGCACATTAAGTTTCCAGTCTTAAAAATGTATGCACAGGTGGTCCCCTTGAATTTATCTGTAAGGTTAAGCACAAGTCTCTGCCTCCCCAGAACCAGAATTTGCACATCACTTAGTCTACGTATCTACTGAAATATTTAAGGGGGGAAAAGTATCTTTAAATATTTTATAACTCATGTAGTAAATAAGATAAGCAGATCTTTGGCTCTGTGCTATGTAATAAAGATAAAGAAATAATTCTTCGTCTGTACTTTGTGGAAAGAGCTAGAAAATATCCAGGGAAATAAAGAAGCTTCAATAAAAATAAATATCTATATAAATTAACATAATATTGCCTGAAAAATGCGATGAAGAAGGGAGAACCTGAGTGTGTTTTTAGCATAAAAGCTGAAGAATCTCTCTAGAGAACTTGAGTGGTCCAGACAGCATCATAATAGCACAATCAGGAGTCACCTGGTCATGTACCAGTGGCAAAATTTAGAAGACCTTCGGTTCTTTAGGTGACCTTTTCTTCAAAACTTACAATACAATCTGCACTATCCTAACTGGTAAAATAGAAATAATTAGCAGATTTATAGTCCTAGGGCAAAATAATTGCAAGAAGCAATGTCTCAACATCGTGCTGTGGGAAAGAAAATATTTTAGATTTATTACAACTCATAAAAGCCATCAGTTAGCCAGAATTTTACCTCATTAGCTTTGGGCATACCAATAACCACAAATAAAGAATTTTGCTCCACAAGTCACTATTTTGTCAGTAAATATGCTCAGCATTGCTCTACACCTGAGCTAATGATGCTTTCTTTTAGTGTAACTTCTTTTAAACAAACCTGAGAGTGCATTTTTTGTGTCCAGTCAGCAGGGTAATGTTTCAGTTTGGATGAGGGGGTCATGTCAAGATTTCAACTTGTTTCGACTAATTTGACTTACTTGGGCATTTATCAGTTTGAAAAAAAATGAGTTTGAAAGGAAAAGCCACCACCAGTGACATTTAAGACAAGCTTCAGAGCACAGCTTCAAGCAGGCTAGATGTTAATTCATTAATGTTAGATGTTAATTCATTAATGCTAGATGTTATTCTGTGGACATTTATACAGCTGAATGAATTGAGCAGAACCAAAGCAGATGTGTCTCAGTGAAGGACATCAAAGATTAGCCCTATGTATACCTAAACATGTACAGGAGCTCTCCTGGTCTTGGTTACAACAATACAATGTGGAAAAAACTAAAGTTTGAAGTCCATCTTTGTATTTAGAATGTTTGCAACAGCACAAACAGAATCACAGAATCCCAGATGGGTCAGGCTGGAAGGGACCACAGAGGTCACCTGGTCCCAGCTCCCTGCTCCAGCAGGGCCATCCCAGAGGTTGTGTCCAGGCAGTTCTGGAATATCCCCCGTGAGGAGACCACACAGCCCCTCTGGACAATCTGCTCAGTGCTCTCAGTGAAGAAATTCTTCCTCATGCTCAGCTGGAACTCACTGGGCTCAGTCCCTGCCCCTTCCTCTGGAGCCATTGCTGGGCCCCAGAGCAGAGCCTGGCCCTGCTCTGCCCCTCCCTGCGCCCAGGGACACCCAGGGACACCCAGAGACAGCCAGGGACACCCAGGGACAGCCAGGGACACTCAGGGACAGCCAGGGATGGCCAGGGACAGCCAGGGACACCCAGAGACAGCCAGAGACAGCCAGGGACACCCAGGGCTGAGGGCTCCTCTCAGCTGGAGCTCCTGTCCAGGCTGAACAGCCCCAGCTCCCTCAGCCTTTCCTGGGCAGGGAGTTGCTTCAGTCCCTTCATTGTTACCGTTATCGTAACAAAAGACACTCACACAAAAGGCTGGGTTTGCAGAAAATCTACTTTACTACAAATTCTTCTTCTTTTATACACAGTTCAGGTCCAGATGGATTGGATTGGTCACTTAATCAATACATTCTACTTGGTTGGCTGGCCAGCTCTTGTCTTAGAACAAGATAGAAAGTAAGAAATAACAGCACCTGAAGGTTGTTTAGACTAAAGCTATCACTGTTTGGGCTAGGACGTTTGGAGTCTCACAAGTTGATCCTGGGAAACCTCAGTTTTCTCATTCTCTGACCGAGCTGTGGTAGCCACACCTTCATCACCCTTGCAGCCCCTGCTGCACCCAGTCCAGGAGCTCCATGTCACACTTAAAGGTTTGTGTTGACTTTTGGTGATATTTGCTTCACCTCCAACACTTTAGGCCTCTGCTTGTGTTCCCTTGCTCTCTACAGCCAGTGGATGGTGTCTGTGGTCCTGATCTTGATTGCAGCCTCTGAACCTGAGGATGAATCCATTCCCTGGCACAATTTCTGGAACAGCTGTGATCAGCAATCATTCCTCTCTCTCTGAATACAACATACTGCCCAAGACCTGTCTACTCTTGGCAGATGACAAGTGATGTCCCTTTTTATCAGCTGGCATCTCAAGACATGTCCTTCTTCAAGGTTACATAAATGAACAAAGACTTTCTGGGGTTAAATTTGCTGTGTCCTGGAACACCAGCTGACTTTTATCTGCTGCAATTTGTGCCCCAGCTCTTTCCGTGTTGTTTTGCCTTTGTTCTCTGCTCTGCCCACTGAAAGGATAGAATCAGGTCTCATTATATTCTTTGCTGATTGGGAAGTATCTTTCACTAGCAAAAAGTCAAAAACTCCATGTTAGCTAAAGCCCTGAAGGCCAGCAGAGCTGTAGAGCCTATTCAAAGAGGATGAATTTAATAGTAATTATAGATGAAAGCTTTGTTATGCTTATGTAACCCATAATAGCACAATTTTCCCATGACTTGCTGCTTACAAGATAGCTGACCTTCTACCAGTTAGCCACTTTCTTACAAATCTGCACAATGTGCTTTTAATTAAAACTTGTCTTTGAAACTAGGTCCAAATGAGTTATCCCTTTAAAAACCCCAGTGAAATAGGCCCCATCTCTCTGGTCTTACTCCAGCCAAATCCTGCATTTTTTACATCCACCATAAACAACATTCCTCAGTGTCATCCTGCTAAAACAAAGCTGTAAGACAGTCTCACCTGGAATAACATTGACAAGGAAGGGTTCTTGCTCTGCTGAAGTCAGCCAGAAATTATGCCAGGCCCTCCTCCAAAGACGGAAGAGAAAGATGGAAACAGGATCATGTTTGCTGAGGTTTTTTACTTTCTTACAACCCATAAAAGCCATCAGTTAGCCAGAATTTTACCTCATTAGCTTTGGGCATACCAATAACCACAAATAAAGAATTTTGCTCCACAAGTCACTATTTTGTCAGTAAATATGCTCAGCATTGCTTTACATTGCTCTACTGCCTCAAAGAATTCTGATTTTTCCCACGAGATGTGGGCATGAGAGCAGGGCTTTGAGACTGTTAAATAAGGAAATAATGATGAAAAGAGAGATGGTTTCAGAAGAGCATCCCAGCAATGTCTGGTAAGGGTACACTGCACTTTTCACAGGTGCTTGTAGCATCAAGTGCTGCTTAAAAAACAAGTGATGGGGCTTGGGCAGCTCCAGGAAAATGGAGGAGGAGAACAAGATGCCAAATAAATTTGATTGAGAAGGTGTCAGAGTGCATTACATCCACAAACTTCTCACCAGCTGAGAAGAGAAAGAGGCCAGATTAATTCTATGTTTCGTTGCACACATTTAAAAGTAGTAATAAGATAAAATCTACACAGTGCTTGTGAGGATCTCCAGTATTTCTCCCAAATGATCAGCCCCCTGGAGAACAAAACACTAAGGTTTTGTTCCTTGCCATCAGTGAAGCTTCAAGGTCACATCACACAGGATATTTCTGTGCTGCACACTGAAAGCTGCAGTGACAGGTTTCATTTAAACAGAGAGAGGAAGAAGTTTGAGTTAGGGGAAGCAACACTGTAAGGAGCAGTGTTTCTGGAAATTTAGGGCAATGAGCTTGAATGGAAATCCATTTCCCTTTTCAATTAATTTCATTTTAATAAAATTAACTGAATTGAAAAAAAAAAGCAGTAATTTTATGAACAAACCCCTGATGCAATATTAGGCAACTCAGAGCTGAGCATAAGTGAAATAATACATAGCTGGGTTTTTTCCAGGGGTTAAGAGATCATATGCAACCAATACTATTTTTTTTTTTTTTACAAAAAAAGGGTCTGAAAGTGCAAGATCCTCAAAGTGGAGCAGCACATTTCAGGTTTTTGTGCTGGTCAGTGGTATAAACATTTGAACTTGAGCAGTTTGGAGAGGAGCTTTCATCATGATGTGCCTCACAGGAGCCCATCAGCATCTCCATCCATCTCCCAGGCTCAAGAGACAGGAGCCTTTTCTCATCATGCACTACTCTGAGAGGGTAAAAGAAGAGTTGCAGAGGTGCCATTATTTTCCATGCTGTCATCTGCCAGAAGAGAAATCATCATTGCATTGCTGTGCAGATTCAGAGATGAGCACTTAGCCAGGAGATAATTTAGCCCAAAATAGAGAATAGTACTTTGCTCAGAAAGAGCATCCTCTGTTCTTGTGAGAGATGGAAACTGAAGTTGAATCCCACATGGCAGCTGTTACAAAACCACTTTCATTTCTTTCTCTTCTAAATACTATTCCAAGACTTCACCACTCCTAAAGTGTGAAATCACAGAATCAGAGAATATTCTGAGTTGGAAGGGACCCACAGTGATCATCAAGTCCAACTCTTAAGTGAATGGCCCATAAATCTTTTTGCTATCAGCTCAAAGGCATTCATTGACAGTTCAAATCAGATGCTCTTGTTCTAAATTTGTTTTTTCAGCTTCAAAAGATCTTTTCTATCCCTGCAGTTTGTTCCACTGGGGTACTGGCAGAGGACAATCCCAGCTCTTCTTGGCCTTTTATGTGGCATGGCAAGGCTGCTTTTGCCCCACTCCATTCCAAGGAGGGCTCTCACTCCCTGACCAGGACAGTCTCTCCCCATAGCTCCTCAGGGCTCAATCTTTGCTGGCCATGAGCAGAGAGATGTGAACACTGCATTTCAAATGAGATCTCTTTCATTTCTCACACCAGGCCAACGATTTTCCTTGAGTCTGTTGGAAACAGTTTTTGGCTGTTGCATTCAGCTTCCTCCTTGCTGGCATCACCCCAGGATTTCTCCCAACCCTGTTATCAGCTGTGCTGCACCACTGCTCCTCTTTCTCACTCATTTCCAGCTGCTGTGTCCCAGCTCACAAAAGAAATGCCTGTGGTCAGTTTCCAAATATGCAGTCTTACTTTTTTTCCTATTAAATTCCTTTCAGCTTTCTTTTAATTCCTGTCTTCGAGGTCATGCAGCTTTTAGGATATAAAGTCCTGATTTTTCTGTTTATAGAAGATGCCCGCTAGGTTTTCATTGGGAAATTGAATTATAGTGTCATTTTGTGCCAGTTCATAACAGAAACCAAGACATGAGCTGAGGCCTGAGCTCTGCTTCCTGGGGAGCTCTGCCAGTGAGTTCTTTACCTGCTGCCTGATGTCACCTCCCCTTTTCCTGCTGTCCCCTCAGCTGAGCTCTGGCTGTCCCCATGGCACTGCAGCAGGTGCTGTACCCTACCCACACTCGCAGATTTAAATTTGTAACACTATTCATGAGAAATCTTAATTTTTCAGAGAAAGGTATCAAGTTATTTTGTCATTATCTACCCACACTAAGCCTGCATTCTGTCTTCTGTTCCATTTGTTTCTGACTCTTCACACACAATGCTCCAAAGGCTGCTCGAAAGTTTCACACATTCTAAAAGCCAACTTTTCTAGTGTGATAAAACTTTCTGTTTAGGGAAAACAGCTTCAGATAGATCATCAGCCAAAAAATTTAGCAAAACTCCTTTCTCATAGGCCTTTGGGTATTTTTCAGAAGATTAGAATGGAGATTATTTGAATCTTCATCTTTGTATGAGCTTTTTTGTACTCCTCAGGATGCTAATTTTCTCCCTTTGTCTGGATTTTTCTGTTTTCCAAGCTGACACTAAACACTTTGAACAGGTTAGTCACTTAGCTCATGACATAAAGTGGGCTGGAAAATGACAGTTCTCCACTGATTGTGAGGTACTTAGAGACACAATAAAAAAAAAAAAGAGCTTTAGACATGGAAATTGTTCTGTTCCCTGATGAATCATGGTCTTTTGAAAGAGTTCTGGCTGAAGTGACTGAGTGTTAGATGGATCTGCAGAATATCTGCTTTTAAATTTGCACCGTGCTCCATCTGTAATGATATGTGAAATAACTTCATATTGTTATGGTCTATGCAGTAAGGGATTTAATGATATGTCTTTAAAAAACCCGTGTGGGGTTGTCCAAATTGAGTTTCTAAGTGAAAATAACAAATACATGCTCAGAAAAGTAAAAGAAACTCCACTATTATTTTGAACATCTGCCTCATTCCCCCAGCACGACAGCACCGAGTGCTTTACGAGGTTATCAGCAGATCCCCCTTTTCCATCAATGTGTGTTTCTATCAAGAATTGACAGATAAATATCTCAGATCCAAGCACATGGCAGGATTCCTGCCTGTTCGTAGCTGAACTTTGCCATTACAACTTCCAGGGATTTCTTCTTGCTTTTTCCTTCCTCCTGGGAGGCCCGAGGTCACTTTAGGGGGCCCTGGGGACCTGGTACACTGAGGCTTCATTAAGTACTGCAAAGACTAAAGATCAAATACTTTATTTACTGCTTGTTTATTCCTGCACCTAAGCTGTACCAAGTGACACAACAACAACAATGGATGTTAGTTTAGTCACATTTAAAACTAGATTTCTGCCAAAACTGTTTTCTAGAGCAGAACCTGTTTTTTAGGTGGGATGGAGGTGAAAGGTTGCCTGTAGAAACTTTTATTATTATACTTGCATGGATGGTTCTCTCCAGTTTTATGGCAGCTTTTACCATCTTTGAAAGCTCAATCATCACCAAAAAGGAGTAAAAAATAAGTTCTAACATCCCTTAGTTCTGCAAGTGTCCTAAAGTGAAGTTAATTTAGCCCAAGCCTTTTGAAGACATTTAATGTACAAAAAACCAGCTGAATCTCTCCCTTCCTTATCCAAGGCTGGATCTTTCCTGTGTTTCATTGCTCCAGCATGGAACAATACAATTTGATAGCAAAATTATTCTGGAAGTTTTCTCAGAACATTTTGTCCCACGTATCTTAAAAAAAGAATTAAACATTTTGTTTCAACAGAGTTTGGTGTGTTTGAATTTCCTGTCTGATGTGAGAGCTCCACAGTTCATCACAGAACTTCACTGGCCAGGCTGGGATTGTGCCCCTGTGCTGGGCACTGGTGAGGCCACACCCTGAGGGCTGTGTCCAGTTTTGGGTCACTCAGCTCAGGAAGGACATTGAGGAGCTGGAGCATGGCCAGGGAAGGGAATGGAGCTGGGAAAGGGTCTGGAGCCCCAGGAGCAGCTGAGGGAGCTGGGAAAGGGGCTCAGCCTGGAGAAAAGGGGGATCAGGGGGGACCCTGTGGCTCTGCACAACTCCTGCCAGGAGGGGACAGCCAGGGGGGCATTTGGGCTCTGCTCCCAGGGAACAGGGACAGGAGGAGAGGGAACAGCCTCAAGTAGTGCCAGGGGAGGGTCAGGGTGGACATCAGGAGGAATTTGCCCATGGAAAGGGTGGTCAGGCCTTGGAAGGGGCTGCCCAGGGAGGTGGTGGGATCACAATCCCTGGAGGTGTTCAGGAGAGGCCTGGATGTGGCCCTCAGTGCTCTGCTCGAGCTGTGATCATCACAGGTTGGACTCGAGGATCCTGGGGGTCTTTTCCAACATAAATTATTCTGTGTTTCTGTGATTCTGCAGCTTGTTCTCTCTGTGCACTGCTGAGCATGGCTGAGGGGCATCCGTGTGTTTTCCTGGCTCAGCAGTGCGTCCAGGCCCCAGGAATTCTCCGAGCCCAGGCCCGAAAGAGTCGCTGGCTCTGTTTGTGACCTCTCAGTGTGCACAGCTCTTTCTTCTCAGTCTCTTGTGAGCAAAAGCTTCCACAACACACCAAAACCCACCACTATTGACCCTGCAAGTTCAAAGCCTTCATTTTTTCACTATTAATTCCAGCCCTGGTGAGCCTGGTACTATGAAGGTAATTTCAGTTCCCCTCAGTCCAGAGAAGCGAGGTTGAAAAGAGAGAACACTGACCAGCCTTAGAGCTGAATCTGTTTGAATGAGAATTTTGTCCTGACCACTCTTTTAAATAGTGTGATAAACACTGAGCTTTAATCAGGGGAGGATGGTTTTATTTTATTCCTGTAATTCCTTAATTTAAATGTCTCTTTAATTATACTCGGGTGATTTTAAATTCACAGTGACAACAAATCATAAAAGATAAAAAATAAAAAGTGGAAATTTATCAAAGCCAAATGTGGTCTTCAAATGTGAAGATGAAATCTCAAAATTTGAAAACACAGAGGGTTGGTGTTGAGCTGCTTTGCTCTTCATTTTCATCTTACACAGTAAAGCAAAATTTCTTCATTCTGGAAGAAAAATTAAGAAAAAAAAATTATAAGAAGGCAGCGCCATGATTGTCCCTCTGGAGTAAGACAAGACTCAGTTAAAGTAGCTCCGAAACTGGAAATTTTCTTGAAATACGCTGGTGCAAGCAGGGAGACAAAAGTTCTGAACTCACTTCAGAAAGGAAAAATCCAGCCAAGCCAGACAAATGCAAATATTACATGTTATTTTACCGTATTTCACCTAAATACATTCAAGCAATACCTAAATTCAAGTGCTGCAAAGTACACCTTATAATTCCCTGACAAAGACTCTCTTTTTGACAGTGTTCTCCACATCAGAGTATTCTGGAATGTGTAAATCTTACTAAATAAAGGTAAGATCATCAGATCCATCCTTCCTTCCTTCCCAATTTGCCAAGGAAGTCAACACAGACTAAAACAAAATGGAAGACTGAAAAAGAAAAAGGAAATCCATCCATACTGACAGCACAGAAGGAAAACAGAATTTCATCTGATTGAAGGTCATTGGTCCTTTTGCTACTGCATCCAAACATGCAAATAATCTCTCCTGAACATGGGGAAAAGTAATTGAAGCAGTTTTTCTGTGTTTTCTATGCTTCCACGTGAAGCAATTTGTCACTTTGTGTCAGTAAGGTGGAAGCACTGAGTGTTGTCTGTGCTGAAGGAGCAGTGGAGGAGCTCACACCAACCACCAATATACCATAAAATGTCAGGCAGCAGCCCAGAATAAATCAAAGACAGCAAAGTAAACAAAAGGAAAAAAAAAAGTGACAAAGATCTTGGAAGTGCCACTGTGATTATTTAAAAGGAGATAAAAAGTAGAGTTCAGCTCAAAAAGGAAAGAATTTAACTTTAAAAGGGTATTTGCCTCCTGAATGCAACTGGAAACAAAATAGAACAAGCCTGTGGTCCTGGTCAGACCAAGCGAGCAACAAGTTAAGAGGAGGAATTAAAAGGTGCACTGGGTTTGCATGGCAAGGCTTTGGTACAAAGCCTGTGGGAAGCTGCTGGAAGCTTCCCCCATGTCCAATTCCAGCCAGATTTAAGACAGACCCACTGCTAGGTGAGGCTGAGCTCAGCAGTGATGCCTCTGGGATGTTGTGTGTAAGAAGGAGGAAAAACCTGCCCAACTGCAGTGAGAACATGTGAGAGGAACAGCCCTGCAGCCCCCGGGGCAGGGCAGGAGGGGCTGGGGCTGCTCCAGGTGTCAGACCTGGGGTTCCTCCAGCCCCTGGTGCAGCCCATGAGAGGCAGCTGTGCCCCTGCAGCCCAGGAGCTCCGTGGGAGCAGGGATCCACCTGCAGCTCAGGGAGGAGCCTGGTCTGGAGCAGATTTGCTGGCAGGATTTGTGACCCCCTGGGAGATCCACGCTGGATCCTTTGGGAACGTGCCTGTTCCTAAAGGATGCTCCCAGTGGGAAGGGACTCACCCTGAAGCAGTTCCTGGAGGTCTGAAGCCCAGGTGAACGACCTGTGTTGGAGAAGTTCATGAAGGACTGGGGGATGAACCCCAGGCTGGAGCAGGGGAAGAGTGTGAGGAGTCTCCCCTAAGGAGGAAAGAGCTACAGAGATAACGTGTGATGGACCGAGTGCAGCCCCTGCAGGCTGGGAGAAGGAGGAGAACACAAAAGGTCATTTTGCACCTTGAAAAATCACATTATTGGTGACTTTACTGTTATTTACCCATTGCTATTGTTTTGGCCATCGCTTTGTGGAGATGGTGGCAGTGACTGTGAGCATGTAGGGATAGATGCCTAAGCAGAATAATCCTCCAAAAACTGAGATGCAATTATCTCTACCATAATCAGAGCTTTTGTGTAAACCCTACTCTTCCCTGAACAGAAAGAGATTGGTTAAACATCAGCAAAGGCACATGTAGTGAAGGAAAACATGAAGCTTGTAATTAAATCTGACAGGATGTGAAACTAAAAGCTTCCACTGTGCCGTGTTAGTAAGGAGATGTTTAAATGAACAGCCAGGTGTGGTGAGGAGCTGAGAAGAGATGCAGCAAATGAGAAAAAGGTCTGCAAGGTGGGAGAGAAACTCAGTGCAGTTCCCAAGAACAAGGAAAAGACCTGAGGGATTTCCCCATATGTTCCAGAAGAATCTGGATCAGACAGTGTAGCAGCTCAGAAACTCCTCTTCTGCATTATGATGAGATTTCAGAAATGCCATGGAAGCCAAGTAATGAATGTATTTATGGCCAGTTCTCTGCAAAAGCAGGTATGGAGCTTACACAGCCAACTACCCACACTGAATTAATTATATAATGAATTAATTATATTGAATCACCATCTGTGGGGCTGGAGGACAGGGAAGCCATGAGGAGTCAATGGTTTCTATCCTCACAGTATTTCTTTCCATCAGTATCCCACATTAACACAATTTACCCCATGAAATTTTAGACTCTATTTGCCTTTGTTATCTAGGGGAAAAAAAAAAAAAGATAATTTATCCTGAAGTTCAGCTGTGCTCCCCAGGCCTGGAGCTCCAAAATTTTCACCCTTGGGTCTACAGCTGATCTTTGCTGCCTCTGTGAAGCTCAGCTCAAAGGGAGAAGAGAAGGTAACAGCAACTGAAAATGCCATAATGCAGAAATTCATTTCACAGTAGTAAAAAGGAATTTCTCATGTGTAGAGTGATGGTGAGGAATCACCCTGTTAATAACACCTACAAATGCTCCTGTTCCCTGGGTTTCACACATAGCTAATTGTTGTTAGTGGGGTGATTGAAGAGCTCAGAGGGTCTCTGCTGTTTCCATTTCATCCTGGATCTCTGTGCTGTGACTCAGAAACCTTTGCACAAATGCTGAAGTGCTAAATATGCATTTTCCTTCTCCCCACTCAAAATTAGTATCAAATATAGTTTAATGCATCAAGTAACTCTTGTATGGCTGAGTGTCACAGCAGATATTTGGTGTATTTTCTCTACACTTGCTGCAGACTTCAATCTTGATACGTGAGCCAGTGACCAGAAAAATCTTCCAGGATCTTGTCAGACTTGAATTCTATAATTAATTGTAGAAATATAATGCTGGGCAGGGAATATTTTATGGTACTGCCTATCTAAGTATTTCTTTACATGAAATATGGCATAAAAATTAGAGCACTCAGCAACACTCAGAGTGTTCTTAATGTGAACAATTTTCTGTGAGGTTTGAGGAATTTAGTGCTGATATATGTAAGTCCTTGATGGTGAGTTGGTATTGCTGAGTCTTGCTGACATGAAAGGCAGAGCGAGAGTTCAATAGAAAATATATCTGTACTCCACATAAATTTAAAAAAAGGAGGAATTGAGAATAATAAAGTTGCTGTTACTGGCATATTGATAAATATTAAATAAAGTAGTTAGGTCAAATTTAAAGATAGTAATACTCTGTGTATTAGGAAAAGTTGCCATATGTCTATTGCAGAATTCACCTTTACTAGAAATAGAGCTGTTTTGTGATAAGCAGTTTCACTAAAATAGCAGTTGTTTAATTGATTTCTTTTTTAATTCTCTGAAATTGAGGATATCACTGTAGATAAGACTGAAATTTCATTAAAGGCAGAGATTATTACTTCTTTTTTTTTTTTCCCCTTTGCATTTAAGCCAGGGCTGACTGCCTCGTGCTTGTTCAGAATTCCACTCTGGCTATGACAGTAGCTTTAGTCCACTGTGGCTTGCTTTGTTGTGACTCTGAAATGTGACTTTATGTTTTAATTGTGCAAGACTTTCGAGCATTTGGGTAATATCCCTCAACAGGCCTTTTCAACTTTTAAATAGTTCAAACATCTTTCCCCACCTTTTCCTAAGGACCAGGAATGTGGGCAGACAGCACCCTCTGCAGTGAACGATGGGGAAATGAGAGTTTGATGTCTGCCAGGGAGTTCTATTTCTATTTTCTGTTTTAAATCCATCTGCTGGGAGCACTCTTCCACACTCTGCTTTTTCAGTGCATGAGCAACATAATGGCTTTGGAGCTGGTGTGAAAGCTGGGACAGGCACTGGCATCTCAGGACACCTTGACGTGCCAGGGAATGGAGCTGGTGGATAAATTGATTTCAAAATATCCCCAAATTCATGGCATGTGCTGTTTCAGGTGTTACTGTCTCCTTTCCCCCTAGGCCGTTGCCTCCTGTTTACAATGACAATCCTGTCTTTTGCTACACATATGAGACTTGAGATTTTTTTCCTAAGTTGCTGCTTTATCTGAAATTTGTTGAAAGAATCAAAGTCAAGGGACACATCTCTTGTTGCAGAATTGGCATCTGATCCAGACTCCAGGCAAACCTGGGTTGGCATAACTGTGTTAAACCCTGTAGTTTACTTGATGCCTTGGGAAGGCTGACCTAGAACAGAGACTAGATGAAGTTAAAGAATGAAGTAGGGATTTATTGGGAGGCCTCAGTGGGTTCACCTTGGGCAGCACAAGAGCTCAGCCAGGGCTGCACCCAAGATGAACCAAAATGGTCCCAAAATGCAGCCCGGGCACGGGCTCTGTCACTGGGATCAGTTCTGCTCCATTTGCATCTTGGAGTTCATTGTCCAATTCCAGCTTTAGCCCATGCAGTCCCATCCTGCTTGTTTTTCTCTCTTCAGCCCACGTTGTTTGTGCTCCTGGCCTGAGATTTGGATCATTTGTCCTTGGTCCCCAGCTAGAGCAGGAATTGTTTTGTCTCCCTGCTCTGTGCAGAGAGCTCACCATGCCCTGATATGAAGCTCAGAAGTGCACACTAAAGCAGCACAGAATCTGAAAATATAAAAGCTAAAACCTGAGGCATCATACTCACATTTCCTACCAACAAGGAATAGGAAATCCTCACTTTCCTGGAAGTGTTCCAGGTCAGGTTGGATGGGGCTTAGAGCCCCATGGGTCCCTGCCCATGACAACCAGATGGTTTTTAAGGTCCCTTCCAACCCAAAACATTCTATGACATTATGTTAGAACATGAGAAAATTTGAGAAATACACAATAAATGCTATTTTCTCCTCTTTGAAAAAAAAATGTTTTGGTTTCCAAATCTTTTCAATGATCGTTTTCAGGCTTTCCAAAATATTCTGGTTTTAAAGTTCATAGAGATGTCTAATTTCATTGAGACTAGGTCAGTCCTGGACAAAATTAGATTAATAATGGTTTTATCTGGTGGGTTTTTTACTTTCAGAATGCTAGCACTTCCTCATAATTCGAAGCATGTTGGAAATGTGAATTATTCCCTTTTGATCTGAAGTTTGGCTGAACAATAGGAGATTGAAACAAATGTGGCTTATGTCACTTGCTTTATACAGCCCTGTATAAAATTTTATGGTTTAGTGGGTTTGACTCAAGTTGTGACCTGACACAGAGAATAAAATAAAATTATTCACTCTCAGTGTTTCTCCTTGCTCTACCCAAATTTATATAAGGCCAAAGGAGCACCCACCCCTGAACATGGGGTGTGAAGGGAGGTGAGGGAGGTACAGAACAATTTCTCCTCCAGCCTTCTAAGCTTCTGAGCAATATGACATTTAAAGCAATCATTTACCATGGTCAATAAATGAGAAAAATCTACTAGACCATTTTTTTTAATTGGTCTTTGGTTTGCTTGCTTGACGTTGGTTTTATTTCCTTTCCAGTGCTGGCTGAACAAATCCAGATTGATTGCTCCACTCATCAAGCAAATTCTTTTAGCTTTTTCTTGACACAGCCCTTGAAAAGACTGAGGGATGCTGATGGCTGCTTCAAGACACTCAAAATAATTTTTGCAAATACTGTAAGTTCTTCTTCACTACATCGTAATGAAGAACCTGGTTTTAGTTGGCTAAAAATGATCACAGCTAAACATGGAGGGATATAACTGGATTTCACAGTGTTTTCATGTTCTGAATTATAGTCCCCATATTTCAGGATGATCTCACTCAAACTTATTTCTAGGGAAGATGTGAATGAAGGCTGTTACAAGGTCAAGGATTGATCCCAGTGGAGCTGGAATCGCTTCAGAGTGGAGAACAGGGTGCCACTCAATATTACATGAAAGAAAAAGCCCTCCAAGGAAAATCTTAAAGCAACCTTGTTGTCTTGCTCCAGAAATGTGCAAAAGCAAAGTGGGTTTTGCTCTGATGAGTCATTGTAGAGAAAAAGAAATGTCACTCACATATTAAAAGGGAAAGACATCACCTGGTACAATTTTGCCAGGCTGCTCAGCCTTGCAAATACTGCTGGTGGACAAAGCAAGAAATCATTATGTGCAAAATTTAAGAGCAGGCTCCAGAGGGATTTCTGCTTAAAATCCTCTGTCAGGTGAATTTTAGAATCTAAAATAGTGCTAATTGTGTTGACCTCTTTTGTAAAGTGCTCAGTGATTTTCTGGACAAAAGGAATACATGAGCTGGATGATTATAATGATGATTTAATTAATAATCTTATTCTATAGCTATTGAGTATATCAAATGGCTACTAAAATCATTATTTCAGCATGTAAATTTCTGTATAATATTTTTATTTTCTATTCACAAACGAAGAGCTCTTCCTGTTGTGCTTCTCTTTGTCACTTTTACCTCCCTATACTTGCTCCCATATGTAAATATTTTATTTTCCTCAATATTTGGAGTAGCTTTACCACCATCATGTTGTTCTTTGGGTCATTTCAGGCTCAACAATCTGTGTCTTGTTTGGGGTAAAGCTCTGGGAAAAAACTGAGTTGTAAAGCAAGGTTTAGGTGAATTTCCATGAGCTACAGCTGGGCATGGAGCTTCCAGTGTGGAGGACTCCATGAGATAAAACTAAAGTGATGTTTCCCTGTGATGGATTTCAGTAACTAATGCTGTAACACAAGTATCTGAGTGCCCTTGAGGTTTTATACCCTTGGTCTTCTAGGATGCTCTGATTTCTGCCAGCTTCTTGTTTAGTTCTTTTCCTTTTGGTTCAAAAGAGATGGGCATTTGTGTAATTTTTCTCCTAGAAAAATTTTACTCCATTCCTGAAATCATCATGTTCCTCTGACCCTCAGCAGTGCCTTCCAAGAGGGAACTGGCAGGATGGCTCACTCTGACATCAATGCTGCAGTGTTTGTCCATAATTATTTATATAATTATGTGTGTTCTGGAATAGAACTTGCTGTGGAGGAAAGAGAGGTACAACCTCCTATGAGAAATATCAGCTCCCAGAACCTCATGTAAATATTGCAGAAAAGCAGTTTTTTAGTGTCCTAAATCTTCCTTACAGATTTTTTTTTCAATAAAACCTCCCAAAAATCTCACTGTGTAATCGAAGTAAAGGAAGGTGACAGAATGTGTGTAACAGTAACACTGCCTGGATCCCCCAGACAAACTGAGACATATCCACAAACTAAACCTCTGCTTTAGGCTTGAAGATGGTATTTGCCTCAAATTTTAGACACTACCCATGACACAAAGGTTCCAGAAATCTTTCGTCCAGGACTTTTTCCTTCTTGCAGCCCAAGAAGTCAACTCATGACCAAAGCAAGAATAGAGGAGGTGGATGTTACTGAAAGTAGAAGTTACCTGCTCGTCATCCCAAACACAAGAAAAGATTCAGTCTACCATCTGAGGTCCATTTTTGGGAATTATCTTTTTATCTCTTGCTTTTGCATGGGTAAGATAAGCGTTTCCATACTTGGAGTATTTGAGTACGTGTAATCTGCTACAAAGAAATGTGGAAACTCAAAACAATGAAAATATCCACAATGAAAATATCCACATTTATATCAAGCCTGAGGACTGTGCTGCTGTGCTTGAGCACTGTCTGCCCTTGAAGGCAATATGGAGCTACACAGCTTAAGTAAAATATTGTGAGTAATCCTTCTCTGTAAGATCCTCCCTTATAAAACTTAGGACCTTAGTTCAAATACAAGAGAATTAGGCTCTAAAATCCTGTATGATTTTAAATTCCCCACTCTGCCCTATTCTGAGCGAAGCAGGCAGGATCACACACTTCATGCATTTTAATGTGAATTTCAGATCGCTGCTCTGAAGTCCTTAAGGGAGCAGAACTCCCGATGACCACTGTGGATGTTGTGGGCTCGTTTGCCAGCACTGATGATCTCCTCCTTGCTCCTTCATTTACTCTGCCTATCAATTAGGCTGTTATTGTTCTGGAAGTTTCTGTAATTGGCAGGTTGTGCAGACACAACCGACAGTCACTACATGGAAAGGTGGGGGAGGATGAATACATTTAAATACATCTGCATAGTGAAAACGAGCCCCTAACAATAGCAAGTACAGACAGCCTTAAAATAATGTTGAAAATACATCGCAGTCAAGGAGAACAGCCCAAAGTATCCCACTGATTGCAATCTGAGAGGCTCAGAAGGAGACAAGAGAAGTGTTCAGCAGCTCAGGATGCAGAGAAATTTGGGTGTATTTGGCTTCTTATCTATCAAACACATTTTGAGTGATTCTGTGCTAGGCAGTTCTGCTGCTGTTTTTGAAAGGATATGAGCAAGGTTGAGCACTCAGGTTGATTTTGGTGTCAGGTCCTGTGTGTGAAGTGGGAGCATTACTGCAGTACTGATCTCTGCTCTCTGGTGACCAGTGACAGGACCTGAGGGAACGGCTGGAGCTGTGTCAGGGAAGGTTTAGGTTGGATAACAGAAAAGGCTTCTTCACCCGGAGGCTGGTTGGGCAGTGGAAGAGGCTACCCAGGGAAGCTGCCATGGTCCCAAGCCTGACAGAGCTCAAGGAGCATTTGGGCAATGCTCTCAGGCACAATAAACCCTGATGTTCCCACAAGACCTACTTTGCTCTCCTGGAAAACTCTCCCTGAACCAAACAGAGGAGCCAATGGAAATGTTTTAACTCTCTCACCAAACAGGAAGAAGCAGACAGCAATTAAACTCCAGCTCCAGGTAACATTCAGCCCAGAGTTTGGTGGAATTCATAGGAAGCTGCTGAGCCCTCAGGTGGGCAGGATGCCCATCACAGCTCGACACATCAGAACTGTGGAAGGCCAAATAAAAGCTGCTTTCCAGAGGCAAAGCAGAGCAGTCTGGTTTTACATCAAGAACTAGATATGGAAGCAATAAAAATGCATACAACTTGCATCAGCCTAGAGAAAAGACAAAAGATACTAAAGAATAGGGAAGAATAAAGTATTCGAGGAATGGGTGTTGAGAGGAAAGAAAAGAAATGAAAAAACAACAGAAAAATATTGGAGAGTCAGGGTTTGATTGCTCTGTGTATTTTAATCTAGGAAATACCTTTTATCTGTATTGTGGATTTATCTTGGACAGATTTGACCCGTAAAGGACCATGGTCTTGTTTTAACCTGTAATTTGTTATTGGTGGAGCTTTTGTGGTAAGAATTGCTGCAAGGAGTGGGAGGCAGCTTCAAATTTAATTCAGTGGTAGCCCTCCTCCCTGGACTAACCCACACTGATCTGACATGAGGGCCACAAAAGGAAATTTAAGAAATAATTCTGATAGCAAATTGATACGAGCATTTTGCTGCTCGTTTTGGTACTCCTGCTCCTACAGACTCCAGGGAGCTGCATCATCTGCTGGGCTGCAGCTGGGGTTCAGAGCCAGGCTTCTGAGAGCCAGTTAATATTGATTATCTTGATAATCACAGTTCTGGGGCTGAGTTATTGCTTCATGTTTGCACATTTTGAAAGTTGCATTTGCCCTGGTTAGAACTGGAGTTTTGAAAACACAGGACTAGGATCCCAATTATTTCATCAGCAGAAGCTCAGGTCTGTGTTCCCTGATTTAATTTAGCTGCTGCAATAAGTTGTTGTTTTGTGTGCTCACATGTTAAAATTACAGGTTCCTAAAAGTCATTACAAATTAAAAATTATGATGGTGCTTGGAATTTTCCTGGATCACTTATTTACATTCTGGCACAGCAAAGTATAAGAAGACTTCAGACCTGGGCCATCTCTGTATCTTGTTTTCTCTCCTAAAGACTGTACTCTTTCCCAGAAATGATAAATGGAAAATCTTATTTTTCAAAGAATAAAATGAATTTAAATGCAGCTTGTGAGAAGAAAGGCTGGGAGAAAAAAGGGACTAAAGTTAGATAAAAGAAAAATAGCTGGGTTTGCACACAGAAACAAAATTGCATTTTCTGAAAATCTGGAGAACACTTAGTTTCAACTAAACAGCCTCAACACTGCACTGCACTGTCAGTATTTATTTACATGAAATCCCCTAGTAATGCCAAAGCTCTCTAATGGCAATGTCAACATATGTTTCAGAAAACCCTGCAGGTGCCTCTCTCCATCCACTACCTGTCATTTCAGACTAAGGAAACTACCCTTCCTAAATTTTGATTTGTTGAATTAAAGTGGATCCCACAAACAGAAGGTGAAACATTCTTAGAATCACAGAATAGTTGGGGTTGGAAGGAACCTCTGGAGATCATCTGATGCAACCCCCCTACTAAGGCAGTGTCACCTGGAGCAGGTGACACAGGAAAGTGTCCAGGTGGGTTTGGAGTGTCTCCAGAGAGGGAGACTCCACAGCCTCCCTGGGCAGCTGTTCCAGTGCTCTGCCATCCCTCAACGTGCAGAAGTTCTTCCTCATGTTGAGGTAAAACTTCTTGTGTTTCCACTTACTGCCTTCAGTTCTTGTCCTGTTGCTAAGCCCACATCCCGATTCAGCAGAATACATCTGTTTAATCGTGTGTTTATCATGGAAACACAGAATCATTTAAGTTAGAAAAGCCCTCCAAGATCATTGGGTCAACCTTTAACCCAGCACTGCCAAGGCCACCACTAAATCCTGTCCCCAAATGCCACATTTACTTGGTTTTTAAATTCCTCCAGGAATGGGGACTCCAACCCCACCTTGGGCAGTCTGTGCCAGTGCTGGACAACTCTGCTTATGAAGGAATATTTCATAATATCCAATCTAAATCCTCCCCATCTTCTGCCCCATGGGGACAGTCTGCTGCTGTGCCTTTCAGATTTCCTCAAATCACGTCCAGCCTTCTTGGACTCCTTTGCCCTTCAGGAACTGCCTCCCAAGGGACTTCACCAACCAGGCTCTTTAACAGGCCAAAGTCTGGCCTTTGGGAGCCCAAGGCAGCAGTTTACTGTCCCCTCTTCCTTCTCTGAGATGTTGTGATTGCTGTGCCCAAGGCAGCTTCCACCCATCACATCACCCAGAATTCCTTCTCTGGTGCACACAGCAGGTCCAGCAGGTGCCTTCCCTGAAGGACTTCCTCACCATCTCTTTTGGTGTGTTATATTCCACACACTCCAGCAGTCTGGTTAGGTTAGACATCAGGAAAACATTCTTCACTGAAAATGATTGGGCACTGGAACTGTCTTGGAGTCACCATCCCTGGACGTGGCACTCAGTGCCATGGTTTAGTTGAGGAGGTGGTGTTAGGTCATAGGTTGTACCTGATGATCTCAAAGGTCTTTTCCAACCTAGTTCATTCTGTGATTCTGTGATTCTGGTTTTTTCCATATTGATTAATATTTGTGCCATACTGATTCTACCCAGACCTTCACTCCAAAGCCAATAGCCCTGCACGAGAACCAAAAAACATTGAGACAAAGGGAAAGAATGAGTAGTCACTTAGTGAAGAGTGGGTTTTGTTTGCTTGCTTCATTTGCTTTTGCAATGATGAGTTTGATAATAGTCAAGAAAAGATTTGGAAATCTAGTGTGATTTTAGTGAGCGGGAACTACAAATGTTTTCTTTTGATGTGGATTACATTCCTCATAGTTTGGCATAGTCATTTGTATTGTCTTCGTCTCCCCACTCACATTTTTCTCAACCTATCAAAAAGAAGCTTTTCTGCCTTACCAATTTAACCTGCAGGATAATCCCTGGGATTTCATGTTAATGCCTTGGAACTTGCCTGGCTTTTCCCTGTTACAAACCTGCCTTTCTTATCCATTATTCACTGTGTGTGGAGCAATGCTCACTATCCAGGAGCAAATTAACCAATCTTTTTGGTTAAGTATTTTGAAGTATGCCTACATACTTTGACTTTTATTTTAAGTTTTGATTATGACATCTTGTGGGGGTGGCCTTGATTCCTTTTTCCCCTTTTCTCAATGCAACTTGTGCTTTGCTTTCCATGGGGAAATTAGTGTTATACTCAATCTTTCACGCAGACAAAGGAAAACTTGATGATGTTCTCAGCATGCCTGGAGGGTTTTTGTGAAATCATGTCTTTCTGTATCTGGGACCCAGTGGCAGAACTGCAGTCTGTTAAGTCAATAAAATGGGAAAAAATCACATTGAGGGTGTGGAGTTAGAGGGGATATTAATCAACAGATAATGCCTTCATGTCTGCCTGTATTCCTGCTGCAAAGTTAGCTTCCTGTAAAGCCTTCTGGTTCGTTCAATGCATCAAACTCCAAATTGGACATGTTGCATTCATTTAAATCAGTTTAAAATATTACCAAGGACAATGTGTTTACTAGAGCTGTCAATAAAACATGTCTGGTTAAAATCCTGTTCATGTTTCAAATACTCATCACAAGTTTCGCTTCAACTTTTTTTAATTACAGTTAAATATTAGAATGGAGGAAATTTATATTGAACCAAACTATTACTTTTCAATTACAAGACTATATACACAGAATTAAATATTTGCTTCATAAGAATTTATGTTGACTATTTGATGAAGTTTCTTTCTGATCAGGGAGGAATTATGTTCTCTGAACATTGTTATTACTAAACACAGCCCCAGTGAATATAGTGAGTTATTTCTATAAAGGAAATGATATTAAAATCTCAATAATGCATAAAGTTTAGTATAAAGTTTTAGTATCCTGGAATAATAGGTTAACAGCCATTTCAACTTTCTTCTTTTTCCTTCCCCAGAGGGAAATCTCCTTAATATTTAAAATGTGTATAATTTATGTAATATATATGAAATATATAATTTATATAATGTCAGGGCATGATGAGACCAGACTTTGGTGAGTTTGCAGGGAAGATGTTACAATGTGAAGATGCTGACCAGTTACTGCTAACAAAAGATATCAAATTTATCCAACGTTCGTAGGGTGGTCATTTTGATTTGGAAAAGTCCATTAATTATTTTTAATCATGGTATTCCCCAAAATGTGTCTAGATTCAAGCTTTTCAAAGATTTCAATAGTTTTACCCAGAAATAAAGCATTTTAAATAATTTTTAAACATTGGTTTATTTCTGTTCTATTTGCAAGTTTGAACTCTTATGCCTACTGATAAAACCGAAAATGTTTGAGGTCTTCAGCATTGTGAAGCTGCTCTCAGCTTGTTTCAGTATTTGTATTTTTATATCCTGTCAGGAACATACAGGACTGGCTGAATGCATCTAAAATCGGAATTTGTATGTTCTGAATCCATCAATTCCCACCTACTCACTCTGGATAATCCAGCAATTTACTCAGAAGATGCAACTGTCAAGGGTTATCTCAAAGAAATAGACCAATTCTGTGGCAAAATCCTCCTGCTGCCCCTTTATTTCTATTGCTGGGGTAATCATCCTAAATAATCACCTAGGAAAATGGAGATAAATGGGAGTACTCTGGGGAAAGAATCTGGGAAAAGGGAAAGGAGAAAAGAGCCAGCAATACCTCAGCAATGATCCCAAAATCTTGGAAATCCTAACCCAAGCTGTGAGCACTTGTAACAGCACACAGCACAGATAAATCCAGCTCTGTGTTGTCTGGAAGGCTTCCTTGTCATGCCATCATTTGATAATTAATGTATTCAGCTGGTGATTAATGCAATAATTACATTGTGATATATTATAGGGCTCGTTACATTTGTCAGGCAATGCAAACAAACATTGAGAAAAGTGTAGGTTAAACTACAGAGAGTTTAATTTAAATATAACATATATATTTATATATTTAATATAAATTCGTCAAATAATAAATTAGCAGATTTACACCAGAAAAAAAAAGTCCCCTGAATGATTTAGGATTTGAAGCAACTTCCATATTCTGTGTCTAGGAAAAAGGAGGGAGTATTTCCTATATTTCCTCATGCAAAGGTGTGTACTGAAGTTCTCTTGTGCAGTTTTGTGTGAAACACAGATATTGACACAGATATTGTTCCCAAAGTGTGGGAAACCTCCTGGGTACCCCCTGTGTGGGAGACCCCTAATAAGAATTCTGTGCCAGGATTGAGAGATGAATGGGACTTTTTTGGTCTTCAGGTGCTGTTTATTTTTATCTTATCAAAAGCTCTGCGCGCCATCTACACCAGACTTCGCACACAAGGAGAAGACAGCAAAAAAGTCACAAGATGTGCAGTTTCGAGGTCTTTTAAAGCTGTTTTGTCCAATTAACTCTAAAAATGTACTTTATTTCTACATTTCTACCAATAACTAACTACTTGCCTAACACACAACACCTGCACTGCGACTTTCCTCAACCAATCTCTCTGTGCTACTAACACTGCAGAAAATGGAGTAAATGAAGAAGGAGGCAGGACAATGCCCAAAATCCTCCATTTTGTCCTCCATCTACCTCCATACTAAAACCCCAAAAGTCTAATTTTTTCACCCTGTGATAAACTATACTAGTATCTATTTCACACACTCGTAGATTCCAATTCATCCCAAAGTCCTGGAAGTCCTCTCCATGGACAAAGGTTAAAAGCAGTGTTTTCCTGGGAATCAGGGCTTGTCAGGACAGGCAGGGAAATATTCCCTGTGCCCTGGGTTCCAACACCAAAGCTACCAGATGAAATGAGGGAGTGTCCTGGTCCAGCTCACAACCCAGTTTGCAACGTTTCCCCAGGGCTTCAGGGTGGCAAAATCCCCAAAAAAGTCACTAACTCTGAGGTGGAGAGCTTGGCCAAGCCATGCCACACATGAGCCTGAAGTCAGGCATGAAGCATCTTTGGTGCCAAGTGGTGATTAGATCTTTTTCTGAGCAACTAATTAGCTGGGACACAATTATCAATTTCTCATAATTAGCTACCAATGCATGTCAGTGCATATCCTTCAAAAGCTTTGCATGTGTACATCCCAGTGAGCTGGTGAGGAATGAGAAACCTCTCTTCTCTTCTTTTGTCTCTTTTGGGACATGGCAGATGCATTTAGCAGTCACTTGAAATTACAAATCTTATACAGAGCCCGTTACAATCAACAACCCTCTTCCCACAGATTTGAGTGAACCTTAGATCAAATATTTGGGTGTACAAAATCAGCAGATGGAGGAATCCATCAGTCCTGTTGAAGGCATTTTGGAATTGGAGCATTGCCTACATCTTCTTTGAGCTTACCAGGATTCACAGAAAAGTGATTGTTAATTGACTTTTTTCTGTGTATCTCACACTGTCTGGTTTTGTATAGCCAGTGAGAGATTCAAAAATAAATTATGCACAAGTAAATGAAAGCAACTCTGATCATCTGTTCAGAAGCAGCAGGAACATGCCTAATTTCATCAATACTGATGATATTTTCATGGTCTTGGAACTTGTATTTGCACCCTTTATTTCCTCACAAACAGGAAAGGTGTTTTGTATCATGCTGCCACACCAAAGGGGGGAAAAATGAGGAAAAATGAATGGAGGAACTCTTTAACTCTTTTAAAAGAACAAACTGAAAAGGCTTCCTTGGTGAAACCCAGACTTCAAAAATGATTATGAGAAGCTGGAAAGGGAATAATAGAATTTTTCTTTCTTTCTCCTTAAGATTGATTTTTTTTCAAAGGTGACAGATCAATTTGGTCTATTTTTAAAAGTATTTCTTCCAGCCAGTTTGAAAACCATTGTTCTTGAGGAAAGTTCTGTCAAATCTCATTTATTCAGAATGTTTTTTGGTTGGTTTTTCTTTTCCCCTCTGAATGTTGATGGGTAAGGCTAAAAGACAAGTATGATATTAAGGACTTGTGACAAATGGTGTTAGTGAAGAGCTTTTCCTTTTCTTTTTCTGGGAACTGACTCCATTTAAATTGCAGCTGAGGAAGAGCAGATTAGCCAGGATACACCAGGATACTCTCCCACCTCCACTAGACTCCACCATGTGCCAGTGGGCGATTAAGTGGAACTAGAGAAAGAAAATTCCAAATTCTCCAGCTGGCAGAAATAGCAGCAGACAAAGCAAAGACCCATGGGAAAAATAAAGTTTTAAAGTGTTTGGTTTAGGTCAACCCTTTTCCCAATAACTCAGTGGGTGTGGGATGATGTTGGGGAGATCTCCAGCCAAACCACACACCCTTTGGAAACATCAAAACCTGGATCAATCCCATCTGAATTTAGATATCCATCTGAGGTGCCTGTATCTGGTGGACAGGTCCCTCCAGAACTGGTCCATCCTCACTGGAGAAGAAATTCTAAAGGTTCATACTTTTGGCCTCCATCTCCATATATGTACTATTGCAAATGCAAGGGAATAGGGTCCCTAGATAAGACACCTCGGAGAAATTACTGGTTTTTTTAATCCATCTGAGTTGAGACCTCTACACGCAAGGAGCTGTCTGCAGCATGCAATTCAATTTTTCTGCTTTCCGCCCATTTCTTCCCTTCATTCCACAATCCTCCCTTCTCCCTGTACTTCCTTCCTTCCCTTTTAGTCCACCTGATCCTTTAGCCGCCTGTTGTTTCTCACTTTCTGCTTGTCCACACAGTCAGAAAACAACTTCTCTATAAAGTGTCAGGTGATGCCTTTTGAAGGCTGGCCTAGAACAGAGACTAGACAGAGTTAAAGAATAAAGCAGGGATTTATTAGAAGGATTTCCTCAATGGATCCACCTTGAGCAGCACAAGAGCCCAGCCAGGGCTACACCCAAGATGAACCAAAATGGTCCCAAAATGCAGCCCGGGCACGGGCTCTGTCACTGTGATCAGTTCTGCTCCATTTGCACATTGGAGTTCATTGTCCAATTCCAGCTTTAGATTATACAGTCCCATCCTTCTTGTTTTTCTCTCTTCAGCCCACGTTGTTTGTGCTCCTGGGCCTGAGATTTGGATCATTTGTCCTTGGTCCCCAGCTGGAGCAGGAATTGTTTTGTCTCCCTGCTCTGTGCAGAGAGCTCACCATGCCCTGATATGAAGCTCAGACCCACACACTAAAGCAGCACAGAATGTGAAAAATATAAAAGCTAAAACCTGAGGCATCACAGGCAGGAACCAGAGCAGATCAGCTGCTGTGTGTTATAACTCCCCTTCCATCCCG
This sequence comes from Irena cyanogastra, assembly GCA_013397155.1. Lineage (NCBI taxonomy): Eukaryota > Metazoa > Chordata > Aves > Passeriformes > Irenidae > Irena > Irena cyanogastra. The sequence continues at coordinate 85,575 of VWZV01005415.1, read as the reverse complement.
ACTGAAACATTTCTACTTAAACGATGAGCCCTGTGTGCTCCTCTCAGTGCAATACCAAGCACAACAGGGACCTCTGAGTCCTTAAGTGCAAACATAATAAAAGCAGTAGCAGCAGCAGAGGCGTGGGTGGCTCAGCCAGCTTCTCTTTCCCTTCCATCCTTGCAAGCTGGAGGGTTCTTACCGGCACCACTGGGAACAGGGATGAATGAGAGCTCCACTTCCACGTGGCAAAATGTCTGCAAATAAACTGCAGAGCAGGTGCTCGGAGAAATTAAATGATTCCGCGTAATTTACCGTGGCAGGAGCATCAATTTGAGAATTGCTAAACTGCCAGTTACCGAAATGCTGTATTTTATTACATTTTCAACCAGCAAATGTCAGCTGCTTTATTGGTTTTAACATGGTATCAGGTGCGCTGATGAATTTAGCAAACACACCAGTTGGGTTTCTAATAAGCATGGACTCCTCACCTCAGATACCATTAATTCTGCTTCATTTCTGACTGCCATGAAGCTGGAGGAGTATTTTAGGTGTAATTTTATCCCATCCTAATCAGTTCCATAGCAATTTATTACACAATTTCTCTGTGTCTTGAGCTAAGTGTTATTGGTTCATGGAGCATGGAGATTGTTTTATTTAATGTTTAGTTCTATTAACCAAGTTCTCTTCACTTAAATCTGGAAGAATATTAAAGTTGATTTGCAAGCTAACAACTTGTCTTTCAAAGCAAGAAAATAAAAGAGACATCCCCTAAAATCCCTCCAATTTGGCATTAAAAATCATGACCTGGCTAAGCACTCAATTCAATGCATGATGAATGCCAAAATCAATTAAAAGAACTTCCTGTACAGCTTAAATCTGCTGATGAAAAGGGATTTTTTCTTGTTAAAAAAGAATGAAAAAAGCAGGGAATCTATCAGCATGGGCACCCTAAAGGCATTTATTGAGTGTAAAGTAAAAAAATAAAATATAGCCTGAAAACACGAGTTTGATGAAGAATGAAAAGGCATCAAGCCGAGGTCACTAAGATGATTTTTATGCTCCATGAACATGACACTGAAGGTTGCAGCACAATCCAGGGCTCTCTCCCATTCCCAAATCCCCTGTCAGTGCTGCCATACCACCTGAGATCCCTGTGCATGGATTGGGTCTCTAAGCATGAATCCCTCCAGCCCAGGCTGACGTGGAGGTGTCTGCAGAGGGAGGAACGGGCTCACTTTTCACTGCACAGCATCTCTGTGAGTCAGGCATGAGCTGGAAGTGGGAAAGGGTTTGGGTTGCTCTGGCAGGGAAGGTTTGGGTGAGTGAGGTGAATTCAGTGTGAGTGATGGGTCAACTTAGCAACTAATATGAAAACTTGCCAGTGACAACAGGTGGGAAGACTCTATCTTTAGTATTTTTTATGCAGGTTGGAGGGACTGTAGCAAATTCAGAGCCTTCCCTCCCTAACCTAAAGGAAGGCTGCCATCTAATGATCACCAGCAGCAATTCCTGCTGTTTCACCAAATAAATTCCCAACAGAGCAGCTTGTTTCAGTCTGGAGGTTCAGATTATGACCTTGACCTCAAAAGTTGGTGGTGTTGGGCCCTGGCTCCTGACAGGGCACATGAGAATAAAGGTGCTGCCTATGAGCTGATGCCTCAGGTTTTAGCTTTTATATTTTTCACATTCTGTGCTGCTTTAGTGTGTGGGTCTGAGCTTCATATCAGGGCATGGTGAGCTCTCTGCACAGAGCAGGGAGACAAAACAATTCCTGCTCCAGCTGGGGACCGAGGACAAATGATCCAAATCTCAGGCCCAGGAGCACAAACAACGTGGACTGAAGAGAGAAAAACAAGCAGGATGGGACTGCATGGGCTAAAGCTGGAATTGGACAATGAACTCCAAGGTGCAAATGGAGCAGAACTGATCACAGTGACAGACCCCGTGCCCGGGCTGCATTTTGTGACCATTTTGGTTCATCTTGGGTGCAGCCCTGGCTGGGCTCTTGTGCTGCCCAAGGTGGATCCACTGAGGTCTCCTAATAAATCCCTGCTTTATTCTTTACCTCTGTCTAGTCTCTGTTCTAGGCCAGCCTGCACAAGGCATCAGAGCTGTTAAACATCATCTCTGCCTTTTATTTTTCCCTTCTTGCACCTCAGTGGGTATTGGGAGAGTGGTTTAGCTGCCTCATTACATCACCTTTATCCAGTTTCACATTCAAACACACTCAGAAAGATCTCACTGCAATAAAAAAGAAAAAAATACTACAGTCACTCAAGGGAACAGATTCCTTGCAATTTCCACCTAGTGCTGCACAACAAAGTTATTCTTTTGCTACTCCTGGGACATCAGGAGCTCTCTGCAATGTGTCACAGAGGAGAGATCCACAGCTGACATCCCCATTTCGTTCACAGGTATATATTCCATATATTTTCATACACGGAAATTGTTCCAGCAAAAAAAGGGAAGAAATCTGGTTCCATATTTGTGGTATGCAGAAAAAGAAGTGAGATACATAAACTGCAACAACAACAACAAAAATTTAAAAAATTAGAAGAAGTTTCTAGAAGCAGAGATAGTGAAGTGTTGAAATTAATTGTCTGGGACATTGTTAAAACCCTATTAATGGAGTGTTTTGGAAACAGGTTGGGCAAAATACCTGATAATGTCAAAATTATACCTGATCCTACACTGGGACCAAAAGATGGACTAACTCATCTCTGGAGGCCACACACAATGATTCTAGCTTTAAGGGTATCGAAAATGAAAAATCAGCAGGTTCTAGAGGCTTTAGAAATAACTTCCAGATTCTTTACAAAAAACATAAATTCTTTTCCAAAGCAATCTAATTTATCCCATGCACTTGTGAAAATATGACTGCTTTACTGCTAGCACTAGCACTCCTTTTTTTATCTGATAGGGTAGGCACTGCTGACCTCTGGAATATTTCCTACCTCCAGGCCCAGTCCTGGCCCAGCTCTCCCATCACAGCTGTACAAACTGTCCAGCATGGGGGCTGCAGTTCTCAGCTGCCACATTTCACCAGTGCTTTGCAGTTATAAGTAAGCTCATTGCACCCCCTCTCACTTAAATCTTCCTAAATTACACCCTCTGCCAAGTCAGAAGTTAATTTAGGCAGATATTTTAATCAGATATTTTAATTTCAGCAGCGCTGTGATGAGGTGACCTCTGAAGGTACAAGTTAATATTCCCAGGTCATTCTCCCTCCACCTTTGCTTTATTTACTTATTTATTTATTTCTTTCCCTAAAAATAACCCTGAAATTATTGTAATTCTTTCGGCCTCTTTGGGTGATTCCAGGGGTTGTGAGTGGTTTCAGCTCACACAGAGGAATCCCTCTGGAAAAAGGAGCAGCTTTTCCTCCAGCACACACCACAGGCAGACCCTCATGTTTTGTTTTAAAGGAGAGATTCTTCTGCCTTCTCGCCCAGCAGGGACCAGGACAGTCCCCAGACTGAAAGATTTGTTTTCTTCCTGCATGGAGTCCTCAGACAGTGGTCCCAGGCCCTTTCCAGTAGCCCTTGCTGTCTTGGTGCCTGCCTCAAGCAGTGAGCTTTAAATAGATAAGGATTAATCCTCACCAGCCCATTCCAACACACATTTTTTTCCCAAGCTGGAGCTTTGCTGCACTTCAGGGTGGTCAAACTCATCCTGCTCCAGCTGAAATGTCTGTCTGGAAAGACACCATGGGGAGGAAGCAGCTGCCTGCAGTGAACACAAGAATGATAAAGCTGGCAAACTTCTAAAATTTTGGATGCTTAAAGTGTAAAGCTTAAGGATCAGCAACAACAAAATTGGTGCTGCCACCACTGAGGGGAAGCTGGTAATTGGTGTCATTTTGTGTAAAACCATAGTTCTCTCACTCATTTTTAATTTGTTTTCGTCTTACAACCAGGCATCTTCACTCTGAACATGTTTCAGCAGTGATCAGAGCAGATGAATTGGCTGAAAAATCAGAGCAACCCACAAGAAGCCTGAAAAGCTCGTGTTGGGAACACCAGTGTTGTTACAGCCCAGCTGGTGCTGAACTAGTGAGTGCTGGGGCTGCCAGATGCAAAATCATGCCTGGCTCTTCCTTCCCACTGCTGCACTGTGAAACATCTGGATTTCAGCCTGTGCTGATTGAATCTGCCCAATTTTCAGCCTGGCCCAAGAGATGCAGGCCCAAGGATGTGTGTGACAGCCCAGCCAGGGTGATTTTCTCAGATTCCCTTCAGGAAAAAATGCTGAACCTCAACGTTTCTGAGATCACAGAATCATGAAGGCTGGAAAAGACCTGTGAGACCATCGAGTCAGCTGAGTGAGCCTCATGAGCTGAGCCAAAGAGCTCCCATGTAAGGCCAGATCTGGTGGCAAACATCCTGCAGGGCATGGCTACGGCACCTGGGGCAACCTCCAGACCGCCAGGCTGGGGATGAGCAGGTGTTTGCAGTACAACTTCATAGTATTTCACCTTGCAGAATTCAGAGTTATTCACAATTATAAAGCAACACAGCACCTATGGAGTTACCTAAGGATTTTATCTGTGTTTGACCAGATGTTAGCACTTTTTATTCACTCACTCAGGGCTTTTTACTACTGAATGTTCCCCGTCTTGGGGCTGTGATATTGAGCCCTTAGAAAATGACCGTGTGGTTTGCCAAGCAAATGAGCACTACATGCAAATATAGTTTGTTCTTCTCCACTGTTGGTGTTTCTGTCATGTCTTCTGTTGCTCTGTTATGTCTTCAACAGCCAAAAAATCCCCCAGGAAACCGGTCAGGATAAGCCATCTTCTCCTGTCTGCACTTCGTATGTTTTAACCTCATGTCTTCAAAGTAACAGACAAGCAGATGCTCTCATTTCATTAAAATGCTCTTTTTCCTTAAAATGTTAATTCTCATCAAACCAGCCTCACATCACATTAATTCTACAAGCCAGGTAGCACTGAATGAGCTGTCACTTCTTTTCACTTTCATTTTTATTCCACCTTTCTTCCTGTGACAGTCGAAGCAATTTACTGAAGAAAACCAGGCCTTGGGGACACAGCAAAGGTTGGAGGGTTTGGATATTGTATGTGTGAAAGCTCCTACAGTTCTGACACCTGTGAGGTACCATCACCACCCAGATTGTCTGCGTTGATCTAACGAGCTCTGCAGCCATGGGAAACTCCACTTGTTTCAGGGTAAAGTGATTTTCTGGTGCTACTTGGGCAGGAAGGATGGTCTTCCATCCACCAGGGAGGGTTTCTCTCCTCAAGCTAGCTCTTGCAATTCCTTGGGAGGATGTCCTCGTGCTCCATGAGACCCGTTTTGCCCTAATTGGCAGAAGAAGTGAAGGAAATGTCTGGCAAAACCATTTTCTCCAGATCTGCTGCTGCTTCTGCCAAAGCCACACGCTCACATGTGTCACTTGGGACTGCTGTGAATGCAGGAGAGTTGGGATTTTATTCCAGCATCACAAAAGCTCCAGACATTTTTGTCACGCCCCAAATGGTACCTGAGTGTGTTATGGAGCATCCCAGAGACCTGAGCATCACCATTATTCTCCTGTCCAGTGTCTTTCAGAGCAGGTTCCTCCTAAAGCCTCTTTTCCTCTTTCCCAAGTGCTATTGATGACATTTCAAAGGATCTATTAAAAACATTCTTATTAATAGACTTCTATTAATTTGGAAGGGCTCTTTGCACAGTGCCCTTGTTTGCAGCTACTTGGCATGAAATGAAGTGTTCTTCAGTGGGTTTGATAATGAATCACTTTCTGAGATGAGATCAGCTGTGGAACACTTCAATTTCTTCCCAATACCATTCCCTGTTTACCTTCTTTCAGGAAATCTACTATATTTGATAGAAAAAAAAAATTTTAATGATTGAAAAATAACTATTGTAACTCCTTAATGCCCTAAAGTGGGTAGTTTGCATTCCACAAACACCAGATGGAATAGTTCAACCCGAATGTACCATGGGACAATGACTGGAATAAAATCCTCTGATAGCAAGCAGGGGAAAATCTAATTGAATTAAACAGTACCAATCCACAGGATTATTGATAATTTCTGTTTTAAAATGGTCATAAAATGAAGGTAATGTTCTGTGGTCTGTCTATGATCAGGAAAATTGTCGAGTAGGAAGACCTTTGAATTGTGGCAGGGTCGGATGAAAAATAAAATTTAAAGAATTGCCATAGTTACCTTCTGATTGAACTCGTGAAAGAATGACCAGCAGAGGTGAGCAGAGGTTTAGAGGGCCACAATCCTTCAGGGATGACTGGTGACAGAGGGAGCTAATGAATGAGAGAAATTAATTAGAGCTCATGTTTTCTAATTAATTTCAGGGTCACAGGTATTTACAGTGGCATGAGATAGTCCTGTCTGCAAACTGCTCTGCTATTTCAGAACCAAATTGTGGGAGAAATTTCACAATTTTCTCCCAAAAGTGGAAGAAATTTCAGCAAATCACTTGGGGTTTTTGGTGGGTTTGTTTGTTTGGTTGGTTGGTTTTTCTGATGGTATCAGATGAGATAAAGAGCAGTTCCCGTTACTTTTAACAGATTTCTGACACAGTGAGTAATTAGGGAGTGTGGAATGGCACTCACATTAAAGGCATGGAGAGATGTGCTCACTTTCATGCTCTCTGCTGCCCTGGAAATATGTTTGACACAGGCTGGGGTTTGTTTTGCTCCCAGACTAAGGAGGAAGCGATCTGTCATCTTGGCAAGTTTTCAGTATTGATTTATTAGATCAACTAATTCAATTATATTTGAACTTCTTTGCTGGCGTGTTTCTCAGAATATAAAATGCAATTATCCCATCTGTTATTTAAATAACACAAACTGCAGTCCTTTATTCTATGTCTCCCTTCAACAAGCCCACAGCATGTGATTTACTTGGAGCCACAACATTCAATTAAAGACTTCAAGTGATAGCAAATTTCACATAGTCCTTACTAAGATGTTCCTATGGTTAATTGAAACAACTGTAAGAAATATTCAGACTTAATTATAGGCCCGGATTTTCCTAGATTCAGTTTCCAGCCATGAAATCTTAATCTGTTTTAGATAGAAAGATGTGTCTGCATGGCCAACCTGCTGGTTTTTATGTTGATTTTGAATGGAGTTTGCTGCTGTTAATTGCTGTTAATTGTCAGATTGAAGGCAGCCCACTAAATACAGCATCTAAAATGATTGGATGTTATTTGATGAGGAAATTGGGAGCTCTCTAGGTAGACTGCTGTAGAAATGCAAAGCTTTTCTTGGCTTATGGTTTTTAATTGCACAACAGGATTTAATCAATGCAAATAAAATTCCTTGTTGAAGCAGTGTCGGATCTGTCACCCTGGGTTGTACAACCCTGTTTGGGGATGAATTCTGTGGTTTTGTGAGGGTTGAAGAGTCCAGATAAAAAACATATTTTGGTCTTACAGACAAATCAAACACTTTTAGCATTGGCCCCTGGAGGTAGCTTGGGGACAGCAAAGTGTCCAATTCTACCAGGTGCAACCCCCAAATACCTAAAAGCAAAGAAACAGTTAACAATTTAACAAGATTAGCATCTCTTGCAGCATTAGCAAAGCTCAGAAATGCATATTTCATTAGATAACATTGTGGGTACCAGGTTTGTGATTGTAGGTACCTGGTCTGTGATACTTGGGAGTGGGGCTGTGATCCAGCCTCATCCCCAATGGGCCTCAGCTGAGGAAAACAGGTGAAGAGCACAGACGGTAATGAAGAGCACACAGGTGCAGTGCATGAGCTATAAGGGCTAAAAAGGTTGGGCTTGAGAAGCAGGGGGGACAGATGCTAGCAGAGGCTTGCAGCCATTGGAGGCTCACGATGTTCCTGTGTCTGAGCAGACAGCCTGAAGCCTTCTGACGAGGTATGGTGCTACTCTAGATTATTTTGTGTCATGGCTGTCTTAAATATGGACTATGTCATGGTGTGTGCTGTGACATAACATGCCAGTTTTTCATACCTTTGGAAGGTGCAGGAGTAACAAGCCTTAATTTGAATAACTAAATACCATAATTGCAGCAATGCTCTTTTGCAGATATGAAAATTAAATGTGAAGTATGAAGCTATTTGCCTTATGATGTGTTTTTTTCTATTGTTTATTTTAAAAAATTATTATTTATTACAAAAAAATTACTTTCTATGTTTTAAGATTCTTTTTCTCATAAACTTGGTTCACAGATTGGCAGAATCTACAATTATACAAGCTGCAATTGCTTTAACAGGTGGAAGGGAAAGGCTTTTCCAAGGCATTCCCAGACTACCTAAACCCCAAATTGCCTATATTTGGCTGTATATTTAGACATATTTGACTAAAATTGAGATTAATCTGTGCCATGATGTCTGACAAGTTATTTATATATAATACAGGATGAGGAGAACAAGCCAGATCTCAAGTGTGCATCATGGTTGAGGGTAAAAATCTTCTCTTCATTTTATATGTATATATAGGATATAGAAATATACATAAAATGTGGATTTTTTTCCCAAATCAATCTGTAAAAAGGTGTTATTCAGACCACCAATATTTAATAGTCCGTGGTTGCCACTTAATCACATGCTCACTGCACCTTTAGCAGCTCGGCTTTCTCAGGCTCTATCACTTCAATAAAACCAAATAAATTTGAAGGCCAGGAGAGAAAAAGAGACCCTGGGAGAAAAACCAGTGCATTTTCTGTGAATATAAGAACTAAGGCAGGTAGTTCTTGTCAAATAGTTTCTGAATTCAGGAAAAGAAATGCCTTCTTTTTTCTTGTTTTCTGCACTTCTGGTAAGACTTTCAATCTTGCTTTATTATCTCCCAGACAAGTTTCAGTTTTAATAGATGATCAGGTTTCATATGACTTACAGGAAAAAATATATTTCATATCCTCATGTTTATTTTTGGTGAGCAGATGCCTTCTGAAGAAAAGCAGCCACATGGGGAAAAGGGAATTGTTATTGGAAAATGACTGTGATATTTATCTCATTTTTTTCCATCTGTAAAGCGCTTTCTTTGGTGTACAAGCATGAAAGAGTGGGGATAAAGGAGCATGTGGAAACAACCCATTGCTCAATTCAGCTGATAAGGAAGTTTAACAAAAAGAAGGATTTTTTTCCCCCCCTCTAACAAATCATAAAGAAGCTGATTTTATCCTTCACTTCAGCTGTGCAAACCAACGAACCAAGAATCCAAACCAAATTTCCTTTAGCTTAATTAATTGTAGCAGCCCCCAGACGAGAACACTGCACTTCTGTGCCCATGGAATAAAATGCTGGAAGTTTTTGGATGCAGCTCCCTGGGGACACTTTGCAGTGCTGCCAAAGCAAAGGTCACACAGTGCCCTTGGTGAAGCACAGCACTGGTGCAATGCAAGTGAAAGTTGAGGCTGTTTCCTTTCATTCCACCCCTGGAAATTTGGGATAAGTTCTCAGCAAGTCCCTCCAGCAGTTTAGGATAACTCTGCTCCTACCCCAAAACCTGATTTCAGCATGGCTTAGGAGCCATCAGGCCAAAAATCCCACAGCTTTCCACAGGATTCTACAAATATATAACAGCGTGGTTAATTTGTAAAAATACTAAGAACTTCACAATACCAGATTTTCCCCCAGACAACTGCTAGTCATAAAAAACCCACAAAAAACTGTTTTTCCCTCTTGTAGAGAAGTCTCCATAACCTTAACAAGAAAAACTTCTCTCTCTAAGTAAACTAAAAAAGAATATATTAAAAAGAGTAAACTGACTAAAAATTTTACTTTTAGTTCTTTACATTGTCAGTGTTCAAAAAAAAAGTTGCAAAAAAAGTAATCTAAAGTTTATTTTAATTCTTACCACTTTTTCCCCTTTTAGTTACTATTAATAAATTTTTCTTTATACCCTTTTAAAATTTCAAACCTACTTTACCTTGCTCCTAATCCTATCTCACAACAAAAAGTAAGTACACCAATAATTAACCAACACCAAACCCACCACACTCATTAGTACGTTAACTAAAAAACTTCAAATTTAGTAAAATCTCAAATTAACGAACCAAACTACTACATTCTGTCATTCCAGCGACCCTAGATGCCACAAACAACAGAGGAAGTGACAAATTGGTGTGTGAAATCTGCAGAAGAGCAGCGAAACAAAGCTGGGCTGCTGCTGGCAAATATTTTCAGAGCAGTGAACACGTGATAAGGATTCTGCAGTTGGTGATTCCTGCCATTGGGATTCACAGGTGCAAGTCAGAGAGGAAGGAGATGGGAGCAAATTTATCTTCCTGCTTGGTCTCTGGAACAGGATTTCCCAGATAATTTCACCCATTGTTTTCCTGCCTGGCTTTAGGCTGAAATTTACCTTCCACAAAAGCACCCACTTTTCATATGGGGAATTCACCACTCTTAGTTGTCACCCTTAAAGCTAAACACATGCCATTTCTAATCTGCTTTTTGTCTTTTTTTACCTTCAAAATCACAGAAAACATGGTGGTATCCCAACGAGGCTGGGCTGTTCTGCAAGGGAGAGGGACCTTACTGAAAATTGTAAGGTGAAAATGAGATTTTGTACTTTAAAGAAGAATGAGAGCCCAGTAGAGAGCAGATAGGTGTAATAGAGAGAAAGGACATGAGTTCAAATAATCCTATTTCATAATAATTTAAATTCTTTTTTTTTTTACTCTCCTGGATTCTTAGGTACTTGGTTACAACCAAGGACATCTGCCCTTAAGGGAAATTACAGCTGTAGGTTGGTTACAACACACTTGTAATTGAACAGGGCTGAAGTTCTTTATTTAAAGGCTTTTTTTAATATATACATCATGAAAAACCAAACTAAACCATTCACCCATATGAGAATTAAGGATGGAGCATGCAGGGGTTTAGATTTTGAAGTGGAAATGGTGGGAAAAATGGAAAATGAGTCACACATAGAGGAGAGGCAGCCCATTTCTGAAATAAATATTATGTGCTGTGAGAAAATGACCCAACAACTGGAGCTAGACTAACATTAACATATTAATTGGAAAAGTCTCCCTGCAGAAAGTCTTAGATTCTCCAGATTCTGCTTGGATTTTAGTTATATTTTCAGAAAACTGCATTATTCTTAAAGAATTTCTTGTTCTTATCAGGATGTGAGTCCTTAAGATCCTTTTCAACTTTTAGGAAGCAGTGGGGTTTTCAGCAAGCACTCAAGCTCTGAGCTAGAAAATTTGCCATTCTTTTTCTTTCCCTTCCTCCCTAGAATCTCATTTGATAAATAACTAGGAGTTGCTCAAGTTTTGAAGTGGAACATCAAACATTTCTGCAAGAGCTGGCAAAGCTGCTAAAGGGATGGTAATTGTGATGAGCAGCACTCCCAGGATCACTGCCTGCCTTGACTCACATCCTGTTTCACCCATGCAAGGTATTAGGTTTGTACAAAGGATTAGTTGATGACAAACTTGCTCCTCTCTGGATTACAAGTGAGGAAACTGTAAAAACACCAACACCCAAACAGCCTTGTCAGGTATTACAATTGATTTGCACTGCAGAGTGCAGGATTTCAGGTGTTCTTTCAAATTGCACCCTGCTCAAACCAAATGTTAAGGAAAATGGGAAATTCTGAGTGCTTCTAATGGAGAAAAAGACCTGTGTTCTGTGGTAGCTTTTCCTTTCCATTTGAGATGTTGGACTGGTATGAATCACTGGTGTAGTGTAGTGGTTTTGGTTTTTTTGGAGACAAGTAAAGGACTCAAAGTCCTGGCCTTTCAGGCTGTGAATGGCACAAATATTTCTGTGATTTCTGGACAAGTCTTGTGATGCAATGAGCTCCTGTTTTCTTGGAATAACACGAAAAAGCCCCTGATAAAGCAAAGCTTTTATTTCTCAGCTTTAGCTAAAGGAACTCCAATTGCTTGCACAGTATGAAATTTAAAAAAAAAGCAAGACATTGCTCCTAGTTTCACAGAATTTTTGCCTGTAGGGTGCAAATTAGAAGTGTGACCACTTAAAAATGTCCTGGAAATATATACTTTGATGGCTTTTCTCAGCACCTCAGTATCAGTGAAGTGTTTGCTGCGTGCTTTAAGCTACTTATAAACTGCAGGGACCCGTTTCCTCTGACAAACTTGCAATAGTGTTTGTGAGTTATGAAAAAAATGAGCATGGAAAATAGAGATATTCACGGAATTTGGAGCTAGAAGGAATTTTCCTTATGCTCTTGTTATTAATCAAGTAAAATTCCTTCTGCCCAGGAAAGAATGAAAAGTTCTTATTATTATCAAAGTCCAGCTTTTGAAAGGTCAGAATGTTAAAAACAATGTCAGCATAAGAAGTCATCTAACAGAGAACAGCAAGATTAAAAATTCAATGTATTAAGTATCTTGAAGGGGGCTTTAAGGATAACATTGAAAGGAAATCTGTTTCTTAAATTTGGTCAAATATCCTTGGTCATGCTTGTGAAAATTACAATCCCTCCTCTAGGAAATTAATGGAAGAAAATTGTTGGGTAGTACCTGCCCCAAGCTGCCAGAGGGAGAGGAGTGGGCAACTCAGAGAGCTTCACAGCTTGCTGGATTCCTCAGTGAGACCTTTCTGGCTGGGCACCTACAGAGCCTGAAGCTGGGCAAAGGACAAGGAAGGGTGAGGAAATCATTCAGTCCTGAAGAAAAATGGGATCATGGAATGGTTTGGGTTGGGAGGGACCTTAAAGACCATTCGGTTCCTGCCTCCTGTCACGGGCAGGAACACTTTCTGCTATCCCAGTTTGCTCCAAGCCCCATCCAACCTGGCCTTGGACACTTCCAGGGATGGGGCGTGAACCTGTAAATCACCTCGTTTCAAATAATAAAAACCTTGAGATTACAAAAGTGAAAATTAAGTTACTACGATTAACATTACATCTCCAAAGAGAGCTGTGGTGCCCAGAGTTTCACTCTGGTGCTGCAAAGAAACACTGAACTGAGTCCTTCTGCCCTCCTACTCTTGCTGTCAGCAGTCACAGAAAAGCAGATTTTCCTGAATGTTCCAGAATTGTGAATTTTTGAAAAATAGCAGGAGAAAGATAGGAAAAGTTATTTGTACTTGCCCATTTTCTAGAGCATTTTTAATAGAATAATGCACCCTGAGACTTTCTCCCAGCTCCTCTTCATAGGACTTTTGTTCCAGACTCAGCTCCAGCTCCATGCCCATTTCTGGACATGCCCCAGCTCCTCAATGACTTCCTTCAAGTGGTAGACCCAGAAGTGGACAGAGGACTCAAAGTGCCTGCACACAGTATTCAAGGTGGTTTTCAAACACTTGTTAATGCTCTTTTCAAAACAAGAAATCAGATTTTGCTGAATCCATCTAAATATTTTATTGGTAGAAGGAAGAAAAATAATTTTCATATCCTACAATTTTAGTAGGATGGAGAAACTCCTAGGGTCCAAAAGCCCAGGTTTTAACTCATTTTCATTCCCCAGCTGTTTGATGTGCAGCCAGAGAATGCTGTTAATTAAAGCAGGTCCCCAAAGGCAAAAATTGTTGTGGTGTTAAAAGCAAGAGAGAAAAGAAAAAGCAACCTCCATCATTTCACATTGCAAGGGACTAAAGCAACACCCTTAAAAATTCATTTCTGGAGAATACTCTGAAACCTGATCTCTTGTCCCCAGAAAACACAACCCCTGGGCCAAATATTCAGGTGGTGTTGATCAGTGAGGCCCACACAGGCATGGAGGAGGCTGTGATTCATGTGAGCACTTTGTGCCACTTCTGACTGTTCCTTGGTGCTGTGCAAAACCACCAGGCCAGGGATCATCAGACATCCCAGCCCCAGCAACTTCTTTTTCATTCTTGTCGACCAAATTAGTTTCTGATTGACTTAATGTGTATTTTCTACTTTCATTCCAAAGTGCCTGAGCTGTTGCTTTATTACAGCTTCATGCTACAGCACATGCTCTGTGGTTTTCTCCTGTTCTTACCCCTGGTCCTGTATGTAGTGCATCCCTTTCAGCCCCCCAAGTCCCCTCAGCTTTTCCATCATCCCTCAGCTTCCCTGGTCCCCTGAGCCCCAGTGTGGTGGCAGCTCCCATCACTCCTGGGAGACTGAAGTGGATGAGCCAGGAGGTGACAGCAGCTGAGCAGAAAGGACCTTGACACTGTACAAGCACTGCTCACAATCACATCTCTTTATTTTCAAGTTTTAGGCACCAAGTGAAAATATAACCCCACATGAGCCTAAGCCCTTCCCAGGCTAACTCATCCCCAGTTAAACCAGCACCCTGGGAAAGCTGGCTGCTGCCTGCCCTAGGATCAGGCAGCTGCTGCCTGTGCTGCCTTCCTGCACTGCCAAAACCACCTGAGAGCAGCTCTGCTCCTCGGAGGGGCTGCTCAATGGGAGCTTGCAGGAGCAGGGCAGCAGCATCAGACACCACTGAGGCAAACACAGCCAGGCTGAACACAGCAGGTTTTGCACCCAGCTGGAGATTTGCTCCAGGTGTAAGTAGGAGCCTGTGCAGAGGCTTGCTAGGAGCAGTGAGCTCTGATCCTGAGGCAGCTCATTGTGCCAGTAGTGGAGAAAACACAGGAAAAACTCATCCCAGCAGAGGCTCCATGGAGCACTCCAGCACCACAGGGATGTCAGAGCACCTCTCTGGGTGCTGCCCCATGGTGTCCTGCTCCAGGATGGAAGAGTGACCAGGGGAGGCCCCAGGAACATGAGCAGCTGGTAGAAGATTCAACTCTTGTGGACCCTCCAGGATTCATGGGTGCCTTTCATCCTAGTGCCTGGGGAAATCTTTGGCCTGAGAGTGTTCTGTGAAAAGTCTTGGTTGATCAAGAAGTCACCCAGCAGCTGCTTCACACTCCTGCTCAGGTCAGGCAGTTCCTGCCCTGGGAATAGGGTGGGCCAAGCCAAAGACCTGGCAGCATTTTGTGCTCTGTTGAGGTCTTCATCCCGCTTCTTATCCTCTGCTTCTGCAGTTGTCCTGCTCAAGGCAGCTCCTGGAGCCAGGCTGCTTCTGCATGCAGAATTCAAGGAGCACAGCTGCCACAGCAGCCCAAAAGAACCAGTAAAACACAGAGTGGAGGAAAGCTTTTCCCAGGACCCTCTGCTCAACCTCCTGCCACGGCCGCGACATCTCCTGCCGCAGAAACTCCTCACGCTGCTGCATCTGCTGGATCATGGCCTTATCAATCTGTGGATCTTGTGTCTGCCCAGGCAGGATGGCCAGCACAACCAGGAGCAGTGTGATTGTCACAGACATGGCCTGGAAGAGGTGGAAAAAGGTTTAGACCTGGGTAGCAGGTCTGGGTGAACAGGCTTGAAGGGACTGCAGACCCTGTCAGGAGACAGCACAGGGCCCATCCTGCCCAAGCACTCTGATGGCCATTCCTGGCTGGGCTGTGCCCCATGAAAGGGCAAGAGACACCTGAGCAGTCTCCTGAGGCCCCATCTCTGCCATGCTGGAGCATTCCCTGGAGCCAGGGGCACCTGGCACATCCCCAAAGCCTCTCAGGGCACCTGCCACCCCTGAGAGCCCCAAGGACAGGATCATGCCCTGCCCTGAGTGCCACAGTTCTTGCCCTGGGTCAGAAACATCCCTGGGCATCTGCCCTGTGCCCCACCCAGCCCAGCCTTGCTGAGAGTATCTTGCAACATCCAATGGCCATCTAAAATAAGAACTTAACCAGTTTGGGCTGAAGTTTCCCATCCTGGCATTTTCCAGCAGCCTCTTTCTATTCTATTTGGCTTTCTTAAAGGTGAAATAACAATAAGAAGGGGACAGTTGGTTCTTTTTTCTCCTTAATTTTCTCTAAAGTGCTTTATGTGCTTCAGGAGATGCTAATTAAAGAAATTATGTTCCGTTTGCCTTGCTGAAACTATTTTTTTAAAATCAGAACCAAATAAATCCACATTTACTGAATTGTTACTCAGCTCATCCTTTGACGCAAAGACTCAAAATCTATCAGACTGTTTCTTCTTTTCTATTTTCCTGCAATCCACATTATTACAAGCATCTGAAGAGTCTTTGTCTGTTCAATGAAGAGTTATTGAATCACGCAATGAAGCACAGGGGCTGCACTGAACATCCTGTATCTCTTCTTTAAAGGTAGTTATTCTACATGTACAGCACACTCCTACCAGATCTCTTCTGGTGTTACAAGGATGAGAAGGATTTTCTCTCACAGCTGGATTCCAGGCAGTAAAAGCACTAATAGCTTCAAGGAAAAGATATTGAATTTGAGAGTCTGTAGTTAATTCAGTGATACTGTAGTACTTTGGGCCTGAAACAAGACTTGCACAGCATATTTAGTTGGGCCCCTTGGAAATTAAAACTTCATTTTACAAAATGTTCTTCTCATCTTTATCTAGAGAATGTGTTTGTGCCTTATTTTACAGGAAGGTAGACAGGATTAGAGGGCAGAAGGTAGCATATTGTAGACAAGAAGGAAAATAAATAAATGCCCAAACATTTCAGTGTTCCCCAGTGCCCCTTCTAGGAGGAAAGAGCTATTGGTTACATGCTTTAAACATGCAAGTTTTTTAGCTTAATTTTGGTTACTTTTTGCCACTGCATGGTGGAAACTTGCAGAAATTGATGCTTTTAAAAGTGCAAATCCAAACCTTTACTTTCGCAAAGCTGTGCATGAATCAGCTCCTTCTGAGAGTCTGTCCTTCCTAAACTGTGGAATAATAATAATAATCTCTTACCAGCAAATCTCCTTTCTTCCTTTTCAGGAGACCACACTATGACTGCTTGTTCTTTCCCATCCTAGCTGTTACTTGATTTTAAATCATTTGTTTCATGGGAATGCTCTCTTTACTAGCAATGTTGAGATATACCCCAGTGGATATCAAAGTAGGGTTCAACTCCCTGACCTCCAGCAGACAGAGCATAATTTTTTTTGTTCAAATAACATTAAAATATAAATATCTACTTTCTCCTACTCTTTTCTGGATGATTTTTTTTCTTTTTATATGAGAGAAAGTTGCCACAGAGGGGAAAAGCTTTTCCCTTTGTTGACATGAGCGCTGCACCACTTCCGATGCTTGAATAAAAACTGAGGGTGAAGGTCTCAAAGGCAAAATAATTATGAGTATTTTCTACCAGACCCTAAAATGTAAGGCAGCTCTTACTCCTGAGGAATTAGTCATGTTTCAGGAAAAAAATCTGTTCCTCTGGTAGATTAGTTTTATTTTTTATTTGCATTTTACACTTTGGTTTGGTTTGAATAGACTGGCACCCAAGCCAGGTTATCTTTAATGTTTGAACTATCTTATTAACAAGATTTCTGATCAGCCAATACAGCTGAAAAAGGTAATATGCCTGGCATTAATCCTTTCCTGCTTTTTTAAAGCCAAACAAACAAATCCTGAATGATAATGTGGGATTTTCCATTTTGGCTACAACCAGTTTCTTGCCATTCTCCTCTTTAAAAAAATTTCCATCTGACATGCCAGCACTGCTGTCTTGTTTTTGTTCTCATATATAATTAGAATGTTAGGAAAAATACAAGCTTGCATCAGTTTAGTGCTGAGACCAGGGCTTTTTCTTCTGGAGGAGAAGAACATCAAGTCCTCATTAGGATTAAAATCATTAGTGCATAAATACTCACTCATGAAAATCCTTAATGTAAAGTGTTCTCTTAATGCTACAGAAGTATTCCCTTAATCAGGGCACTTTCACTTTTAAGTTCGAGGGTTTAATTAAAATTATAGCCACTAAATGTGGAAAAATTCCCCAGCACAGGAAATTGTGCTAAGGGAATGTTATGGATTGGGTAAATATGATAAATAGGACCTGGCCCCAAAAGTTCAAAGGAGTGGATGTATTAAAAAACCCCCAAATTATATTTTAGTTTTAAAGGTATGTTTATGAGGGAGAGAAAAAAAATGAGAATCATTGAACACTTCCAGGGAGGGGGCATCCCCAGCTTCTCTGGACAACCTGTGCCAGGGTCTCACCACCCTCACAGGGAAAAATTTTATCACAGACGTCATATTTGCATTTGATTTTTTTTAAGCACCAGGGCCTTCATAACGAAGGGAAGGTGGATTACTTCTAGATTTTCCAATTCGGAGTTATTTTCATAATTCTCACAAGAGGCTCCAACGATTGAAACTCATCAGCTGACATTTAATGGCTTATTTGAAATTGTCAACAGATTTGACAAATGTTTTTAAAATCCTGCTTAGCGACAAAATTCTCTCCCTTCATGAAGGGGAGGGCACAGTAAAACCCCAAATACTTTCTAATTCTGTTTCAAACAAAAATGTTGCACATTTGCTAATGCACATACATAAGCATAAAGCAGGTTTTATGTAAGAAAGTAGAAAATTGAGAGCTTGAAGTCTCTCCTCTGATAATCTCATCCTTTCTGTTCCTGAGTCTTGAGAGCCCTCTAGGGTTAGTTCAGGCATTTGGTGTTGCACTAATCAGACCTCAAAAATCCCAAGTAACACGAACTGTGCCACATCACATGGCTGGGCATCCTCACTTCTGCCCACAGACACATCTGCTCCTGTAAATTTACACACAATTTACTTCCTTGTGCTCCCAAATCCTCAGCTTAAAGAGTTTTTATGTTAAAGCCGACTTTCCCCTTCCCTAACAAATTGGGATCCATTTTCAATCTTGCTACAGTTATTTTTTTCCCCCTATATTTCTAATTTATAATATTGCCAACTTCAATCTGTGCTGCAGCAAAGAGAAATCCCTTTTTCTCAGTAAAAGAGTTAAAGAGCTGGGCAAGTCATGATATTTAAGCACCAATGGGCAACTGCTTGTAGGAGCTGGTGGCTTGCACCTTGTCAGGTTTAAGATTATATTCTCATTTTAAGATTCTTAATATTTTTAAGATTAAGACTTGTTGTTTTATTTGTCATTATTAAAGCCCAATCATGGCATTAAAAAAGTTGAACAAGTGTTGGGCTGAGCTGCAGTTCCTGTCAAGCAGGTTCTTGCAGGACTTTTCCATGTGTCTCTCCAAAGGAAGTATTGGTACAAAGACAGAAAGCAAAGATGGGCAATTCAAACCCCAACATAACCAGAACAGCTCTTTTCCAAACTTCAGAAGTCTGGTTTTGACTTCACACATAGATCACCAGTCAGGAGACACACATTGAAGAGAAATCAAAAGCAGCAACAAGCAGCACAGCAAAAACAAATCCAGCTTTTCTGGTATTGTTTTTCTATGGATAAGTATTGGTTTCTTGCATAAAATTTCAGGTTAAAAATCCCCAAAGTGTCAGAAACAGGACCATACACAGGCAAAGAGGGGGTTATAGTTCTCTGTATTTCAGAGGCAGCTGTTTCACAATAGAGACAAACGATTTCCCCTGTGGTCTCTTCCTGTGTCTCAGAGCTTACACTTCCATCTAACACTCATTTTCAAATTTTCTCTTGCCAAATTCTCTTCTAAATGTCACATATTGTGACACATATGCAAGCCAGGTGTGGGGAAAAGGAAGCCAATTGAAGTGGGTGACGCTGTTACTCACAGTTTAATGCCCAGCTTCAAAATACACAAAACCCCCCAGTATTGTGAAATACAGAAGTCTGATATTGCATTTTTAAAATCAGATATTGACAGCTGTAACCACTACTTTTTTTTTTTAATAAGAAAGAAAATCAAAACTACTTACAGACCAGTTTGTGGCAGAAAGGCTCAGAAAGCCAAAGGCAAAGAGAAGGAATACAAAATGTGCTCTTCACATCAAAAATCCTTTAGAAGAAACTCAAATTACCACCTGATCTTGCTAACAGGTGGTTTAAAGATTCATGGAATCATTCAGGTCAGAAAAGACCTCTAAAATCAGAGTCCAACCCTTAACCCAGCACTGCCAAGGCCACCAGTGACCTGTCCCCAAGTGCCACATCCACACAGCTTTTAACCCCTTCAGGGCTGGGGACTCCCAACTGCCCTGGCCAGCTGTGCCTGGGCTGGACAGCCCTTTTGGTGAAAAAATTTCTCCCAATATACAACCTAAAGCTCCTTTGGCACAAATTGAGCCTCTTTCCTCTTATCCTGTTACTTGGGAAGAGCGACCACGCCCCACCTGGCTACAGCCTTCTTTCAAGTAGTTGTGCAGAGCCACAAGGTGCCCCCTGAGCCTCCTTTACTCCAGGCTGAGCCACTTTCCCAGCTCCCCCAGCTGCTCCTGGTGCTCCAGCCCCTTCCCCAGCTCTGTTCCCTTCCCTGGGCCCACCCCAGCTGCTCAATGTCTTGTTCTGAGTGGCCCCAAACTGACCCCAAGATTTGAGGTACCTCTGCAATGCCCAGCACAGGGGACAGAAACTGCCCTGGTCCTGCTGAGACAGAACTTGCACCACTATAAAAATGCACAAAACCCCATATTTGTGAATATTTAAATGCTATTTTAACTTAGTGACTGAGTTTTAGAACTTCTAAACCTTTAGTACCACCCAGCAGGTAAAACATGGGAGCCAGAGCTCAGCAGAACATCCTAACCCACAACCTGAATATATTTTCCTACATCTCCTTTACTCCTTCCTCCCACCCCATGTGTGTAATAAAGAGATATTGATGATTTTCTCAAAGTTTGTAGTTGATGCATTAAAAAAAAAAAAATGAGAGAAGAGTGGAGAGCCTGTCTGCAAATTGCCACTGCTCTGTTCCCCGTGCTGGTACTTGCAGCCCCAGGCTGGACAAAAGCTTCTCGAGCTGTTCTCCTCACCAGTGTCCCTTCAGCTCCCGGCAGGAGGGGAATGCTGAGCTGCAGCACATCCCGGATGGAGCAGCTCTTCCAGCTGAGCCAGAAGAGGGAGACCAAGGATGCACTAAGCAGATGCCAGCTCCTTTCACTGCTCACTCTCCCTCTCAGGAAAACCAGACTGCAATGTTTGCACCTGTGTGAATGCCAAGTGATGTAATTTATAACTTACAAACCAGAGGGTTGGAGCTGTGCAACCACGCTGTGAAAGAGCCTGACAAGGGTCAACAGCATTTTGAAATCCTCGAGACAAAACACCTGCACAACCTGCTAGAAACACAGAAAAATATTTATAAATATTTATTTTTAAAGTTGGGAAACTTATGTGTTAGTACAAGAAACTGTTTGAGGTGTTTGTGGACAAGATCACACCCACAGCTGCCTGCATTCCTAGAAAATAGGCCACAGCAAACCAGGGTATTCCTGTAATTTCTATAATCTGAATATCTGTGATTTTCTGGCTCCAGAAGTGCTTGGCAAGAGAAGCACTTTACCAGTTCTCTTGATTTGAATTTGCATTCATATGTATTCTCATCCCTTTGCTTATTGTATTATCATCTTTTTATTTACATAGTTGTTTGGGGGAAATCCTAGAGGCCACAAAAAGGGATCAAAGTACTTCTGTAGTGATTGGTGGAAAAACACAAAAAGAAATCCCCTGCTGTCTCTGTGGCGCATAGAATGAGGAGAAAAGAGTCCAAATTCCAGAAAATCAGAAGGTTTTATTTTTAATAATCTATTTTTAATAGGGTTTTTGCTAACAGTTACTTGATTGGTTAAATGACACATTTCTCTACTACTATTGGATGAGATAGAGCATATTTTGAAAACACACGTAAGAAAATAAACTAAAGTGAAAACCAGCACTTGTTATTTTGAGAACAAGAGATGCTTACAAAACTTTCATCAAGCTTTTCCTGAGAACATGAAATGTTTACAAATCTGTTCTCTTTAAAGGTAAAATGCTTTTCTTTGGGAAAATTCAGGCCTGGTGCTGGAGCTCTCTAAGATTCACTAAATGTCAGCCCCACACCCCTGCCACTTAAATCTTGCAGTCTAAGCACATTTGTATCCAGAGCAGATGAAAAGGTGGGTGCTGGGAAGGGCTGAAAGTGACAGCAAAAAAATCTAGTGACTTCTGTAGTAAGGGGACCTATTAGGATATTTTCCTGCACTCAATTGGTCTAAGAACATTTAGGATTATTTATGGGAAAATATAGAGGTATCTCACAGGGAAACACTTGTAAAATTTCCCAGCCCCTTACACACAACTGCATAAANAGGGTTGGAGCTGTGCAACCACGCTGTGAAAGAGCCTGACAAGGGTCAACAGCATTTTGAAATCCTCGAGACAAAACACCTGCACAACCTGCTAGAAACACAGAAAAATATTTATAAATATTTATTTTTAAAGTTGGGAAACTTATGTGTTAGTACAAGAAACTGTTTGAGGTGTTTGTGGACAAGATCACACCCACAGCTGCCTGCATTCCTAGAAAATAGGCCACAGCAAACCAGGGTATTCCTGTAATTTCTATAATCTGAATATCTGTGATTTTCTGGCTCCAGAAGTGCTTGGCAAGAGAAGCACTTTACCAGTTCTCTTGATTTGAATTTGCATTCATATGTATTCTCATCCCTTTGCTTATTGTATTATCATCTTTTTATTTACATAGTTGTTTGGGGGAAATCCTAGAGGCCACAAAAAGGGATCAAAGTACTTCTGTAGTGATTGGTGGAAAAACACAAAAAGAAATCCCCTGCTGTCTCTGTGGCGCATAGAATGAGGAGAAAAGAGTCCAAATTCCAGAAAATCAGAAGGTTTTATTTTTAATAATCTATTTTTAATAGGGTTTTTGCTAACAGTTACTTGATTGGTTAAATGACACATTTCTCTACTACTATTGGATGAGATAGAGCATATTTTGAAAACACACGTAAGAAAATAAACTAAAGTGAAAACCAGCACTTGTTATTTTGAGAACAAGAGATGCTTACAAAACTTTCATCAAGCTTTTCCTGAGAACATGAAATGTTTACAAATCTGTTCTCTTTAAAGGTAAAATGCTTTTCTTTGGGAAAATTCAGGCCTGGTGCTGGAGCTCTCTAAGATTCACTAAATGTCAGCCCCACACCCCTGCCACTTAAATCTTGCAGTCTAAGCACATTTGTATCCAGAGCAGATGAAAAGGTGGGTGCTGGGAAGGGCTGAAAGTGACAGCAAAAAAATCTAGTGACTTCTGTAGTAAGGGGACCTATTAGGATATTTTCCTGCACTCAATTGGTCTAAGAACATTTAGGATTATTTATGGGAAAATATAGAGGTATCTCACAGGGAAACACTTGTAAAATTTCCCAGCCCCTTACACACAACTGCATAAATGAGCAGTGTTTAAAAAAAAAAAATCTTCAAAGGATATGCAGAATCTCATTCTCTTGTCATTACAAAAAAAAAAAAAATAGTGTTCTCAGAGGCATGAAAACTAAAAATAAACATCCATTTCCCCAGAACTCTGCTCCAAACTTCAGCCAAAGTTTACCAGACCATTTCTACCAATCAAAAATTGCTTCAAGTTTTAAGACAACACTGGCAAATGTTTTATAACCTCATTGAGAGGTAAATTTGCAAGAAATAACACAGCAAAATGTCAAATTACGGCAATTCTAACCATGAGTTTCCATCACCCTATTCAATTACACTCCTTGCAAATGCTTGGATTTTGCATTCTCAGATTCTTACCCAAAGTTCACTGCCAGCTATAAAGACATCCCCTGGGCCTTAGTGGATTTTGGATCTGGTCAGTTCCAAACTGTTTTTCTGGCTGATCAAAAAAGGTAATTTAATAAATTCATTTAGCCATGAGCACACCAAAGAGAACAGCTCTAGCTCCTTCCTGATTAAACTTGGAAGATGCTTCAAAAAGCTCGAGTTATTCCTGCTTTCCTCATTTTCCAACCTGTCAGTGCAGCAGTTTGGGGGTTTCTGGGAAGAGTGTTGGATGTGCTCAGCAGCACCCAAGGAAAGGAGAGGAAATTTCTCCTGGGCAGAGAAAGCAGCAGTGTGCAGGTGATCCCTGCAAACTGCAGGGATCCAACAGAAGAAAAGTCAAGGCAACATCAAATTCTCCTTGTAATGGGAGCAACGAGGCTGAACATTCACAAAATCTGCTCAGATAACATGCAGAAAATCATTCTTTGGGTCACCAGCCCAGAGCCAGGAGCATCCCAATGTCAAGTCCAAGGCATTGACACAAAGACCACAAAAACTGCACCTGATGTGAGTGGAGACAGCAAAGGGAGAGAGAACCAGCAGCTCTTTCAGATGCTGGAGCCTGATGCTCAGGTGCAGCCAAAGCTTCCAAATCCCACTTTTTTTCCCCTCACTCACATGACTTCATTGTAATTTATATTCCTGCAGTACCTGATTTTGTCTGCCAGTGGGCACAAAAGCCATCCAGCTGGTCACAAAACTTCTGTGACATCCCAAGTTCCCTGGGAAGATTTATCTTCTGGGGTTTCCCAAAGGTAATCAAGAGGAAATCTGGGATTAACCCTTTACAGAGCCCTTATCTGGCTTTCCCCACTGTTAGGGGACTCTGGGATTTGGGAAACCTGCTTTTGTTTTCCACTGGTGTTTGATTGGAAGCAGAAAACAAACTGTAGGTTTCCTGCAGAGATGCTGATACAAATGTAAGGTTTGGATAAGCCAATCGCACTGCGGTTGATTTGTTTTGTGCAAATAATTCAATTTCCAACACACCTAAGAACCAACAAGCCAGAAGATGAGTTACTGTTTGGTCATTATGTTTCCTCAATATCTTGGCAAGGACACAAGGTCAGACACTTCTTCCAGTGAGTATGTATTTATCCAAAATGGAGTTAGTTCAGGTGAAGATTTTAAGAGCTGTGTTTGCAGGAAGGTCTGAGACTCATAATTCTTTTCTGGGATTTAAAAAACATCTTCCAGAGTTGATCAGAGAAGAGATTTGAGACCATGTCTTCTGTTTTCCACATGGTCTCTCTCCTCCTGCCTGGTTATCTTCTCAAAGGGGTAGAGGCAAGTCTGGCTTCAGCATTCAGCACAATCTGAGAGCTCAAAGATGAAAATCTGAATCAAAGGTAGGTCCTAGATAAACTAACTCTATTTTTTCATTTACTGGAGATCAGTTGCCTAAATACCTTTAAATCTGGACCCAAAGCTGCAAGGATTAGAACAGTAATAACTAAAATGTCATCTAAGAGCTGAGTCACGTTCCTAAATGTCTTTGAGACATTTGTCATGGATTATACTGCGCAGCATTAATTTCTTTTCAGGCCTTTTACTGCAACATTAAATGATGGAAATGATGGAAAATAAATTACCAGGCAGTTGCACAGCCTAATAAGGCAAGGAACCATCTCAGCAAGCAGAGAAAAACACAACTGAGCACTAATGAAAGAAATTACAGGAAAAAGGGGCAGGCACAGACTGCATTACACACGTCAGGAAGTGATTTAACAGCTGAGTAACCAGAACCAAGTTATTGAGACTTGATCCCAGGAGAAATGAAATCTTGTGCTGTGCTGACACCTGCTGCACAAATCCATTCGCTCAGGAAACCACAGCTCCCCACCATGCATGCCAAAATGCAGCTTTCCAGCCCAGAGGAGCTACCCTGAGGCCTTTCAGAGCCATCTGATGTTTGCAAAGCACTCAGAGACAACCAGAGTGTCTGGGAGTGACACCTCCCTGAGCAATTCAGTACAGTAAATGTTCACTTGGTTACAAGACTTACCCTGACACCTCAAAGATGGGATTAGAGGCTTGGGAGGTTTATTTCCAAGGACTCAGGTGGCAGTGGAAGTGCTTGTCTGAGGAATATACCTTAAAACTAATTCCTTTTGCTTAGCATTGTTTAATTTTGAGGCTTTGAATGTCAAAGGTTTGTGGAGCACGGAGTCATAGAACCACAGAATCATTAAGCATGGAAAAGACCTTCAGGAGTATCAAGTCCAACCCTTAGCCCAGCCCTGCCAAGGACACTGTTAAATGACATCCCCAAGTGCCACACCCACACAGCTTTTAAATCCCTCCAGGGGTGGTAATTCCATCACTGCCCTGAGCACACAACCCTTTCCATGAAGAACTTTTCCCTAACAGCCAGCCTAAACCTCCCCTGGCACGACTTGAAGCTCTTTCCTTGGGACAAGTGACCAGCACCCATCTGGCTCCAGCAGTTCTAGCTGCAAAAATTGATGAAGCCCTTTGGTTTTGTTTGGCCCAGGTCACTCTTCAGGGTTAAGCCTAGAAATGTTTCTTATCTTGTTGTGCTCCATCAAACACCCAGGAGGTCACAGCAGGTTAGGAAGCTGCCTCCTCCATAAACACAGCCACGTGCAGTTCTCTCTTTTGGCACCTTTGAGCCTTTCATACAGCACTCCCTTCTTTTTTTTTTAAAAAAAGAAACCCAAAATATCACAAACCCTGTGTTTCCTTACTCATGCTTTAGAGACTCTTCCACTCAGGGACCATAAAGTTTCATGTAGGTGAAACAGTGACCCACCAACAAGCCTGTGATGTGAAAAGAGCCATTTCCAAATAGAGGCTGCATCTTTCTCTTACATCAATTAAAATTTAAAAAAATTAACCATTGCATTTTCTAACCTCCTTTAGACCCTTTCTCTTTAGCCCAGCTGTAAAATGCACACCTGGCTACTCAGTCAGGGAAGAACAGATTCACCCAGACGTGATTCTTCCCTCTGCTATGGGAAGGGGGTGTGCTGCAGCCAGATTAACCACATGGCCTTGATTTTTAATTAATGACAGCCTTATTCTACATTCTTTTCTTTTAAACCCCCCCCCCATATTTCACTTGCCTTTTGCTGTTTAATTTCTGTGCAGGAGGGGCATGCTGCTAATGAGAGCAGCTCCCTGTAATTACCTATGCAGACACAGTGACCTGAAAGACACATTACACCAAGCAAAAAACTCCCAACAGCAAGCAGTGGGCTTGTTCACTTCCCTTGGAGCTTGTTGGGTTTAATCCTTTTGGGGTTATTTTTTTCAGCTAACTGATTTATAGCATCATTTTCAAAACTGAAACTGCTTATTTCCATTTTCCCAGTACTCCACACCTCTGAGTGTTTTTGGTTTGTATTTATTATTGGGTTCAGATAGCACATAAAAAAGAAAAATAACTGCCTGTTAAGACTCATTTGTATGCCTCATTTGATACAGAATTGAAGGCACCCAAAACACTACAAGAACCTCACTCAGGTACCTCTTGCTTTCTCTGCCTGTGCCCAATCACTAGTTCACACTAAACACATTTACCTCACAATGGCTAATCTTTTTCTTGGAACCCTTCAGTGAATTTTTTTCCCTCTTAATCCCTTGGAAACTTCTGTTTGTTACCTGAGACATCTCAGCTCAGCAATCCCTGGGAGCAGCACTTGGAGAACTGACAACAGAGACTTTAAAGCATCCCTCAAGCACCTTTAAATGAGGTGGCTCAGCTGTCAGAAGCTTCAGACTGGATAAAGGAAGGCAGAACACCTGGGGCTGAGTCTCTGGTGAGCCTTGTGCCCTCTCAACACTTTTACAGCTGTTTCTCATTGCCTGGAAATGCTGTCAACAGTTACAGGTGACAAAACCTGCGGGCTTTAATCTGGACTTCAGTGTTAACCCAGGTCATATCTGAAACTTGTGTTGCTTTCAGATAATCATTCTGGATTATTTTGTCCTTTCTAGAGAGCTGCATCTCTCCTGATTTCATGTCTTGGCTGGTATGAAGTGTGACAGTTGCAGATTGTCACATCTGCAGAATTTTCCCCTCCCACACTTTGCTGGACTTGGGGAAGTTCATCTGAGCACTTCACTTCTCATTGGTGCCTTTTCCCTTTGCTGTTATGTGAAATGAGCTGTTTGTGTCCCTTACATGCTGAGCAATAATACCCTCGTGGTGTTTTCTCCTTCTCAACTTGCCTGCTGTTTATTGTCATGTGGTTAGACTGGCAAAGAAGATAATCCATTCATTTTGTATTTTTACAGCTCAGCACAGTGGGACTATGCCCTGAGCCAGAGGCTGCAAAGCTGTAAAATAATCCGAGCCAGCAGCATGGGTACGGCAATATTTCACCCCAGTTTTCATGCAAATTGTGAAAGGTGTTTAATGTCCAGCACTCTCCAAGTTTGGGCAGTCCCATAAGATTGGAGAATTGTGGGTTTTCCTGTGAGGATTAGAGCAATACACCTCCCCTCTCCATCCCAGCAGGGAAAATGCCCCCTTCCTGTCCCTCATTGTGCCACTTGCCAGGCTGCTGTGTGTCCCCAAGTTCAGTCTATTTTCTCCCTGTCCAGAGAGAAGCCAGTTGTACAGTAAGGGCCTCATTAGGTGCTGCTTCCTGTGACTCCTGGGTATTTAAAGGAGATGTGCACAGCTTTAAAGGGGCTTGTGGTACTGACTCCAGTTTTTTAGGCAGAAAATTGAATGCAGCAGAGAGGATGGTGGCTATGGCTCATTTGTACATGGACAGACCCAGAAGAAGTTCCTGCCTCTTAATCCATCAGTCAGACGTAATTTGCCTCAGAAATATGAACTGTCTCATCAAATCATAATGAGGCTTGGAGCAACAAGGTCCAGTGAAAGGTGCCCCATGGCAGGGGTTGGGACAGGATGGTCTTTAAGGTCCCTTCCAACCCAAACCATTCCATGATTCTGTGAAAACAGAGGATGCTCCCTATCCCACCCGCCGTGCACAGGGAGGGTAACACATATTCCTTGTGCTGAATCTTGCACACTGCACAGCAATTAATATCAGGAGAGAGCTCAATATTTCCATAGAGGCTGGTTGGCACTGTGGGATTGTGAGAGCAAGTAAGTAAATAAATGAAATAAAAATAAATAAATGAAATAAATGAAATACACGAACTTGCTCTGGGTGGCAGACAGGATCAAGCAAACAGCTCATTAACATCCCAAAGTGATCTTGTCTATGCCTGGCTCTGGCCTCTCTGGTGTTACTGAAAACACATTTCAGTGGCTTCACCCCGTGCTTTAACACTTGTTTTTGCAATGCAGGGAAAGAAAAGCAGTAGATTTTCCAGGGACCTTAAGCTGTTTGCTTTTTCTTCCCTCAGCTACCAGTAACTGAAGCTGTTCTTGCAGGAAGTGGATTGAAATGTGGACATTTTGGCCTTTAGGAACCCTCAGAGGAGTGAATAGTTGCTTAGTGAGCAGTTCACATCCATTTCTGAGTCCAGGGATTAAGAACGTGCATCTTTTATGGCCAGTGCTCATGAGATCCTGTCCTTCAGCTCATGTAGGAACAGACTGAGCTCAGTGATAATCCCAGCTGAAGCCTTTCAGTAAACACAAATCAAGAGATTTTCCGTGTAATATTTGTAGGAAGTTTGGCTGGTATCCTCCCCCTGGTGTTCACAGCCTTTCCTAGGTCAGCAGTGCCTCCCCCTTGCACAGCACAGCTCACGAGTCTCTGGTGGGGAAAGCCAAGTCGCAACTCCTGAACGGGGCTTACATTAATTTGCAATTAATAAATCTTCAGTAAGAGATGTGATAAGCTCTCCACATCTTTCTCTTTAGATGCTTCGAGATCTGAGCTCACAGGGAAACTGGTGACTTCTGCCCTTTGGCCCTTCTAGGGTCACTGGGGAGTGGAGTCAGCACTCGGCACAAAAACAGAGAGTGAGAACTGGCAGTGCTTCCCTCATTCCCAAGAGCTTCAGAATGGACCTCTGGGGGAAAGCACAGTTAATCAGGTCACAAAAGTGTGGGGAGCCACACTCCAGTACATGGTGAGCATCCTAAAGTGGTGTGGGAAGAGCTGCAGTGGTTCAGTTAATGGGAATGATGGGCTGGTACCTGCAGAGCTGCAGATCCCCAACATCAGGAGGACGTGGAGCAGCTGGAGAGAGCCCAGAGGAGGCCATGGAGATGCTCCAAGGCTGGATCCCCTCTGCTCTGGAGCCAGGCTGGGACAGCTGGGGGTGTTCATATAGAGAAGGCTCCAGGGACACCTCAGAGCCCCTTCCAGGACCTAAAGGGGCTCCAGGAGAGTTCTAGAGGGACTTGGGACAAGGGGCATGACAAAGGGAATGGCTTCAGACTTGCAGAGGGCAGGGTTAGATGGGATATTGGGAAGGAATTGTTCCCTGTGAGGGTGCTGAGGCCCTGGCAGAGGTTGCCCTGAGAAGCTGTGGCTGCCTCTGGATCCCTGGATGTGTCCAAGGCCAGGTTGGATGGGGCTTGGAGAAACCTGGGACAGTGGAAGCTGTCCCTGCCCATGGCAGGGGTGGAACTGGATGGTTTTCCCTTCTAACCCAAACCTTTCAGGGATTCTGTGATTTTGCCTGTCTTCTTTTGCCTGTAAGATCATGGCACACCTGGAGCAGAGTTGCTCAGGTCCACAACTCCTCAGATTTCAATAAAAAGAGATGGCTAAAGGGAATGGAGATAAATCTCCTCAAAACCCTCCATTTGGTTATGTTCAGATGTCTCCATGAAACATTTTATCAGTGCTCAATCCTTCTTTGTTGAAAGAAAAAAAAAAATCCAGAATAATCAAAATTCAAATCACTGGGCTTGGATCCTCAGCTACAAACCTTCCACCCTATCATTTTGTTTGTTTTCAATGGTATGTTCCATTAAGCAGTGAGTGGGTCTGTGATTAAAAATTACTGCTTATCTTCATGCCTCATTTCATATTTCCTGTATAGACATCCCATTCTTGAAAAAAAAAAAAAACATAGATCACCCCCAAAATTTTCACTGACTTATTCTGGTGAGCAAGGATTGTGTGTATTTTATTGTCCTTGTGTTGTCTTTCAGGCAGAAAAATATGAGTTATCATAAGGAAGACACAAGGGAGTCCTGAAAACAACAACAGATAGGCTTAGGATATTTGTTGCACTTGAAGTAAAATTGTCAGAGATGCTTTCTCAGGGAAAGTTATCTTTTTGTTCCTCAGGCATCTTTAATCTATTTAATCTCTGCTTTTCTTCTTTTTTTTTTTTTTTTCTTTCTTCCCTTCCAAATGTAGAATCACAGAATGGTTTGGGTTGGAAGGGATCTTGAGGATAATCTTGTTCCAACCCCCTGCCATGAGCAGGGACAACTTCCACTTGACCAGGTTGCTCCAAACTCTGTCCAACCCAGCCTTGAACCCTTCCAAGGATGAGGGAATATCCTACTAAAAGCTCTCAGGTTCCCAGGAAGTATGTCTGGGTATTAGCAATAGGGAAAAAAGGCCTAGATCTATGTGGAATTAAAAAGATTTAAATTTACTTCTGTCAATCTGCTGAGATTCATTTGTAAAAGAAAGAATACAAATTCAGCCTTTCTGTTAGGAAATAAATTTAAAAATTGCTAAGATTTTAATTTCTTCCCCTTTCTTTACCGTCATCCCATATCACTCAAAATAAAGGGTCAGACTTCACACAGGTCTGTCTTAGTTTGAAACCCTTTACAGCAGCTTCAGGACAGAGTGAGAGAGATGTCAGGTATGGATCAGGAGTGACCTTTCCTTCAAGACCTCATTCTGTTTGTTGTTCCCAAAGTCTCACAGCCAGTTGCATGTACTGGTTTTGTTTGCAAAGGGATCTGGAGGGTGATAATTGGAAAAGAGATTGACCCAGGCAGAACAAATGTGTGCTGCAGCTGAAACCAGCTCTTAGGGGTTTGTAAATGTGACCCTGAAAGGAAGATTACATTATATCAGAATTAATAAAATTTTTCTTCAAGCACGGAGAGAATCAAATGCTGGAAGATGGCTAAATTATTTATTCTCACTGTGACCAGGCTCTTTTTGATTCATCTGCCTTTTTCTCATGTTGCCCCACAACCTTTAGGGTTAGAAGATGTGCTTCTGGTTGGTCCTTAATCTCAGTGCATGTTTCTACAAACTTCAGGAAATTAAATTTGCCACCAAGCTATGGAACATGCAAAGAGCTTCTTGTTTAATAGCCTAAATAAATCCTTCCACCCCAGATTGCTGGGCAGGAAAGTAAAGCAGCCTTGCACCAATCCTGGCAGACCTGTGGTTCTCAGCTCCCTCCTCAGACCCTGTCATTAGTGCATTTGAATTAATCCATTTATATGCAGGAATTATTAAACTGGATTTGAGAGGGCTTGAAGGGATCTTGGAAGGTCAATTTGTCCATCCTCCTGCTTCAGGACAAGCACAACTCTGTGTAAACCATCCTGTCTGCTCTGAGAAACCTCTGAGGCTGGAGATGTTCCTGCTATCTCAGCTAATCTGTTTCAGTCCTTCTTTCTTTCTGTGACCATCCCAAACTATTTTATTGCTCTGGATGGTTAAACGCAAGACTTTAAACTGATAATTTGCCCATAATGTGAAGTATCCTGAGACTAAACATCGTCCTCCTGAATAATGAATATCCTTGTCTAAGAGAAAGCATCTCTGCAACCTCCTGGATTCTTGGGACTGCCCAGTGCAGGAGCTGGACTTGAAAATCCTTGTGGAACTCAGGATATTCCATGATTCTGTGTGGGGCAGGCTTCCATTGCCATTACTGTGTTGTCCCTCACAGCTCATTTCTGGTCCAAGAGCCTCTGAAATCCCATTTGAACCTGGAAGCCAAAGCTGAGGTTTGCACTAAAAACCAACCATGGCCCAACCCATGTGTAATGTGAATAAAAATCTGCACCTGTAGTACACCTAATTACGTCAACAAATCTCCTCTAGTATCATTCTTATTAGGACAGAATGAGACCTAAAGTTGAGAATTTCTGAGTTCCCAAATAATGCTTTGACAACGTGACTACTTCTGACCAGCAAATGTATTGGTCTGACCTCATTAACCATCAAGTTTTTCCTGCAAGATACTGAGCAAAAACCCCTTGAACACAAAAAATACCAAGTCCAGCTGGCTTATCTTTGTCCCACCAGGGATTTAACCAATTTGCAGAAGGAGATTTTAATCTATTCAGGTTTTAAATTAACCTGTTTTAAATAACCACAAAGTAGTATAGATTGGGATTTCTATTTTGGTTTAAATTGCCTTTCTCTTTAGTTCCACATCTTTCAATTGCTTTAATAGTACTGTGATTAAAAAAAAAAAAAAAATTATTTTTCATGGTGAAACCCAACAACGTGCAAAAGAATATGATAGATTCAACAGAACAGTTCTGAGTACAATTTTTGGTTTGTTCATGTGGGTGAGCAACCCTGTAAGTTTCAATGACCAGTAAACCTCCAAAGGACAATTTTTTCTCCAGATTTATAGCAAAATTCTGCAAAATAACCATATTCCATTGTGTTTTCTCAAAAGGATTATAAAATGGTGGGCTGAGCCTGGCATTTGGATGGGATGCAGCCTGTAACAAGATGCAGATACAGGGAATTTTTTTGGGCAGGGGCTTAATGCCAAAAGCCTTAATTTAATCTAGTAGAGACACATGATCCAGTGTCGTGTGCATGAATGGTTTAGTGAAAGTAATTATTTGAGTCATCGGGCCTTTTGAAGGGCTTTAGGGTAAAAAGGGTGAGAAAACAAGAGGTGTGACCAAATCAAATATGTAGAGCTCAGTATCTGAACTGCTTGCACTGAGCACATCAAGATCACACTGGAAAAAAACAGATGGTGGAACTTCAGAGTACAACAGATTTAGGTGGTTAAATGGCTTTGGAAACCCTTGCCATGAAAACCTCTCAACAACAAAATCCAATCACAAATTCAAAAAGGAAAACGTGGTAGGTTTTTCTTCATTGTTGTTCCCATAAAATAGGAGTAAGTTTATTAAGGAAAGTAATAAAAAGCCACTTGCAAAGTGAAAGAGGGGAAATTTAGGTTACATATATGGAATAAATTCTTCCCTGTGAGGGTGGGCAGGCCCTGGCACAGGGTGCCCAGAGAAGCTGTGGCTGCCCCTGGATCCCTGGAAGTGTCCAAGGCCAGGTTGGATGGGGCTTGGAGCAACCTGGGATGGTGGAAGATGTCCCTGCCATGGGAGGGACATGGAATGAAGTGATCTCTGTGTCCCTTCCCACCCAAACCATTCTGTAACTCTGGGATTCTCTATGGATCATTGGGAGGGTTTTGATGCAAGTAGCAACATCTCCTCTCTGATTAATGTGTGTGTATCACAAATACACACTTCATAATAATTTTTTAATAAATAAAAGGTTTATCTCGTATTTTGAAACTTCTTTAGTTCATTTTTTCCTCTCTGCAGACAGTTACCAAACCTGTGGGTGTTTCTCTCTCTGATCTTCCCCTGACTGTCACCTTTTTGGCATTGACTCACAATGCTTAAAAGAGAAGTGTCTTCAGAGAGAACACAATGGGATTTGATGAATCCCATGAGAAAATTGCAGAGGGGAAAGAATCAGATTCAGATTGCCTCATTTTAACAAAATGCAGACAGACAGAATACATCTGTATGAAATACTAGTCATAATTTTTAGCCAGATGATGACAAAGCAAAAGTGAGAACAGTGCATTTCCTATGACAAGTGAAACCATTTCTGGGAGACAGAGCAGGCCAAGAGAGAGGCTCTGTGGGACATTGTCCTGATTTTGGCTGGGATAGAGAGAATTTTCTTCCCAGTAGCTGGCACAGTGCTGTGTTTTGGATTCAGTGCAGGAATAATGTTGATAACACACTGATGTTTCAGTTGTTACAAAGTCAGGCTTAGTCTACACCAAGAACTTTTCAGTTTCCCATGTTCTGGGAGGGAGCATGGCCAGGACAGCTGGATAAATTGGCCAAGGGAATATTCCAGTCCAGAGCACATGATTCCCAATATTTAACCTGGAGGACTTGACCAGGAGAGGACAATCAGTGCTGGGGAAAGGGCTGGGCATTGGTCAGCAGGTGGTGAGCAATAGTGTTGGGCATCACTTGCTTCTCTTGGGTTTTGTTCCATTCTTGTTCTTGTTCTCATTCTTCTTCTTCTTCTTCTTCTTCTTCTTCTTCTTCTTCTTCTTCTTCTTCTTCTTCTCCTTCTCCTTCTTCTTCTTCTTCTTCTCCTCTTCCTCCTTTNTTCTTCTCCTTTTCCTCCTTTTCCTCCTTTTCCTCCTTTTCCTCCTTCTCCTTCTCCTTCTCCTTCTCCTTCTCCTTCTCCTTCTCCTTCTCCTTCTCCTTCTCCTTCTCCTCCTTCCTTTTTCAATATTTATTTCAGTTATTAAACTATTCCTGTCTCAACCTATAGGGTTTTGTTTCTTTTTCTGATTCTCCTCCCCATGCCACCAGGGAGGGGAGCAGGGGTGGGGTGACCAAGGGTGGTGCTTGGTTGCTGGCTAGAGCTCAGCCACGACAGACATCTCAGTCTGGGCTATCAATCACAGTCACAGCCAGGGAGTGTTTAAACTCTGGTGTGAATTTGCATGAGAGGTTTCATGGTTCAGGCCATCATCAGTGTGACAGACTCTTGGAGTGAGAACTGTGATTGCAGGGTGAGGAGTGAGCTCTAAATCAGAAAGTGCAGCAGCCTCCTCTCCTTGGGGAAGATGATGTGATCAGTAAATTCAGGTTGAACAGCTGAGGTAAAAGGCAGAGGACTGAACCAGAACTGATTTCCTTTAGAAAAATTGCCTGGTACAACTGCACAGATGCAATGCAGTGCATCCCATTACTTCTCTAAATCACCAGCTGAATTGAAATAATGTGGTAGTTTTTAAAATTTTATTAGGTTTTTGCAAGTCAGACACAACATTTGGCCATGTGAAATCAGAAAGTAAAGAAATAGTAAAATGTGCAATGTAACACCCATTACAGCACTGAGTGTGAAAAATTCAGCATTTTGTCCTGGAAGGATGAAGAAACTCTTCAAACAAGAGGCTGAAATTTGTCAACAACTACCTAATATATACAACTGGAGCATTACTGGCCTGGTGTCCACATTATGCAAAATCTCCCAGGACAATCCTGGAGAAATAAAGAAATAAGCTGCAAAAAGTTTTTGGGGACTGTGGGAAGTGCCATACACTGATAAACTCTTATCAAAAAGAAACATGAGGAAGAAAACTTGATTATCAGCATTACTTGGAACAATAATAAATTGTAATTATTATTAGATAATAATTACAACAGTTACTTTTCCTGTGGGGAGATAACAACAAATGCAGAACAGTTTTTTTTAGGTCAGAAAGGAAAACATTAGTGAGAAACAACAGCTGGAAAAGTTAAATTAAGGGTATTCCAGTGACTGGAAGGACAGAGATTTTTAAGAGTGAAACAAGGTCCCAAAGGAGTCAGCAGATTTTCCATCTTTGGCTCTCCATGGATGAAGACTGGGTGTTTTTCTGGCAGCAGTGCAGGACAAGGGGGTGAGCTCTCATGAGCTTTGTTCTGCAAGATGTCACCATGATTGATCTGCTGGTCCCTTCTGCCCATTAACTCAGTGTTTATTAATCACACAGAAGGGACTGAACTCCCAGAGCCCCATCCCAGCAATGCACAGAGCTCAATTCAAAACCTCTGCTGGCTCATTCTTGTCCCGTGATCAGTCTGACTCTGTGGGCCAAAAGCAATATATTTTCACAGCTCACCCTTCTCTAAACACTGGAGCAGCATTTCAATGTGAAGTTTCATGTTGACCTTCATATTATCCTCATGGTTTTTATTTTTCAATTCATTTCTTGTCATTAAGGGTTATTAAAAGTTGTTTTCAATTGGGTTATGGATGAACTTTGTCTCCAAGAGTCAGATTGTCTTTTTTATTTCAATTTTGACAATTAGTGACTTTTAAAACTAGTGTCTCTACATTTGTAAACAGAAAAAAAGAGTTCATAAAATTATAGACTGATTTGGATTGGAAGGAACCTTAGAGATCATCTTGTTTCAACATGTTGAGCAGGAACCCAAATAAAATCTTGTGTAGTGCTTTGTGCAGTGAAGTGTTTAATCGAAAATTAAAGAAAATTTTCAGACCTTTCCCATTATAATCAGATATTTTTTAGTAGTGGGAAGCAGATGGATAAATCTTTTCTGGTTAAGCACATACCATTTTCTCCATCAGCAGCTACAATTTTCTATCAGATATCATCACACTGTGGAGAAGATCGCC
Organism: Irena cyanogastra; assembly: GCA_013397155.1. NCBI lineage: Eukaryota > Metazoa > Chordata > Aves > Passeriformes > Irenidae > Irena > Irena cyanogastra. Next base: position 48,908 of record VWZV01005415.1, on the reverse strand, counting down.
TGAGCAACTCTTGCCAGAAGATGAAGTTTGCTTAAGAAATGCAAAATGCCCACGTGCACGATGTTCTGTCAGCACCTTCCCTCCTCTAGCAGGTGAAATCCACTTCCTCAGCAGCTGCAAGTCTACCCCAAAGCTCTGGGAGCTGTCTCCTGATACCTGAGCCTGCTTTCCCCAAGGCAGCTTGGTTATCTTTTATAAAAAAGGTGTTAGAAATGAATTCACTGGCCCTTCACTGAAAAACTCTTTTAGCTGCTGTGTAGGCAGGGCTGTAAAGCAGAGGAGCTGCTCAGTTAAGCCTCCCAAACCCCATCCACTTCCCTGCACAACTTTCCATCCTTTTACTACTGCCCATTGCGGTTGCCACAGCTTGGTCCGAGAGTGAGAAAACGAAGTTTTCCCAGGATCAGCTTGTGAGGCTCTGAGCAGTTTAATATAAACAATTGTAGCTTTAGTCTAAACAACCTGCAGGTGCTGTTTTTTCTTACTGTTATCTTCTTGTTTTGAGACGTTGAGCTGGCCAGCCAACCAAGTAGAATGTATTCATTAAATGACCAATTTGATCCATCTGGATCGGAACTGTGTATAAAAGAAGAACTTGTAGTAAAAGTAGAATCTCTGCAAACCCAGCTTTTGGAGTCTGTGTCTTTTGTTACGATAACAGTAAGAGCCCATCACCCTCTTTCTGCCCAAACCAGGCCACCACTGCTCTTCCAGGACAAAGCTGACCCACAGACCCTTTCTTCAGGCCCAGAGTCTCCTTGGGACAGGACAGGAGGAAACAGCCTCAAGTTGCATCAGGGGAGGTTTAGGTTGACAGCAGAAAGATTTCCCTCATGGAAAGGGTTGTTAAGCACTGGAACAAGATTCCCAGGGCAGTGCTGGAGTCACCGCCCCCAAAAGTGTTGAAAAATGATCCCAAATATGAGAATATGGCACATGAGGACACGATTTAGTGATGAACATGGTGGTGGTGCTGGGTTGGCAGTTGGATCTGGTGATCTCAGACGTGTTTCCCAACCTTAATGGTTCTGTGAGTCCTTGAGGTGCCTGTTTGGATTGCTCCAGCACTGGAGGGTGAGCACAAGGTGCTGTTCCCTATCAACACCGCAATCTCTTCTGGCTGGCAGGGCTCTGCTGCAGCCAAACTTCCTAAAAGTGCCTCAGAGAAAGGTGCTTGGTCTGTGGTGTGCAGCAGCTGGGTCACAGTGACACAAGAATTAAAAGAGGACAGTTAGCTAACTCGAATCTTCTTTTCCTTAGGACGCCTTTCTTTACTTTGAATGTGTTCTGTATCTATTTTTTTTCTTTTTTAAGGTGTTTGTGATTGAAGGAAGGGCTTTCAGTCACAAAATTCAGCTGGGTGCAGCAGAGAACCTCTAAAGATATTTTGCTTTCTCTGTCCTTTTTTACCAATTTCAGAAGGTCTCGCCAAGCAGGTGTCTTTAAAGATTTTATTTTTTTTTTTAACATAAATGTGGTTAATCAGAAAAGCAGAGGATGTTATTTCTTAACAAGATTTTCTTCTGGTCCCCTCCTGATAATGACTCTGAGAATGAAAGTAATTCAGACTGACAGGTCCTCACTGCCTGTAGTTCAGCATGCAGAGAAATAGCATAAGGCTCCTTAAAAGTAGAGTGATGAAAGCCATGGCTGCTTCAGGACTGCACAGAGCAGAGGAACACGATGGTGCTTTGAGCAGAACCTATTTCTTGAAATAATCTGACTCCAACAAGTGGATAAAAGTTTGTGTCACTTCTGTTGCAGAATTTCATCGTATCATGTGTAAGACTCTTGCAAGTTTTGTTCCTGGAAAGTTCAGCTGTGACTGAAAGACTTGAGAGAGAGGGATTAAAAAAAATCCCCCAAAACTCCTGAGCCAAAGATGTGGTATAGAATTTAAACTCATTTTTCAAAGAGGATCACATTTAAATGCATTGCACAGAGATGTATTTATTTCTTGAATAACCACATTACTCAAAGCAGTTTAGCAACAGGCAGGAGGGAACTGCCTCAAGACATTGAAAATGCTTGTTATAACCCTGCAATGCATTTGGAAGGCTATAAAAATAATAATAAAGCTTCCCAATAGCTGGCAGAGCTAAATGGAAAAGCTAAAACAAATGAAATATAAAGCAGAACAGTTATGAAATAAAATCTGGACATCTCAGGCTACACCCTGCAGTGTCTACTTTGGGAAATGAAAGACAGTGTGTGGCTGATTGAAATAATGGTTTCACTGGAGTGAAAGCTGCAAGGTTGATTGCCAAATTCACTTCCTGTGAAGTTTTCTGTGCTGAAAGTGTCTCTAAGGTGCTCCTGGCTGTGGTAGGGAGAGTGGCACATCCTCACACGTTGATAACACTCTTCTCTGCCTCTGCTGGGAAATTCCAATGACACCGAGGTAAGATCCCCACCCAGGGCAGCCTCATCCCCTCTCAGCCTTGGCAGAGAGTTCAGACAGCACACAGAGATTGTGTGTGACGGTCACAAAAAGAAAGCCAGCTATAAAATGTGCCTCAACAGAGCTCATCAACTCTGCTTCTGCTCCAGCAGAGACAGAAAAAGATAATTATCAGAAGACAAAGTCTTTGGCAGCCATCTATCCAACAGGGTTTTTTTTTGATCTTAAAGCATTATTTCTTCGTTGTTTCTTTCCAGTCCCAAGCAGCTGGTTGCTGAGAAAACAGTGATTTAAGAGACTGTTCTGTCATCTCATGTAGATGGCTGTCAACCCTCAGTACTTATAAATACGGAATAAAATTTCACATATAAGTTGGCACATATAGATTATAGTTCAGTTTATGTAGACAGAAGTACTTTCAACCACAGAAGATTTTTTCCTTGATCTATTTTACCATTTCTCACCATTACCAGAGATTTTATTACACTTCTCAGTCAGAAGCTGGGATTGTGGAGATGATTGACACGTGGAAGGATCTTCCACGAGGCTCTGCAAGGCCTTGGAAAAGAACAAAGTGTCTGAAACTGCTCCCATATGTGACTCTTTTTGTCCTGGCATGTTTCTTGACCTGAGCAGTGTCTTATCCCTGAGGTGATAGACACTCATGTGAGCAAAGCTGCATCTCCCAAGAAGAAAGTGTATTAGCATTGTATCCATGAAAGTGTTGAAGCAAAAGATGTTTTAACAGAACATCTGGACACAGCAAATAGTTTCCTTCCCTTCTTCAGGAGCTTTTTATATAAATCCCATGAGGTTTTTGCATTTACCTATTTTGTTACAGACCATTTTGTCACATTTAAAATGGCCTTGGAGGCATTTTCGGAAAGCTATTGCTCCATGTCAGGCTGGCAGGGATATTACAGGCACTGAGCACCCACAATGAAGATCTCAGCAAATAGGGCTGGACTCTTAGGAGACACAAAGAGGAAGCATTAGCAAAGGCAAAGCTGCCAGGCTCCTCAGAGGAGCAGAAGCAATTCTTTCATCCCTGCTCTTGCTGATTCCCAGTCTGGGCTCTGTTTATAATAAACATGGGAGTTGATTTAGAAGAAATCCAAAGGGGTTTTTGCTGTGCAGTCTCTGAGTTTGAACGTGTGAAATATAACTGTAGCCACCAGGACAGTGGCAATTATCATATTGGGGTTATTACAACTTCATTTCTTGCAAAGCATCTCCCTTTCAGGAGTACCTCTTTTCCCTCTGTAATGCTCACCCTTCTCTCTGAATCTCGTAGATGCCACATAAAGATTGTTTTTTCACCTTAAAAGTGAATTTGTTCTCAAGCTTCTTCATCCTCTTGGTGTGCTCACAACTTCTTCACATCCCATGGATGGGTTCAAATTAGCTCTTTGGAGAGCTCCTGAGGCTCATTTCCCCCCTAAGAGGGACCCATTCAGTCTTTCTTTCCATGAAAAGCCAAAATGAGTAGAGGCTGCTGTCCTCCTCTTTACATTCCTGGCAGGATGTAAAGAAAATTGTAAAATAACAGCAGGGTGTTGTAGCACTGAGTTAGGAACCAGGAGAGAGAGTTTGAGCTGGAGTGTTAGAAGGAAAAATGTGTAAACCTTGTGCCTGGGACTCCTGGTTCTTCCTCATTCCTGGGCTCCATCAGTAATAGAATTACAAATAATCAAAAATATTTTGGTTTTACGACGAACCTCAGTGAATAACATCAACATACATAAAATGCCAGGTTTGGCTCTTGGTAGCTAAGTAAGTATTTGGGAGGAAACAGTGAAGATGCCATTATCATCTACAAGGGCCAAATCTGAAGTGATTTAGGCTCAGTGCATGAATTTTAGCAGTACTTCAATGCTTTCCAGGCTCTACTGTTTAATACACCTGAGCTCTTGTGTCCATTTCTCTCAAAAAGGAGAGAACAAACCATTCTTACCACTCAGAGATTCTGTTTAGAGATGGAAAAATTGATGTTTTCAAACTCTAGGTGGAAAAAAGAAAAAAGCAGACTGGGTTGTTTAACAAAAATTAAAGGGGGCTTGGAATCGGTGTAGTTTGCAGGGTAGTTTGTTCCAGCTCTTGATAAATAATTTTCATTCAGATTTCTTGTCTCAAAGAATTTCTGACCACAAATATTTGTGGCATTTTATACCAGATAAATATGATATATATGATATATCATATATCATATAAAGGGTTGTGATTGTTAGGTAAAAGTTTCCAGTTAGCAGCCGAGTAACTCAGTAGCTTTCATGGGTTTTTCTTTCCAATCAGATCACATTGAAAAGCTTGAAAAAAACTAAAAGATTAAATAAACTTTTTGTTTTTTTCTAGGATGGACATTGTCACTTGGCTTTTATTGTCAGAAAATTTTGAATCCATCATCCAAGCGAAGCTTCTGAGAATACAGGCTTTAGACTATGAATAAAAACATGAATAACTGCAGAACTGGCCCATTGGAAGGAGAGAGTGCACAGTAAAACTGGGTGAATTAATCTAAGTAATGAATTTCATTTTTGTTTTCTTGTGGTTTAGGAATAATTACTTCCATTAAGGCCAAATATTGCAGTGAGAACCACAGGGCAGCTAATGGGGCTTCTCCTCAGGCTTCAAAGCCACAGCAGGAGGAAGGAGCTCATAACCCCCTCCTTACTCCCTCCCTGCCCAAGTCAGGTCAGTGTTTTTAATGTGCCACATTTCAATAACCAGGCCCCTGCATGTCCCACATCCACCTCATTCCTGTGACCACTCCAAATCCTCTGCTGCTTATTGCAGAATAATAGAGCTCTGTACTCCTGCTAGAGCCTCTGGAGTGAGGCATGCAACCCTTTCCAAGTGGCTGCAGGACATTTATGTGTGTGACAAAGGGATTTATTTGGCTGCACTGAGATTTTGGCCTTGCTGGCTGTTCCCCCTGTTCCTTTGCAGCACAGCTGCCACCACGCCGAGACTGGGGAGACATGATCCAATTCCAGTGTGATTCTGGGAGAGGTGATCCAATTCCAGTGTGATTCTGGGAGATGTGATCCAATTCCATGTGTGATTCTGGGAGAGGTGATCCAATTCCAGTGTGATTCTGGGAGATGTGATCCAATTCCAGTGTGATTCTGGGAGACGTGATCCAATTCCACGTGTGATTCTGGGAGATGTGATCCAATTCCCTGTGTGATTCTGGGAGAGGTGATCCAATTCCCTGTGTGATTCTGGGAGACGTGATCCAATTCCATGTGTGATTCTGGGAGATGTGATCCAGTTCCAGTGTGATTCTGGGAGATGTGATCCAATTCTGCTTGTGATTCCGAGTGCAAACTCCCAAACAAGCTCTAATGCAATCCACTTAGGTGAGGCAGGAAAGCAGAGCAGGAATCTTGATTAGCATCTACATGCATTAGCATTTGCAGCAGACCAGACAAAGTAATAAGCTGTTCCCAAAATAAGAGAGTGGCGTGCGTGGCACATGTAAAACAGTGATTAAAACCTCGCAGCTTTGTCAGTGTCTGCATGATGAAAGTCTGCTCCAAGGTCCCCAACTCCATCTCTGTGGTGTGGTGTGTGTTCCCTCCTTGCTGCAAGGACAGCTGTCACAGTGCTTTGGCCACATCCCTGTGGACTTCAGTGGAGCTGGATTATTGTACAAAAAGCTGGAATATGCTCCTGTGTGCTTTCTGTTATTATTCATAGAATCATGGAATGGTTTGGGTTGGAAGGGACTTGCAAGACTATCCAGTTTTGACCCCCCCTTCCATGGACAGAGACACCTCACACTAGCCCAGGTTGCTCCAAGCCTCATCCAGCCTGGCCTTGGACACTTCCAGGGATCCAGGGGCAGCCACAGCTTCTCTGGGCACCCTGTGCCAGGGCCTCCCCACCCTCACAGGGAAGAATTCTTTTCTAATATCTAATCTAAATCTATAGTCTTCCACTTTGAAGCCATTTCCCCTTGTCCTGTCACTACAGTTTCTGATCAAGGGTCGTTCTCCAAAGACTGAAAGGCTGCTATGAGATCTCCATGCGATCTCCACAACAGGAAAAACATTTTTGTATTTATATGGAATTTATTATATTTCAATTTCTGCCCATTGCTTCTTGTCCATTCAACGGAGACCACTGAGAAAAATCTGGGTCCCCACACCAGGTACTCATCAGCTACCAAGTCCTGTTGGGAAAATCTTCTCATTTGGAGGATAAACAGCTCTAGTTGACTCAGTATCTCCTCATGTGACAGCTGCTCCAAGCCTTTAATCACCTTCAGGGGCCATCACAGGATCCTCTCTCATGTTCTTGTTGCCCTTGTGCTTGGGATCACAAACTGGCCAAGCAGGGAGGTCTCACAAATGCTGAGTAGTGAGGAACCTCCCTGTGGTACCCTAAACTGGGGCACTTTAAGGGATGAAGCCACCACACCTTCCCATGTCCCTAAAACTGCCCCACAGCCAGGCCATCAGCTGGCAGAAGGGAAAGTCCTTACTCTGCAGTGGGAATTGCAGGAGTCCTTAAATCTGCCAAGTTCTGCTGGGCTGGGCTTGTTTTTATTCTCAATCCAGCTAGTTTTCATAAAGAAATTTTCATCCAACATACTGATTTCTGCTAAACATGGGTCAAGAATTCTGCTGCTGTCCCCTGTGCTCGGAATGTGTTAAGCACTGTCCTTTATGTTCAGTCTGAACAGGACGAGATTTCTTAGATATCAGCTGAGGGAAAAGCCCCCCAAGGAGATTTTACTTGCCCACCTTTGATACATCATTGTCATTCCCAGAGTGAGATTCCCTAGAAATTGAAACCTCTAGCCTGAGGCAAATCTCTCAGCTCAGAGTGGTGCAATTCTAAAATATTTTCTTGTAGCTTGGTCACAGAAGAAAGCCAACCCAGCTCAAATTCGTGCAGGCTCAGGCTGTTTTACTTGTGAAACTCTAATATCTCTGCCACAAGGCTTTTCCCCACAGTCACTTCAAGGCTTTTAATTTTGCCAAAGCAGCACAGAAGGTGCTCATATTTCCCCTCTTGGCTCGAACATAGCACTGGTTGTGTCCATGACAGGGGGAGGACACGCTGTCAATATTGCATTGCTCCTGCTGGGGATGAGCCAAACAATTAAAACAAGTCAGTTTCCAGAATATTTGTTCATTTCTATGACTAAAAATTTAATATTTCTGGGGAAGTTGGGAAATTCTGATGTGTCTACATGAAGAAATTGCTGTTTGGTAATGCTGGCCAAGAACTGGATTCTGGCACAATCAGTTTCAGTCTTGTATGTTTATTCTCTAAAGTCCAAACCTGGATATCTCTCAGGGAATCTCAGAGGAACCCAATCAAAACCAGATCCCTGACAAACACTTGAGTAGACAAAATGTAGATATCTATTTTACAAGTTCAATCATTCCCTTCCTTCCATCTTTTTTCTCCTCTCTCTCCAGCAAGAATAAACCCATAAAGTCAAAATTCGGGGTGAATCACTGTCTTTGCAAACTCCCTGGAAATATCTAAAAAAATTAATCTCTCAGAAAATCTTTTCTCATTGGTTTATCTCACAGTTGTGGTTTTTGGGAGACCAAGATTCAGATATGATCCAGATAGTAAACATTGTTGTTCTTAACCTAAATGCCTTAAAGGTGAGAAATATCAAAAATCTTCCATTGAGGCACTAAGTTTCAAGTACTATTCCTGTTTCTTTTTTAAACAAGTGGTTTTGGCAATAAATTCTGTCTCTTTGTGAGGTTTTTGGGTTTACAGAAAGGTTCTAATATATTCACACACTTCAGGCTGCCAGCAGTGTTTCATTAAAGACTTTCAAGTGGCTTTTCTATGGTGTGAACACACTTTCAATGACAAACCCAAACAGCAGGATCAGGAAAGAATCCTAAAACTGCAAAATACTTTCCAAGAGGCAAGCAGTCATTTTTAAGCAGTCATTTTTTTATCAATGGATGTGGTCAAGCAAGGGTGGTCAGAAAATGAACTTCAGCAAAGAGTGGCGAGGGAAAGCAACTCATCAACCTCAAGCTGAAGGAGGGCAGGGTTAGATGGGATATTGGAACAAATTCCTGGCTGTGAGGGTGGGGAGGCCCTGGCACAGGGTGCCCAGAGAAGCTGTGGCTGCCCCTGGACCCCTGGCAGTGTCCAAGGCTGGGTTGGATGGGGTTTGGAGCAGCCTGGGACAGTGGAAGCTGTCCCTGCCCATGGCAGGGGTGGAACTGGATGAGCTTTGATGTCCCTCCCAACCCAAACCATTCCATGATTCTATGATTAATTTTTTCTTGGGAGTTATTTGAAATGCTGACTCTCCCATCAATGTTATCCCAAAATTTTACTCCCAACCAACCAAAGATACAAAATCTCCAGAACCTTCTGCCCCAAAATGCACTTTGCAGCTCACAAAACATGCTTGCATCATGTTTCTTCTCCTGGAAACACTGGAAAAATCAACAATATTTCATCTCTGATGATATTTTCTGACTCAAAGTCATGTCTGCTAGGAAGGGTATGGGGGTCTTGGCCACTGTGGGGTACCTTGGTTCATTTGGGTTCTGGAAAAGACATTTGATTTGTGAGTGGGAGTGAAACCAGCCTTGATATTCCCAAGTGGATGAATCATACACAAGTTTTGAGCATCTGCAATTTCCATGTTGCTCTCATTATTAGAAGCCCTTTTATATTTAACAAAATAGAAGATTAGAATTCCAGTGAAATGAGCTCAGGAAAGCACTGTAAAGCAGTCTGGGAGACTCAGGTTGAAATGGCTAGGGCATCATTTTCTCTTAAATTCTATCTTCCTCTTTATTTTATTTCTGGGAAAGAGTCTTGTAAAGTGGTTTATATTTACTCTGGAAGGTAATTGAATATGCTGGTCATACAGCTTGACAAGGACTCTTTCCTGGAAAAAGAATTTATTTACTGATAAATTGACCAGCTAATCTGTTTTTTATTATAGAGTTTCTTCACAAGTATTGCTGGCCAGGTTGCAATCTCCCTTCTAAAAACTGCTTTTCCTGTGCTCGTGAGTCATTTTAATAGTTACAAAATCACCACTTGCAGCTACCAGCTGTAAGATTGTTATGAACAACTTAAAAGAAAATAAATTATAAAAAGCCAGCTGCTTCTTTGTAAAATTTTTTCTTTGTATCCTTACCCTCCCAAACAGAATAAATCAACAGAAGTTCAGTCTCTGTGTACTCCAAAGGACATGCATATTTCCTACTTGCACCAGAGCATACCTAGACTGGATGTCGGGAAAAATTTCTTTATGGAAATGGACTTTTCCATTTTCTTTATGGAGAAATCTCCAGGATGGGGACTCCAACACTCCAGGGCAGTGCTGGGGTCCCCATCCCTGGGGGAATTAAAAGATCTGGCACTTGGGAACATGTTTTGGTGGGCGTTGGCAGTGCTGGGTTAAGGGTTTAACTGGGTGATCTTAGAAAGTTTTTCCAACTTTAACAATTCTGTGATTCTATGAATATTGAGTTCTGCCATGGTGTTTGAGCAGGAAGAGAGCTTAAGCATCAATCTTACTGATTTGCCTTGTGGGGACTGCACAGACACTGGAATTTCACTGGAATTCTAATCTTCTATTTTGTTAAATATAATCACCAGATTTTGACCATTGCCTCATTTACCAGTTTGTATTTCCCACCTTCCACCCCTCTTGTCTCCCACTCTGCCCATTTTTAATAGCAGGTTGTCACTTCTCTGTGGCACATCTTGCCCTGCCGTGGGAGAAGGAAGAGATTCATCCAGGCTGCTGGCCATCCAGGATCTTGGAAAAGTGACTGTTCTCTATTACATTTTAATAAAACTACATAATCATAGAATCACAGAATGGACTGGGTTGGAAGGGAACAGAAAAACCATTCAACCTATGCCCCTACCATGGGCAGGGACAACTTCCACTGTCCCAGGTGGCTCCAAGCCCTGTTCACCCTGGCCTTGGGCACTTCCAGGGATCCAGGGGCAGCCACAGCTTCTCTGGGCACCCTGTGCCAGGGCCTCCCCACCCTCACAATTCCTCCCCAATATCTCACCTGACCCTGCCCTCTGGCAGTGTGAATGCAGTCCCCCTTGTCCTGCCACAATGTGCTTTTGTAAATAATTTTTCTCCATGTCTCTCCTTGTTCTGGCACTTCCATTCCCCGTCCTGCATATTCAGAATATTCTGGTCACACACATATTTTTGCTGGGAAAAAAAATCTGTAGGAACCAGTGAGTACCACTCCTGTTTTTTCTAATGGTTCTGTCTATGTCTTTTGTGGGCACTGTTACATGTCATAACAAAACCATCTTTGTCTCTTTCCTGTTGGGAATATAAATTCCTGGAAGCAGAATGTCTCTGTGCAGTGGGACTGGGAGCCCAAGGAGGGTTGTAAGGCTGATGTGTTCAGCACAATGCCCAGGTTAGTGTGTCTCAGGAAACAAGTGGGAGAAATGAAGCTCTTTGCCATTATTTCTTTGTTTGAGGAAACTTGCAGGCTTCTCTTTGCTGCCATGTGCTGGTAATGAGAATTTCTGAGCTCTCCCAGAGGAAAAGCATCTGAGGACAAGTGTTTTCTGTGAGATTGACAAAGCAGGGTTAAACTCAGCACTGCCCATTAGGCCTCCAATTGTCTGATAGATCCCACAAACCTGAGTTAAGTGCCTGAGCTGCTGCTGCTGGCACGGCTGAGGGAGAAGGCGGCAGGTGTCAAACTGCTACAAAGGGCTTGTACTAAAAAGTCCCTAAAATTTCCTGCACTGTCATCTCTAAAGATTTTGTCGCAGAGGCAGCGCTTCAAATCCCAAAGCTGGTGCAAAGTTTGGTTTGTTTTTACCTCCTGCAGCTGAGAAAAAGGGTGAAAACTTGTGCTAATGCCTCCTACCTGCTGGGCCTGCACCTTAGCCCATGAGATGCACATTGCTGTGAAATGGGCATCTCTTGGTCTTTCCCCTCCCACCTAGAACTAATTCAATACTAGTTGGCAAAGTGACTTGTATTGGAGTCTCCTGCTGCCTGGGAGAAACATCTGGAGCTGAGTTGCAGAGAAAATCTCGGCCTTGATTTAGCTTAGTAAATACTTAACATTATAAGGGATATACCAGAGACCTGGGAGCACGTTCCTGCTTGAAGCCAAACTGAGCTCCCTGTGTAGAAGATAAATTTATTGCTTAATTTAGTTGAAGGGGAAAATGCACAGCTCCCTCTGATTGCTGGACCCTGCAGGGGATGGAGGCAGCACAGAGCTTTATGTGGTGCAGTCCCAGATCCATGCAAGGTTGATTGGATGGGATATGTGGCACTTTGGGACCAAAATATGTTCCTCTGCAAATCTCTGAATGACGCCATGTGGAATCATGAGATGAAGTTCTCCATCACAGCTCCAGGGGTTTGGGAATACCTGGAGAGACTGGATGGTCACTGGGATGTGGCTACCAGCTTGGTCAGAGAGTGAGAAAACTAAGTTTTCCTGGGATTGGCTTGTGAGACTCTGAACAGTTTAATATAAACAATGATAGCTTTAGTCCAACCAACCTGCAGGTGCTGTTATTTCTTATTTTCTATCTCCTTGTTCTAAGACGTTGAGCTGGCCAGCCAGCCAAGGAGAATGTATTGATTAATCGACCAATCTGATCCATCTGGATCTGAACTGTGTATAAAAGAAGAAGAACTTGTAGTAAAAGTAGATTTCCTGCAAACTCAGCCTTTTGTATGAGTGTCTTTAGTTACAATAATGGTAACCCTGAGACACAGCCCTTTCTCATCTTAAAATACACACAGGACTCGCCCACTCTCCTACAAGTATCTGAGCAAAAAGGGCTTTAGTGGCACCACAGCTCACAGCTCCCTCTGATAAATCTGGAGCTGGAGCTTCATATCCCTGCAAGCTTCTCCACAGAGAAAGTGCACAACTACAAAACAGGGAAGCAGAGCTTCCAGTAATCATCCCTCAAAACCTCACAGGCCTGCTAGAACTCCTTCATCAGCAAAAGCCAGGACAAGTGATAAATTAGATAATAATGAATTGTGCTCAGTTCTCTTAGTGTGTTTTGCCAGCCCAAGGTTCTTATCGACATGGGGTCAGCAGACAAAGTTTTGTCATCTGAGGAGCAAATATTTGTTTCGTGCATTTGCTTTCTCGTTTTGTGTCTAGTGATGAAGCGTGGAGAAATTCTCAAAAAGATCACCGTGCTGTGCCTAAAATAAAAAGTAGCAGAACAATTCTAAATATGCAAATCAGGTTAAAGCTTCTTCAATTTCAGCTAAACAAAGTGTTCCTCTTGACTCACAGTAATCTTATAAGATATAATTAATTTTTTTAATCTACATTTCTCTCAAAATTTCAGTCACTTACTTGCCTGCAAATGATGAAAACTTTTTTGTGCATTTGTTTGGGGTTTTTTTTTAGTTGAAATGAGTGTATCTTCACTCCTATCCATTCTTTTCGTGGTGATGACATTAGGCAATATTTGCCACATAATTAAAATTTTACACATTTATCATAATTTTTTTTTTGCAATTGAAACTCTTCTGAAGTCAGACATTTCTCTTGTTCTTTATTCACTGTATAAATGGCTATTCAAACCCATATACATTCCAGATTTTATTTTGATCTTTGCTTTTAAAAAGCAGCAGTCATGAATTCTTTGATGTTTATCGAATTCCTTGCCTAATTGCAAACCTCATTTCTGAGTTTCTTCTCTAATTTGAGCATTAGAAATGAACGTCAGCAGCTTTTCACAGGAGAAATACAAAGAACAAATTACATTTTAGCAGCAGGGTATAGCAGCAGCTTGTGATATTAATTCGTATTGTGTACAGCAGGCAGGGAACATTTGGGTGAGCCATTGAAAAGAAAATGCTATCTGCAAGATATGTCACAAAACATGATGTCAGATTTCCTGAGGAGCCTGGGAGAAATATCACACCAACATGAAAGTGCCAGATCCTAAATGCCTCGGCCCATGGGGACAAACACTCAAAACTGCAAGTGAAGCATCTGCAATCTGGTTTCTCCAGGGCTAGGGAGAAAATAGCCATTATTTGTGCCCCACCATGCCCGTGGGATGAAATGTGCTGCTTGTGCAACTGCCCTGGCTCTGCTGCTGCTCCTGCAATGCATCCCCGTGCCCAATTCTGGCATTTATGGATTTATGGCAAGCCCTGGGGAAATACACCACAACTGAACAAGTAGGAAAGTGAAAGAATGTCCGAAGTAATGGGCTAATGATTAGGTCCAAAAGGAGTTACAACAGTAATTTCCCTCATAATTGGAAGAAGAAATGTGGGCTTGTAAAAAGAGCAGCAGAGTGGTGTGGTGTTCTTTTTATTTTATACATATGTGTATAAAATGTG